>FR990112.1:16040000-16555000 GCA_905404275.2 Hedya salicella | reverse complement strand
ATGATAATAGATGGATAGTAATTATTGTTTAAACTTTGCGGGCAGGCACCACCACCTATGTTACCCACAACAGAGGCACATTCTTTTTTAAGTAATCCAGTATCTTGTCAACGATAATTAATTACATAAATAAATATTAGTGGACAATCTTAAACTCAGTTAGGCGTTGTGTTATGAATACTAGACGAATATATATATTTATTTAGGAATATTCCTACATAGAAAACCTCCAAGACTCAGGAACAAATAGTTGCCCTTACCGGGATTTGAACTCAGGTCCGTCAGTTGGTAGGTCTGTATATTCCGGTACCTACTTACAAAATGGTAGCAGTTTATTATTTTAAACAAGACCGTTACAAATGACCCAGATTCTTCTCTCCGTCTTGGAGACGATCATTTTAAACAAGTTTAATATTTTTAATACATTTAAAAAAAGAAGGTCATCCGAGTTAAAGTGCATTTTTTAGGGTTCCCCACTGGATCCTAATACTAAGACTCCGCAGTCTGTCTTTCTGTCTGTCCGTCTGTCATCAGGCTGTATCTCATGAACCGTGGTATTCAGATAGTTGAAATTTTCACAAATGATGTATTTCGTTTGCCGCTATAACAACAAATACTAAAAACATAATAATTGTATGGTAGTCTGTCTATGTCACTAACCAATATAAAATGACCGAACACTGCATACATTTTGGGCTCTGCTAACACTGGATTTTCATAGATACGGCCGTTTGTAGCGTGTATTTTGTTCGGAACCCTCGGTGCGCGAATCCGTCTATTACTTGGCCTGCTTTTCATCAGTTGCGACTTGCGAGCCGATTTTTTTTAAATTCCGCTAGTCCGATTTTGCGTCGCCTAGATGTTATGTTCTCGGGACAGAGTTTTTTTCTAAACCAGTGCAACACAAGACAAACACAAATGTAGGTAAAAACCGGTCTGTAGACCATTTTCCAAAATAATGCCAATGATAAAAATATCAATACATAACCGAAGCAAAATTTCGCTTAGTATGTGATTAGCATTATGATAATCAATATTTTATGATGGTCAGATTTAATTTTATCTACTGCTTTTAAGGGCCTGCATCGTCATTCGTAAACCACGCCCCAAACGCCGGCGGACCAATGAGCGGAATCCATATCCATACATAATATTATATATATATATAATGTATAAATTCGAAACTGTGTCTGTCTGTCTGTCTGTCTGTCTGTCTGTCTGTCTGTTACCTCTTCACGCTTAAACCGCTGAACCGATTTGGATGAAATTTGGTATGGAGATAGTTTGAGTCCCGGGGAAGGACATAGGCTTCTTTTTATCCCGGAAAAATACCTTTATCCGCGATAAACGAATTTAAGGCGGAGGAAGTCGCGGGCAGAAACTAGTTTGTAATAAATAAGGGACGCATTTATTGCTCGCGCACATCAAAGAAAGAGATGTAAAAGGACAATGAAATCGAAGATATTATTATGTTTTAAATAAAACAATTTAACGGATTATATCGCGTATATTATCTCATTTGTTCTAAAAATTTTGAAATTATATAAATACTAGAACTTCGTTCGCGGAGGAGAAAAAGTCATAACCCATCTTTTTTTAGACAGCGTAGTCGGGTAAAAAGTATCGTATAACCATCCGGAAATACCTAGCTACCCGTGTACCAAAAACGTTCCGACAAATTGAGAACCCCCTCCTCTTTTTTGGGAGTCGGTCAAAAATAGTTGAAATCCGTTTAGCCGATTTGGCGTGATGAAACCACAACGACACACGAACATACAAAAATCTAAAAAATATATTTTTCGTTTTATTGACCCCCAAACAGTCCCTAACAATATTTTTTTTGAAAATATCTTCAATATATACATCACAGACAGAACTTCAAATTTAAGTCACATTTTAGTAAAAATAGAGATTCCGGATAACTATATTATTATGGTGGAGCCCTCTGAGATATCTTACGGAGCCCCAGGTGAGGAGCACACTAAGAATCGGTGGCCTGCATGATCAAACAAATTACATTAGTTAAAAAGTAAGAATATATATCTATACTATTATAAAGTTGTAAAAATTAAATGTCTGTACATTGAAGATATTTTCAAAAAAAGTTTTTAATGGACTATATTTGGAGGTCACTCATCATTCGCTTGTCCTTATCCCATTTACTTGGGGTCGGCACAGCATGTTTTTTTCTTCCATACCTCTCTATCACTCGTCATCTCGTCACTCACATCCTTCCTGTTCATGTCATCTCTCACGCAATCCATCCACCGTTTCCTCGGCCTACCCCTCCTCTTACATCCTTCCACATGCATATCGAATACCCTGCTTGTCACATGGCTCTCATCCCTCCGCATAACATGTCCATACCACCGTAGGCGATTTGCATTTGGAGGTCACTATAACGAAAAATATTTATTGAAATAAAACAATTTAACGGATAATATCGCGTATATTATCTCATTTTAGTGCCCGACATTTCGGAAGCTTTTCAGCTTTCCATGGTCACGGGTGGACTGAGAAAAGATGTATTTTCCTCTGTCAAAATTACAATTTGTGCAAACTACCCATTTTTTGAAAAAACAAATAAAGGTGTACATACACACCAGATGGGCCTAAGCTGTAAAGACAGTTACACCTGTGCCAGAAGGGCTTAATTATTTTATTTTAATAATTTACCAAGCAGCATTTTACAAATGAGGCGTACTGAGGAGAAAAGAAACGCCGCAAAGAAAAACTCCCAGGCTACCTCATTACTAATTATAATATTTTTAAAAACAGAGACTATTATACTACTTTTTAAACACATAAGATATTTTACACCGTTCGGAAATCAAGGTTTTGCAGTCCTGTGTCTCGCTTGTTCCTTGATGAGATGTATTACAGAACACCAAGCTGGTGGTAGCGACAATCCATCTTCTCTATTAAAATTAGGATGCTTTTTAATCTCAATAGCCTCGTGTAGCATTCTAGGAAAATATCTTTTTTCTTTGGCATGGATAGAAGGACTATCAAACTTAATTGAGTGGTTTGGTTTGTCAATGACATGTTCACAGTCATTGACAATTGTCAATTGACATCTGCTATGTGCTCCTTCACCCGGGTTGATACACTGCGTTTGGTTTGACCAATGTATGAAAGACCGCACTCGCAGTCCAGCTTATAAATGCCTGCACTTTGCAAAGGGGTGCTACTCTTCACGGGTCTAAGGTATTGAGACACCTTCTTCAACAGCTTGAAATATGTTTTTATAGAAGCACGCTTCAAGATGTTTCCGATCTTGTCTGTGACCTTGTCTTCCGATCTTGTGTGTTTATAAGCTGGACTACGAGTGTGGTGTTTCATACATTGGTCTAACGAAACGCAGTGTATCAACCCGGGTGAAGGACAATTGAGATTTAACTTTAGTCTTCTAGAATCTTATTATTTCATTATAAGGTGCAGCGATTTGGTAAAATACTTACCTACTTGGGTAACGTGTATATGTATAAAAAACAAAAAAATAAAACCGACTCCAAAAAAATTAAAAAGTAAAAAATAACGCCATAATTCAGTTTCTTCAAATTACTTACAAGTAACCGTTTGTATACTCAATCTATACAGTATATACAATTAATCTTATTTTGGCGTCGGTGCCATATAAAGAATGTGTAAAATATTGAAAATTGACGATTTTAGTAAGTTGTGACACGATGGCACCGACTCCAAAATAACATTAATTGTATATACTGTATAGATTGAGTATACAAACGGTTACTTGTAAGTAATTTGAAGAAACTGAATTATGGCGTTATTTTTTACTTTTTAGTTTTTTTGGAGTCGGTTTTATTTTTTTGTTTAAAAGTTTATTTATTTTACACTTTTTAGTTAATCGTTACTTAAAAGTGTATTTCGTGACGATTCGAACAAACCCAAACACGGCTAGGATACATTATTTTATTACACAGATCTGGTGCCTACCTTCCGGCTCCATCATCAAATCAATTCGATGGTACCATTCTCATCAGGAACATTTAAATTTGTGACTATGAAGTTGCTTAGCTAAATTAATTAAGATATTTTGTCGCCACCCGTAAATCATTTATCATTGAGGAGTTCCGATGGCATTCTGTGGTCTTCTGCATCAGTTCCACTTCACCAATTTACACTTTTTGAATGCAAATGCTTATTATGTTTCTTATAATACCAAAATCGCTATATGTGTGCCTACAATATTTGAGGAGTTCCTTCAATTCCTCATGGATTCCATCATCAGATCTTCACCAAAATTAAATGGGATCAACTAGAAAGTACCCTCTATAAAACCAAAAAAAAAATTTTTTGAAATCGGTCAAATAGTCTGTGTAATCGGTGAACATCCATAAAAAAAAAAAAAAAAAAAAACATTCCGTCGAATTGAGAACATCCTCCTTTTTTTGGAAGTCGGTTAAAAAATAAGCTTTGAGTGTAATCGGCCATTTTTTCTTGAGTAAAATTAAATTAAACGTTACCTAGTGAATATATACGGTACAACGAAGGAAAAATTTATGACGACTTAAACGCATTGTTTAACAGCCAAAATAAGAAAATACTCGACTTGTACATGACCTGAAGAGTGCCTCAGGGCCCAGACGCAGCCACCATAACGCGCGACCGGCGGCGTAGCAAACGAATTCCTAATACATTGTGTGTGATGCCAACTAATTGCTGTTCGGTGACAGTCTCGACCGGTTCTAGTTTTTAATTTTCAATATGTATTGTATACCACATTCCTTAGTCATAAGAAAAATATAATTGAAAGAACTTGGTTTTCAGGGTTCCGTACCCAAATAGTATCTATACCAACGAAACTCTATTACTACCGCTCCGCTGTCTATCTGTGTGCCTGCCTGACCGTCTCTAGAGTCTTCAACTAGTTATAACAGGTGGACACTTGAAAGTTTATTGCATTGCTGTCGCCGTTAGAAATATGGTGTGGCCTTTATAATACCAAATAAATTGGATTATATGCAGGCGCTCTTACTCTACTTTTTTTGTGGACTATCGCATGCTGACGTTAGCTATCGCCCTCGTAAATCAGCCAAACGACAACTCAGAAGAATTTATTGTTTGTCCCCGTTGTCTGGTAACCGCATCGATTTTACACCTTCGCAAGCTTCGACTCTTGGCACATCAGCACACGTCAATGCCTAAAAAATATTTTAAAAATAGCTAACGGCCCAGCATTCTATTTTCAAATGTTTAAAAGTTGAGAAGTGGTGCATAGATTAAATATGGCTTCGATTTTGCCAGCCGGACTGCGAAATGGGGTGAGTTTGCATTGATTTGTATCATTTTTGGTCGTCTCCATTATTGGTCGCAATTTAATATGATAGGTACCTAATTATGTTCCGTCATCCACAAAGTACGAGTTTGTTTATTGATACACAGTTATGGATACATGTTTTTGGACAACGCTAGCGGAGAGTAGGAACTACCCACACACTTGCTTTTGGCAACGATAGTTACCTGTCACAATTCTAGCTTATTAATTTTAATATAAATAGAGTTCAATCCTAAATTTCAAGCAAGTGAGTGGCTACGAAAACTTTTGCTCGGTACCTACACAAAAAATGCTCTAAATTGTACCCAAAAAGAAAACAAATAAAAATTTATAAATAAAAAAAGAACCGACTTATAAAGCCATAAATAATCTTTTATGTCCGATACGGATACATTGAATCACCTTTTGAAGTCGGTGCCAAACCGTATATTTATTACTATTAAGAACCGCGGCGGCGAGCCTTTAGTTATTATCTACCTACATATATATTTAGTCATAGTAATTCGTATTTTTGTTGAATAAAGAACTTTATTTACTTCAGCGGGCCTATGATGGCTGCGTTTGTCACGTGATAAATAAATGACATAGCTGCCGTCACCTTCTGACACGTATGCGAGTGCGAGAGTGGCAGGCGCGTTATCATATCATTTATCGCGTGATAAACCCGACCATCATAGGCCCGCAGGTTTGGCACCGACTTCAAAAGGTGATTCAATGTATCCGTATCGTACATAAAAGATTATTTATGGCTTTTTAGTTTATTTTGAAGTCGGTTTTTTTTTTATTTATAAATTTTTACTTTTTGCTTTTTAGTGATGGATTTTAGTAGTGATTTTTTAGAACCCAGAATGGGAAGATTGAGGAGGCACTTTGCACTCATCTCGAGTCTTTGGAAGTAAGAAATGTAAAAGTTCGTTAGTTCATTGTACCTTCCATTATCAGCTCAGCATGAAACGATGACAACCAGAGGAAAACAACTGATAACTTTCATCATCATCATCATCATTTCAGCCGTAGGACCTCCACTGCTGGACACAGGCCTCCTGAATTCATTTCCACATGGGCCGGATAGAGGCGACCCGCTTCCAGCGAGCCCCCGCAACCCTAATCAGGTCATCAGACCACCTTGGCACCTTCCCAGGCTGCGCTTTCCGGTACGTGGTCTCCACTCTAGAACCTTTCTGCCCCAACGGCCGTCGGTTCTTCGAACTATGTGCCCTGCCCATTGCCACTTCAGTTTGCTTACCCTGTATGCTATGTCGGTGGCCTTGGTTCGTCTACGAATCTCCTCATTCCTGATTCGATCTCGTAGAGAAATACCGAGCATAGCCCTTTCCATAGCTCGCTGAGTAACTCTGAGCTTCTTTAAGAGGCCCATAGTCAGAGACCACGTCTCGGCTCCGTAGGTCATCACCGGTAATACGCACTGGTTGAAGACTTTCATCTTCAAGCACTGAGGTATGCTGGACGAGAAGACACTTCGCAGTTTCCCAAACGCTGCCCATCC
This sequence comes from Hedya salicella, assembly GCA_905404275.2. NCBI lineage: Eukaryota > Metazoa > Arthropoda > Insecta > Lepidoptera > Tortricidae > Hedya > Hedya salicella. The sequence goes on along the minus strand of FR990112.1, from coordinate 16,548,194 downwards.
GAGTTGGATCCGTCGATTGATCTCTTTCTCGAAGTTGGACCTGCCTAACTAGATTGTTTGTCCTAGATGGACATATCCGTCAACAACTTCGAGGACCGAGTTACCAACCAATACTGGGGTGGGCGCTACATGGACATTCGACATGATCTTCGTCTTGTCCATGTTCATCTTAAGGCCCATCTGTTGGGATACTCTGTTGAGAACTTCGAGCATGGACTGATAACTTTAGAAAAATATATTGTTAGTGCCTATAATATTTGAGAGTTTCTCTCGATTTCCCTGGTATTCCATCATCTAATCCTGACTTGGTGATAAGGAGACTACTTCAGGGACACACTAAAAAGAATATGACTAACAGTTTTAACGTGTCTACCTATAATAGATGTTTTTTTAAAGAATTATCCTCTAACTCTTAACTATTAAGGAGTTGTGCCTTCCGTCATCAGCTCAGTATGATGAGATGATAACTACCATATGCAAATACTTAAATAGCTTAAGAAAATATATGAAAAACGTTATAAGTGCCTATAAAATTTGAGGATTGCCCTCGATTTCCCTAGGATCCCATCATCAGATCTCAACTTGGTGGCAATGGGACCACCTCGGAAGTATATCCTTTCATATAAAAAAAGAATTTTTAAAATCGGTCCACAATTGGCGGAGTAATCGATACATAAAAAATAAAATAAAATAATAATACAAACTATCGAACATATAACCTCCTCCTTAATCGGAAGTCGGTTAAATAGGTTGCCACACGATCGTAGTTTCCGGAATAACCTTAGGCTAAAGTAGAATTTTAATGTTATCAAATCAAATGCTTGAGTCTACCTATCAGCTGTAAGTTTAGAGCTTACTAAACAAAAGGTCCTGGGTTCTTATCCGCTGCGTGAAAATCATCTAGAAAAGCTACTTCTTGAAGAAAATTAAACCAGCACGCTCTCATATTTAGGAAAAATCTTGAGGAGAATATAAGTAATAAGAACGTTTTTAGTTTCTCTCATTTGAAGATTACCGATTGCCGATAATAATGAGATTGGCCTCGGAAAGAGGATATGCTGATAGCTAATACCAGTAGTATGCTTCCGTCCAGATTCGCTGTGGGTTGCACTGAGGGTATAGGTATATTTACTAGGCATTGAATTCCGGGATTCGTTGTAAGCTGGGTATCGAGTCCCGTTATATCCCGGGATTAGTCCTTATAATGTTTCCTAGAATTGTATGTCATAAGAGAACTCGCTACCGCACCATCGCTACACTATCATCAGGGATATACCTATCCCTACTTAGTAATAATAATAATGATGTCAGTGATTGCACATCCATACTTATTTCTTATTAAATTTCGTAAAAAACCTTTAATTTTTTTATACTGGTACTTAGTTATATTATAAGAATATCGAATACCACTGTATACAGCTGAAAAATAACTATACAAATAAATGGATCATGGTTTGTACTCGTAACCATACAGTTAATGAGTAATGCTTCTAACAATTGTAAGTTGAACAAAGAGAGAAACTTTGTAACTTATTTTATAACATGCGGCTCGTGATTGGGATGTCAATAAACATTTTTCAAGCGCTACGAGTAATTCATGTCGCATTTAATAGGACACTGAGTTGTATACGATCATTCTAATAATAGCTTGAAGTCCCCCGAGATTAACCAATTTACCTCTACCATGTTTGAATCATCATGGGCACAATAAGGTTCCTAACCTTCATTAATTTGAAGTCAGTTTCACTAACGCGCTCAAAGGCTCGAAAGGAAATTGCGAATTTCCTTCGTTCAGAAAAAAACAATGCCTCTGCTTAGTGGCTGTCGGCACGTAGTCGCGTAAACAGTTAACTGTTAATAAAATTTAAAAAAATATATTTGAAAATGGAACGTGATAAGGACAGTGCAGACGCCCCGTGCGAGCGAGGTGTAGATGTGGATATAGATGAGATTATAACAAAGGAGCAGGATGCGTCTACTGGTGTTCTCAGCACTCAAGTAATTTGAATTTTTCTTTGTTATTCGATCAATCGAATTCGGGACGTTAGGTACAATTCAATGTAAACTTTTAAAGTTCATACCTATAGGATTGTGTGCATTAGTGTTAAAAATTGTAACTTGTTTATTTTTAGCGTATTTTAGCATGGACAAAAACTTGTAAGCCGGTTCATTTATGGATGCCGTTCATATAGTAAAACAATAAGTAAAATTAGTTCATTACACATTTACATATCCCTTCAAAAATTTGCTTTTTTAGGGTTCCGTACCTTAAAAGGAAAAAACGGAACCCTTATAGGAGCACTTTGTTGTCCGTCCCTCTGTCGGTCTGTCTGTTGGTCTGTCAACACTCTTTATCCCGGGAAAGCGTGAAGGTATCGGGTTGAAATTAAAACTATATACTCATGTTTACATTCCCTTGAAGCTATGAAAAAATCAAGCTACTAAGTTTACGTAAAAAAATATAGTTATAATTGTTAGAAGCGTTAATAAGCGTAGATTATTTTGTGAACAGTGATCTTAGTTTGTTTTCCTGGAGTGGACGAAAAGGGATTTGCAATCTCACTTTCTCATCTCGTACATTATCATTATCAACACACTTATTTTAGTGCGAGACATTAGGCCTCTCCAAGTTTACACCACTTCACACGATCGCCGGCTAATCTGACCCACCTGCTTTGCATTCGGACCGAATTACTGATTCTTAAAGATAAGTTCATTCCGGCTGCATCCACAGGACTCCCCAAACTCCAGAGGCGTTGTCCTCCTCGTTCACTTTGCGTATAAACCCCTTTTGCTATTTCCACACTACTAATTCTAAACGAACTACAACAATTGTTTTGTTTAGGTGAAAGGCCTCGACGCCAACCGCTATGCCACCAAGAAGACTGTCGCCCAGGGCATGTTGGACATAGCTCTGCTAACCTCGAACGCATCTCAGCTCAAATACGTGCTCCAAGTCGGACCCAAGCACGAATTCTACACGCTACTGGTCGTTCTCATCTCCGTATCTTTAGTGCTTCAGGTAAAGCATTCAGTTTAATGTCTTCAAGAAAAAATGTGGATGCAGCTGCTTTTATATAGGTACAGCAGATGATATTTCTACAGGCAAGGAGCTCGTAAGTTTATCGTAACTATTATTAGGTACTAACCTAATAATAATTAAGAATATTTCAAAGACTTGAAAGAATAGTCTCCCTAATCCATATTATTATGAAAGATGATCCCTAAGAGTATAATTTTCTTTTTGCTGTGTTCAAAAGATGCATAAGGTAAGGAAAGAATAAATATTTAACACGAACAGTCAACTTTTAAGGCCTATACAGCACTCTATGGGTAAGTGACCAAGTCAGGATTTATAGCATACTTATTACTCTAGTCTAAACAATAAACACATAAGTATATAAAATATTAACTCATGGAACAGTTTTAGTTAGGGCTCCTATCTTACAATTAACCTAAATTGGGTACCTACAATCATTGTCCTAGAATTTGTAAATAATAAAGTCGTCTGTATACTAATAAAGCGTATTCGATACTGCCCTATTCTACGAAGGTTGAAGTCCGATTGCTTTTACTTACCAAGTATTTAGGACATGAATCATATCTTAGATTAATGAATAATTTGCTGGAGTAATCACATCCGTCCACATATTTCTTTGTGTGTCCAATTCTCCTCCACTTTAAACTTCCCATATAAGTGTTTCTTTAATAACATTTAGCAACTCATTATCAAATTATTTTCAGTTATTTTATGCTATATTGAACATTAAGTAATTTAGTAAGTTCAAAAAAGTAAACATCGTTTTCTTATTATTTTGTGCCAAATTCATAACAATAAAAGAATCAAGAAAGCTTTGCAGGATATGTACTGCAAAGCTTTCTTAATTTTAAAAATAAGTGACGTAGGTAACATCTCTGAAAAGAAATTATGTAACATAGTTGCTCTTTGCCATAAATGGAAGGTCATTGTCGTAAATGGAACAAGAGGGGACCTATTATCGATCCTTGGGGAATACCGATTCTAATTTCAGACCCTGCTGACCTACTTCTATAACTAGTACCTACCTTTTTAACTCGTCTTAGTAAATACGATTGTAAAAAGCCTAGAACATTTCCTTTAATGTCGTGCTCGCTTGTCAAAATCTAATGATCTACACAATCGAACGCCTTTTAAGAATCATGTCACAGGTTATACCGATACAGCTTAATGTAGATTTCCCAAAATTTGAGACCTACGTCATTGGGCCCATGGTAAGTTGCCTATATGGATAATCCGTGACCATAGGTAGCGATGGGGCTGGTGCTGCTCTCCCTGAACCTGCTGCGTGACTGCCGCTTCCACGAGCCTCGGCACCATGACTCCGCTCTTCGCGTCAACTACGCCACTACTGCCTCCGCTTTCGTGGTGACCGTGCTCAACGTGCTCGTCTCCGCCTTCGACTCCTCGCTCGCTAGATATCTTGAGATCGATTACGCTGTTAACTAGGCTTTAGTTTAGTCGATAGAGATACAGTAGAATAATCCACGCCGCATTTATATTGTCTACTGACACTTATAAAAAATTGAGGGAGAGAGAGCCTGAGATCGATAGACAGTGACAGAGTGAAATTAGAAAAGGCATGAGAGACAAGGAGATAATCAAAGGAAGGTAACTCAGGACTAAAACCCGTTCTAGACCTTCCGATCCTATCCTAATTATCGGATAAAATCGGATAATATATTGTGCAACAGATCCCAATTTTTAGGGCCTGTAGCACAATACACTATCCGATTTTATCCGATAATTAGGATCGTATCGGAAGGTGTAGAACGGGTTTAAGCAAATCTGGGAATATGAATAGCTCGTCGCCATCTAATCTATATATACCGATTAAAGATTTTGTATTTTTTTTGGATAGCTATGTTTTTTTTTCAGCTTCTACATCAATAACACACAGTTACTATATAAGAAACAAAATATTGTTAAAATAAACACTTATTAAATAAACTATATAGGTACTTACAGCAGTAATAGGCTATCATGCTACTTAAGTTTACTTGCACCTAAATATTTTACCCCATACACACAAAACACAACAATTTCATATAGTTTATTTTATATTCATAGTTATTTTCACCCAAATCAAAATTACACAAGATACCTATCACAGTTTTTGTACCTTGATTGCATTGATTTACATTCAGAATATTTGATAAGTCCCTCTTTACCTTTACCTGGCTTAGTACAAAATTAGTTTAAACGGACAAATGTTTGTTTTAGCTGCTGGTCGGTTTGCTTTTCGTCGTCATCGGCGGTTTGGACTTGAATGACGACGACGACCAACCCTCGGCGGTGATCCTGAATGATGTCATAGTCATTTTTATTTTCGTCATCTCAGTCGTCAATATCGTCATCTCGGCTTTCGGCCTAGAATATTCTAACAGTCCTTTGATTTTGGAACGGCTTAATTATATTAACAATGAATATTCAAGGACAGGAAATAGCACTGTTTCTTGAAAGTCACGGTGAAACTAGTTTATAAGGTCGTAATCAAATAATTAAAAAATATGAGTTAGCCTTGACGGTTTCAAACAATGTAAAGATAACATTAGTAACCTAGATTGTATCTACCTTTTTTTGTAGATTTATGACGTAATTTTTTACTCTATGCAGGCGAGCGCGGGAGTTTTGGCAATAATCATATCGTTCATGGACAATGAGGGGAGCCATAGAGAGAAGAAGATCGCTGATTGGCTGTACCACGGATCGGTGGGGCTTATGACATGCGCAGTCTTCTGTGACGTCATCAAAATGACGTTCGGCCTTGATCCCGCGCTCTCCACGCAAGATTTCTATGGAAATAGGACAACGAGTATTGTTGATAAGCTCTTGAATATGAAAGCGTAGTAGTACTGATGTTAAGTGCCATTAGACGACGTTAGTTAAATTATATTAAGGGTAGTTAAAATAAAATACATATAACGCCTAATAAAACACTTTTATAAATACTGATACTTCTATGAGGTAAATTGCAGCATGCTTTTTCGCTGAAAAAAGGGAACACCGCTGACTTATTGTATTTTAATTCCACCTTTTTTTTTCAGCCATGTATATTTTCTTTTTTTATAACATTTATTTTTCATAATGATATTAGTGTAGGTCATGATGTTTTATTAGGTTGTATTCCTTTTTATGTTGTGCATGTTTTTATTTTACACTTTTTGTTTTTTAGGTTGTATCAGCTGTCGTGGCGGTCATCCTCACTCTCGTTTTCAACATAAACCACGAACATCACTTACGCAAGGCAAATGCACTAAACGACAGCTGTTTAATATTTAAAATTATAGGTATCACTGTAAACGTTATTATAAGTGTGTTTTTTTCCATGGAAATGGACAGTATAATAAAATACAACGCTGTTAATGTGTAAATCTGCAGCAATATTTTCTAATTTCATTAAGTTTACTCTGTTTTAATTTCAAACCAAGTACTTTAAAGAAATGCGATTCTGTTACTTGTACTACTTAAGTAAGATTAAATTGATTAAATTTAATATTTCGATTATATTAATAAGATTACTCATTTTGATATGTTGACTAGTTTAAACTTAAAATAAATAGGTTTGAGGTCTTCAATAAATGATTCAACTGGAAAAATCATTTAATAAACCTAATCAATAACTGCACTGTGATATTTTAAGAAATAAATCATCTGAATTTATATCAATACTCATTATTCGAAACATTTTAAACTAATAAAACTTAAAGCAACAACTTCGTGTTCTCATTTCTAGCGCCAAAATTATAACGTTTCCGCCTTTCGTTCTAGTTAATCAATCAACCAATATCAGCTAGAATAGTAACTTTTTGACCAATCAGGTAATCCGATGTGTCAACGGATATAGGTGCCGCCAAACGCAAAATAAAAACCTTTTACGTTCGTTCCGATTTACGCAATATTATTACTGGATGAAGACATAATTATGTATATGCCTTGAGGTCTGTACACACATACTGGAAGCATGTATGTGTCACTTTTTCTAACATATGTCGTCTGAAAGGGACGGAATAATTAGTTCGTTGGTTCGTCTTTGAGGACGTTTACTATCACGATTAATTTTTTGAATATTATACTAAAGTGGACTAGGAAAGATAAAACAAATCGTATAGATAGAGTTTGATGTTGTTTTGCAATGGTTTTACAGTCACAAATATGTACAAGTACTTAATGATTGCACAAATGTCAACGTCAAACGTCATAAGTTAGGTTTTCTGCACGGGCATTCGTCTGCTTGGAACGGTTTTCGACCGAATTGTCAAACTTGCAAGGGCACCAGGTGACGTTTACCGCACCTCCCACCTTCCCCTTTTTACCCCTCCACGCTTGCTTGTCAATTCAAACTTCGAGTGACAAACAAATTTCGCGGCAATCGGCCATTAAAATTTTTGCGTTGAGTGTGTAAAGTGTTTGCGTAGATTCATTTCCGTACCTTTTCCTCCGCTAATTGTAATACCAATATTTTGATTAGTTCAAAATGTTTCGTAAGTGTTTTGTACCTAATTGCGACAGTGAACGAAAGGACGTTAAGTTGCATAAAATGCCTGCTGGCAGGGACAGAACTAGGCTTTGGCTCGAAGTGATTTCGGCGGCTGTTCCATCAGTTTCTTCAAAGTTTGAGGGTCTGTCATGGACATTAGTTAATAAGTCTTATGTGTGCCACAAGCACTTTGAAAATAAATATGTGTGTCCTAATATGCGTTTAAAACCTAACGCATGCTCGACACTATTTACGGCTCAAGAAGTGCAGAGTGGAACTCCGTCACATATTTACGCCGAAATAGGTATGTAGATTTAAATGATTGCTTTCAATTTTTGCCTCTGCTTATACTTACACCACACGTGTTAATTTTTTGATGTACTCTGGATCTAGTGATAGTAGGTAGCAAATAGATTCGTGATACTCTGTTGATTAAGAATAATGTATCGTGGTATTTTGTTTTCTACCTACCCGTTGAGTGAATTTGTTTCATAAAACTTGATGAACCTACAGAACATGACAATATCTACAGAAGGATAACTTGGTGTTATTGTAACTACATATTTGTATATAAATATCTTCCTTGTTTCTTAGCATTGAGTGTATTTTCTTGTGATAAAATCGACAGACATTGTTACATTAATACACAACAACAACACTTTCATGTATATAATTACTTATTATTCTATCTTTATAGAGTCTATGGAGCGAGGCAGATGTATGAATAATGATCATACATATTTCAAGAAAGTTCATAATGACCACAACTATGCAAGAACTACCATTTTGCAAGAGAATGTTGACATAACTGGTAATAATAACACTGTGTTTATTAAGTTTAAAGTAATCTAACAAACGACAAGACATGCACTAAGCCTCCGCTGTCTTTCTGTCACAGGGCTCTAAGTCTTGAACCGCTTTATTTTTTTTTACAAAATATGTATTAATTGTATGGTGCTATGGAGCCCTTCATGTAGGACTACTAGACATATTGGCAATTTTTTTCTATCTATTGTAGTAAACCTAAACATACATGTTTCAGTCGGTACACAATTAAATAGTGTGTTAAAACAGCAACAGACAAATTTCTAATAACTTTGTTTAATTATTGTTTTAGCTGCTATTCCAGTGGTGGTAATGTCACTGGCTGAAAGTCCTGCTATTGCTGGTTCATCCATCAGCCAAACTGTAGCTAATCCAGGTATTTATAGATAGCCTTGAGTATTCCTTTTATAAAGATGATGGAAACTAAAATAATAACTGTGAATATAATATGTAAATAATGCCAACACGTTTGGCTAAGTTGGTTATACAACTGCCTACAAAGCTGGCAGTCAGGGTTATGTATCCCTTATCTATTGATTATGTGGGCACCATGTAAGAAGTCTATGATATTTAAAGTAACAGGAAATTTCTCAATGTTTGTCTATATTAGTAACCAATATAAAATGACCTCCCACTGCATATATTTTACTTAGGAGCAGGGCGCTGCTCCAGTATCAACTGGATTTTTATAGATACATCCGTTTACTGTATATTTTGACACCTTGATTTGTATGGAACCCTCAGTGCACGAGTCAGACTCGTACTTGGCCCCTTTTTAGGATGCTTTTTTTAATCAAATGACAATGAGTCTTTAATATGTCTTACAGAAACCGCTCCATCAACATCTGTGGCTCATGCTGAGAGCACCGTTTCAGAGCTAGCAGATAATGAAAAAAGAGCAGGTAACCACATAAAATAATGTGTCATTTCTTACTTGTCAATATACATAATATGTATATCAAGTAGCATCATTGTTACTGGGTCAGTCTAGTCTTAAACATTATGATTCAAAAGTTGGTATAGAGTACGATATTTTTTGTACTGCAGTCGATTTTACAATGATATAAGTTTTTCGTTTGGCGTTTTTTTTCGCATGGTCTAAAACACCATAAAACACAACTGGGTCTTCCCATTTCTAAAATTTGTGGTTTGAAGACTAAAGTAGTATTCGATTTTTTTTTAATAAATAAATTTACGAAATCGAAAATACTTGTGACTCAAAAATAAACGAAAAATAAACATTTTCAGATGTACAGCAAAACGAAGCTCCACAAACTCCGAAAAAGCGTTTGACATGGGTTTGCAGGAGAAAAAGAATTGCCAAATTTGACCAACTATCACCCAAATGTAAGGAGCTCTATAAGATCCACAAGAAAGCTAGAAAGCAATTGGATTACTGCCGCAGAGCCAACATGGCTAAAAAGGCCTCAAAGGAAGTTTCCTTCTTAAAACTAGTAGATGGCATGAATCCTGTTGCTAGAAAATTCTTGTGGATGCAAGTGAAACTGTGTACGAAAAGTAAAAAAGGAAGGCGGTTCAACTTGGAGGAAAAAGTGATTGCCTTATCAATAATGAAGCAGATTCCAAAATGCTACAGATTTCTACAGAGGATTTTTGTTCTTCCATCGAAAACAACGTTGAACAAATTGTTGAGTCATGTCAACATTGAAGCGGGCATCAATCCCCAAATTTTTAATGTCATCAAGCAAGAGGTATGTTCATTTATTAATTTAACCCATAATTGTACAAAATATTTAGTATATTCTATTTGCTGTCTTGCTTGGGTGTGTCTAATATCAAACCCTGGTTTTTAGGGTTACAAAATTCAGCATATATCAAGGTACCTATCGCACATATTTCGAGTTCTTTTAAAAAGGTTTTGAGGTTTCTAAACTTTTTTGATTTAGTAAATATTTTCGGAAATAATCGCTCAAAAAGTAATATTCATTGTCTCCCCCCCCCCCTCTATTTTTTTTAAACGGTATGTCCAAAAGATATGAAAAATATTACAAATAAAAAGCGTAATAAATATGTACTTTCAACGAAAATTGTTTGCAATCGGATATATACCGGTTTTGAGTTATTGCTAAAAAACTGCGCTTCTCAGCAAAGGGACGTTAGTGCCGTGGAGATACGCTCTTTTGCTAGTGCACACTAAAATATTTATTTCATTATAATTTAACTTTCATTATTTACTGCTGATAACTTTTATTATGTTTAATTTATTGGATTTTTTTTTACTATGTTTTATTAATTTTACTGACTGTCATATTGAAATGAAATTTATAAATTCATGTGTTACTAATCCCTAGAAAATAAGATCTATTGTATTACTAACAATCTATGAACCCTGGTCTGCAATAAAATATTTGAATCCATACTAATATTATAAATGCGAAAGTTTGTCTGTCTGTCTGTTACCTCTTCATGCTAAAACCGCTGAACCAATGTGGATGAAATTTGGTATGGAGATAGTTTGAGTCCTGGGGAAGGACATAGGCTACTTTTTATCCCGGAAAAATGCCCGTAACCGCGATAAACGAATTTAACGCGGACGCAGTCGCGGGCAAAAGCTATTTCAATATAAATTTAAACAATGTTAAAGGTCTCATTAATGTTTTAAGGATATTTATATAACTTCAACGGCCATGTGTTTTTGGCGCACGTCAAAAAAATAGTGAATTTAATCCATTGCTGTACTACTTCTCTTTTTTAAATTTAATGGTTTCCGTCCATTAGGACAATTTTGCCAGCGTCAATGTTTAAAAGCCAAGGTACAGTTTTATATTAAAAACAATAAAAAAATGAGTTTAACCACACGTATTCAAGTCACCCGACCAAGGTGGACGACAAGAATCCTACTACAGGATTTAATCACTCCTTTATTAAACCATCCACTTCAAAACAAAAGATAAATTCGCCATGCGTGTTTAAGTAGCCTTGTGAGAGAGAATCTTTTGACAAATTTTATTCAAATGTTGACTGTTTACCATAGTTCTACTCATTTCTTTTATTGGTGAAAGCAAAAATAATATTATAGGTACAACCTTTGCAAAAATAGTGTTTACTCGAACCTAATAGAAATATTTGACCCAAACAACTTCTGCCAATTTTTTTAATGTTTAACATAATGAATATTGGGTTGGTTACAAAAAGTGAGTGTGATGGGGCTGATAATCAACCTTGGTTTTGTTTGATTTTATGCTTCCATACTTATTATATTTCTATGCTTTTAGGTCAGCGGTTGGATTGACTCCAAAAAATTGTGCTCTCATCATTTTTGACGAAATGAAGTTGGAAGCCGGAGTTCATTACTCTAAGAAGGGCGACAAAATAAGCGGATTTGTCGAACTGTCTCAAAAGACTAACCGCCTGGCTGACCATGCTTTAGCCTTCATATTGAAAGGCGCAGTTTGGAAATGGCAGCAACCAATGGTGTACTAATTTTCTGAAGGGGCTGCATCGGGTCCTCAGATGAAGGCCATTATTAAATCTTTATGGCAGCAGTGTGTGACGCAGGGCTGCAGCCCATTGCTTTAATAAGCGATCAGGGAACGACATTCCAGAGCGCTCTAAAAAGCCTTCAGGACGATACCCGTAGGTGTCAACTATTAGCGGGCGAGGAAACAGGTAAAAATCATAGACTTAATTATACCTATGTACAGTGCAGGTATGTAAAGGTTCGTCACTTTTCAACCTTAACACGATCACATAGAGTCGAAAAGTGACGAACCTTTTCACACCCCGACTGTACAGCCAGCATCATAATGTTAGTAACCATTCAAAGTGGGCAAATATATCGTAACACTTCCTTACAGCTATGCAAATAAACATCTGTTTAGATATATTTGGCTACTTTGGTCGCTACGAACTATTTGATGCTGACTGACTGTACTTACCAACAAAGCCCTATTTATATATTATCTAATACAGTACACTTTTTGAATGCTTTTACATATGAACTAGAACTAGAAGGTACCCGCAAATTTGTTCGCCGAGTAGAAAAAAGTCATAATCCTTTCTGTTTTGCTACAACGTATCAAATAAAACGTATCTTATAATATCTGTAGATGTCCAGCTATTCTTGTATGTACCAAAAATGGGCACAACTCGTCCAGCAGTTTTGACGTGATAGTGACACAATAACACAGGTACAATCACATACAATGTACAAAAATTAAATATATATATTTTTTAAATTCAGTGACTTTCAAATAGCCCGATTCATTTCAAAATATGTACAATGTATGCGTCGCACAACTACAACTTTATATTAGCATTGGATTTCTACTATTATGATTTTTTTCTCCTCTGCAGATAAAGTTCCGCGCATCTTCTAGTATGTAATAAAAAAATAAGAGAGTCATCATGATTATGGCATATTAAGAGGTACTTAAGTCATCCTTTAAGTTTCTGAATTTTGATAAATAAGACCAGATATTATAATTATGATGAAATTATTGTTTTTAGAATTATGTGTCCGCACTATTTACACATGTTTGCATTCGTTGTGTGAAGCAGTGGATCCAGTCTTCAGTCACACAATCACGATATTATAGACAGCCAGTGTCTGTTCTCAATTGATTTTTTTTTTTTAATTTTACGGCACCACTCCACACGCAGTCGTTTCTGGTTTTCCGTTAAATCATGCGGTACGGTATCCATCGAGTGCAAAGCTTCCAAACCTTCAAAATGTTTTGCTGTTGGCTCATCCCAATGCATAAATACAGTGTGAATTTGCGGACAAGTAATTTTTTTATCAGTTTCAATAACTTGTCGTACGGTATCAATATAGAATTGGGTAACCGCAGTCGCCAGCTGACCTTCCCGCACATTTTCATGAAGATAATCAATTGATCACGTCTACGTCTAAATTCCCTAAACCACGACACGAATAGATAGAGCTGCGACATGTCGCAGCTATGGCCCCATGGGGCTTCATCACCAAATGCTAAGTGAAGTCTTGTTAACTTAAGAGTCCCCGGTAAGCTCGGTTCTCCATGCAAACGTAGTTACGCTCTCATTTTAAAACGACTACCTAGATTGCTTTGAATCTTTGTACTTAGAATAAGTTAAGGTATATGCAGGCCTGTAATTAAATTAATTTATGTAGCTTCAGATACCATAATAAAAAAAATACAGTGAATTTAAGTTTTTCATACAAAACTTGTTTTTGCTGTATTTCATTTGTTTTATAAACTGGAGCCATATAAACTAATTACAGGCCTAGATATACCTCGTGTCATTGTATATGCAAATTTTCGTTACAATCCAACGAGTAGTTTTAAATAAGAACGAAACTCCGTTTGTATGGAAAGGTGAAATTCGACCGAGCTTGTCGGGGACTCTTAAGCCACAGCTAAAATCGTAAAAGATCATTGAGCGAACATTTTCACGAGTTAAATTTATTGTAATAGCGACACTCAATTTTCTAAAGAACGCCACAGTGAAAAAACAAATGACAGTCCCGTAAATTAAGAAGAAACATAATATTCTCAGAGAATACCATTTTCGAATTCCATAATTGATATATATTTTATATTGTAAGCTGCCAGTTCCAGAAAGTTTCAGTACTGTTTATTTTCCAGATGACACTATTCATATAAGTGGACAATGTCTTAGTGTGGTTTATGATCCACCTCACCTAATAAAAGGCATTCGAAACAATTTCCTCACGAAGAACATCCAAATGAATGGAAAAGTTTCGAAATGGCAAGATCTGGTGGATGTGTACCGCACCGACTGCAGGCACGCGCAGACGCGTCTGTTGCACAAACTAAATGATGAGCACATACTGCCGGAGAAAATCAAGAAGATGAAGGTAACTAGGAATTGTTTGGGTATGACTTAAAAAAAAATCAGTTTTACTTGAAAACTATCGTTACTCACGTTCAAGTCGAAGTCGTCCAGTATTCTACGAAATATTTGAGTTTACAGCGAAGCTAGAGAAAATTGGACTGCTTGTAACTTCGAAGAAAATAAGGATAGCTAATATTATTTAAATCATAAATTGTAATCTTTTGATAATACAAGTACATATTTGGACTCTACATTAGAGTATCTAACCACTGGAGATGGCATACGGACGCATTCCCCTCTGCCAAATTAATGAGAAAAACCGGGCCAGTTTATACAAGAAATTGTCAATTTGTGTGTGTATTTTTTTGTTTGTAAGAATATTCCCGTAGTGTGCTGTACGTGTTGTCGTTGCCTGCCCCTAAACGTGCATCAAAAATTTGTTCGGTAGTGACATGGCTTGTCCTCTCCAGTGGTCGCGTCTAAAAATATGTATACATTATTGAAGATATTTTCTGACTGTATTATTTATTTTTATGTTTTAGGTGAAAAACTGCGTACGTGTATTCAGTAAAACAATGGCAGCGGCTTTAAATTACACAGCTTCTTTTTGTGAGTACTTATACATTAATACTTAATGTTATTATCTCGTAAGTAAGTTTGGGTTTATTGGTAGCTTTTCACGCTGAACAGATTTAAATTAAATTTGGTAATTATATGGGCCCAGTTTGAGTCCACTAGGAGCAAAGACATGGATAGTAATTTAAGCGGAAATCATTCTCTAAAGGAATTTTCGAGCAATAACTAATATAAGTATATTATAAACATAAGTTTAGTAGAGTTTTTTTTCCTAGAGCAGAACAATTATATCGATGTAAAGTAAATTATGATATCCCCAAAAATTTAAACGTTTTGCTGCTATCCGTATAATAAATAGTATGTAACAGATTTAGAGTAATTGATACTCTCGAGTTTTTTTTATTTCACAAACTGCATACATTATTTTCTTCATTAAATTTACATTTGTAAACGCTATTCAAATGTATTAGCCACTAATTGCGCAATCATAACCAGGAACCAGGATGTACAAAAGTTTCATGTTGTTTTTTTTATTTCATTAGAATTCTCTACGGCTTGAATTATTATGATATCATTGACTTTCGTCAAATCAAGGATTCATTTCGGAAATAGAAAAATAACTTATGTTCTTATCCTGTAGGAATATGTGTCCAACATCTTATTGCTTTAAAATATTTAGATATGAATGGGTTAGAAACGAGGGTTCCGTACAACATATATACTACAAACGGTCGAGTCTATGAAAATCCAGTGTTAGCAGAGCCCTACTCCTAAGCAAAATGTACGCGGTGTTCGATCATTTTATATTGGTTACTGACATAGACAGACAGACATACAATTATACTGTTTTTAGTATTTGTTGTTATAGCGGCAAAAGAAATACATCATGTGTGAAAATTTCAACTGTCTATCTATCTATCTAAATTACAACTGTCTAAATTACAGCTATCACAGTTAATGAGATACAGCCTGGTGACAGACAGACGGACAGCGGAGTCTTAGTATTAGGGTCCCGTTTTATCCTTTGGGTACGGAACCCGAATTAAGAAAACAAATGTACAGCATTGTTATTTTACTAAACAACGTTACTGAGGTCGTATGTATTCATTTTCAGCGTATTACGCGGACGGGACGTCGGTGAGCGACACGCTGGAGAACACGGCCGAGCTCGTCACCTTCCTCGACGACTTGTTCGACAGCGTCAACGGTGCCAGCATGAGCCACAAGCACACGCGCGGCAAGCGCCTGCGCACCGCCGTCACGAAGGACTCGCACTGCCATGCCTTGTGGGAAAAGGCAATAGTGACTCTTCAGAATATAAAATTCGTGGATCACCAAGGCAAAATCTCTTCGGTCCCGAGCCTTACAAATTGGGTCACCACTCTCAGGAGTTTTCAAAGGCTGTGGCAGATATTAAATAAGAAGAATATAATGCGCCCCACGTACTATAAGTCTGATGCCGTCGAAAACTTTTTCGGAAGGGTGCGCTCATACAACGCCCGAAACAACGACCCGACCTGTCACGCCTTCGTCTGCACGTTTAAATCCTTACTCGTAACCAATTTAATTAAATTTCACGAGAATACTTATAATTGTGAAGATGACCGCGCCGAGCAAGTGTTAAAAATCCAATCGCTGTTCGATTGTGACGGTGTAACAGACACGCTTCCGGCCTGTGCGCGGGGCGGATCCCTCTCGAGCGCCCTCGGCGCCCGCCGCCGCACCGCCGGTGCGCGACGCGGGCGCCTTTCCATAAATATATCAAACACCGGGAATACGACCATATGAAAGAAAATAAATTGACCTATCCTTCGGTGCACGCTCTGAGGATTTTTACCTATGCCGTCATGGAGTCGAACGAATATTTGGAACGCGATGCCCACCGGAGCGAGATTCATGAGCGCATTCGCCAAATTTTGCTGTCCAAATATTCGTTTGATTTTATCAAATGTAAGACGCATCAGGAAGATATAAAAAAATATTTAATTTCCGTGTCCATTACACTGTGCATATTTAACTGGTGCAATACTATAAATAAAATATTAAAAGGAACAGATATATTTAGATTGGATAGGAGAAACTTGCCCTTCATGCAAGCGCAGGCTCTTCACAAGTATACAAAAAAACTAAGAAATAAATCACTTAATAAGTATATGGTCATTTAATTTCAGAAGCTATTTCAGTTTATCTAATTGCTCCATCTCTCTGGTAATATTTGATAAACTGAGGTAGTTTGTACACTATAAAAACGAACCCATAAAAGTACAAATTAGGAAATCTATTTGAAAGTTCCCGCGCTTTCATAAAACCATAATTTAAATTTCGAGCTTATTCCCGCCTTTTTGCTGGCTGTTTCCACGTAGTGTCATTGCCAATATTAGAACCCGATAAAAAAATCTTTAAACGTCACTTAAGTTCCTTACATGAGCGCCTAAGCCAATAGTATGAGAGATGGTTGTCTGATACGTAGTATCTCTTAGTAGTTTGTGGTTTTCTGTCATACAAGCGAAAGTAAATGCGGCTATATGCAACAAGTGAAAAATCAATAACTTACTTTAAACAGAAACAGGTTGTTGTAGATGATAACTGAATATCTTCCCACGATACCTCAGTGATAATAATTATCGAATTGTCCTTCGTGGTGTTTCGGTCATTCGTGCCGCTGCGTTCGGTAAAAAAGTGAGAGGCGAGGTTGCCGCAGCACGGCACGGGACAGATAACGAGGTTGCATTTCGCTCACTACACTAATTAGTTGTCCCCGGACCTCAGTCACGGCAGCACGTTAAAATGGCCAGCGGAAGGATCGTTGTTTACGGCGGCAGAGGCGCGCTCGGCGCGGCGTGCGTTAATCACTTTAAATCCGCGAACTGGTGGGTCGCTAACGTCGATTTAAACCCAAACGAGAGCGCGGATGTGAATATCACCGTCCCTAAAGAGGCTTCGTGGGTGCAGCAGGAGGAGCACGTGGTCAACGAGCTGGCGGCCGCGTTGCAAGGTCAGAAAGTGAATGCGGTGATTTGTGTCGCCGGCGGCTGGGCCGGCGGCAACGCAGCCAAGGATCTGAGCAAGCAGGCGGATCTGATGTGGCGACAGTCTGTATGGAGCTCAAGCATAGCCGCTACACTTGCTGCTAAGTACCTCGCACCAGGCGGTCTACTCGCCCTTACCGGAGCTAAGGCAGCGTTAGATGCTACTCCAGGCATGATTGGCTACGGTATGGCTAAGGCTGCTGTCCATCAGCTCACAAAGTCCCTTGGTGCCAAAGATTCCGGTCTACCGGAGAATTCCCTAGCTGTTGCAATTATGCCCATTACACTGGACACTGAAATGAACAGAAAATGGATGCCGAAGGCCGACCACAGCACATGGACCCCGCTCACATTTGTAGCTGAACTGTTTGATAAATGGATCAAAGGAGAGGATAGGCCAAAAAGCGGCAGCTTGGTGGCTCTGGTTACTAAGGCAAATATTACTGAATTGGTTACAGAATAAGATAAAAATTTATATGTACTCATAAAAATCTCGAACTTATGAAGAAATCAAGTTCAAGAGAATATTTCAATCTCTTGCCGTACTTAGTATGTGAGATGTATGTTGCATAATTTTATTTTTGATGCTATTTTTAAAATGTATTTGAATGTTGTAGTGCAAAGCAATATGTATGATACCAGACAATAAGGGGAACAATCTCAAAGTATGAAATAATATACTGTATGTGTAGGTATAAAATATTTAAACATGTAATAAATGTTGTTGCATTATTTTTGTAGCATTTTTTACTTCCTTTTAATGCACCCATAGTTTGGACACATCTTGGTTTTATAATTATCTATATGGTTGTTTTAATCCGAAAATGTTACATAATTGTGAGAACAATTTTGATTTGTGGGTTGTGGGAAAGTTAATAAAACTACTATGCTTACTTAGAGCCTTCAGTTACAGAGTTGTGTATAAGTTATGATAAGGAGGTCACGGTTACTCCAATAAATAACAAAAACCGATGACGAAATTAACTCTTTACTAATTGTTCTGATAAGAAATAGGTAATGTTTATGATTAGCTGCTAGTTAGAGGATAAAAGAGTAATTTGAGAGTTCTCAAAGTACACTTTATTTTGTAAATATCTGGACAAAATTTATCTATTGCACAAGACTGAGCAACTATCTAAGCACTTTTTAATTGGCTGTTGAATTAATTTTCATTTCTATTTGTTTTATGAATATACATAAATATAAGTGCAACCTATAATAATATACATATGAGATAATGCAAGTGTATAATCATGAAATTTAAAGTTGGTAGGCCTCCTTATGAGTAATCTGATTCAGTGGAGGGAGTTCAAACCCACAAATGGGAATGTCATCTCTATTTGAGTTGAGTCGGGATGCAGTGCGCAAGGCACAAGGACTGCGCAGGTGGGTGGTACCGGTTCAAACGGAACAGTCACGCTTTACCGCGATTTTTTTGGCTTATGTATTTTATTGAAAACGACCATATTTCTAACATAACTGACACGCGACTCTTTTGCGAGGCTATCGTTGTCTCTCCTTTTGCCTTTCAGTACAGTGTGAGAGAGACGGGTGATGCTATGTCACCCGATAAGCAAAGTCGCGGCCAGTTATGCTAGACTTATATTATATTTGGTTACTTTGACTTATTCCTGCCTCTATAGGAACACGCAAATTTACTTTTAAATGTACATTTAGAAAAATAACGCATTATTTCGTAAGCAAATGATACGAAATTCGTTGTTAAATTATACCGTCGCGATCGCACAAATACTGAGTAAAATGAGCGTAAGGGGGATGGCATATGGCACGATACGAATCTCGGACTTCGATCTTTTGAGTAGTCCTAGGGTATTCCTCCGAACTTGGAATTACGAATTTCCGAGTAGCGGAATCAGTCACAGATGTGACGCACGGATATCATCTTACGCACAAAGTTTTCCTCTTCGACGAAAATCCTTTAACACCTGCAGTATTGGTATTTCCCCGTAGAAGTTATTTAGGTACGTTTCCTCCTATGGTATTCTAAAAACATACCCGATAAGGTAAAGTTTTTTAAATATTAACAAGTGACAAGCAAGCATGCAGCCTTCTTGATGGAAAGCAGTAACATTAGCAGTATCATTATCACACATATAACCTGTAATGAGGAAGGTTGCAGATGCATTTTCAAGCCGAAAACTAAGATGTGTCTATAATGTCTTTGATTTAAACATAACACGATCTATGAGATTCCAGGACCAGCCCTAATAGAACTCTCTCGCACTAACATTAATTTTATTTCGACGGGGGAAACGTTGATGTCGCAGTGCGCAAGAGTTCTATGATTGATTCGTCATTAGGTACTATTAATATGAGGAGTACTACTGTAGGGAGATACTTAGGTTTATTTTTTCCAGTATGAAGTATGTAATATCCCCGCGTTCTCCGAAGTAATCAATTAGGTACTTAATTAGCTCTATTAGATTTATTTAACTTGTCATTTAGGTATTTACAGGAATCTGCATGATTGCAAAATTTATTCTAGTGTAATAGGTAGCGCGTTGTGTTGTGTGGTGTTCTAGGAACTTTTATTTGTTTTGTTCTCACTCCAAGAAAAAAATCTAGTGGAGTCGCAAAAAACGACGCCCAGTTACGTAGTAAACATACACGCTCATGCACACACATAGACACAAAACCTGTTGCCGTCCAAAGCGGAAATACGGGATGGGACACCGTGTTTATGTTACTTTGACCAGTATTTGAGACTTGGGATGTTGACAATTTTTTTCTGAGGTATCGTGGTATGTTATAGAACGACTTCTCAATAATTGATACATTGATGATAAAACTACTTCAATGTTATAAAAACTCAGCCAGATACGACAATGTTAAAATCACATTTTTGGACTTTCCTAAAAACGCTTCATAGAAAAGCTTACCTAGGTAAGTGTGACCTTGCTTCCCTGTATATGGGAAAATTAAGAATTTTGTTCTGCAGCTATGCTAAATTCAAACTTGCGTTTATCGATATGGTTTGATAACAAAAGTTACTATACATTTCATATGTTATTCAATGGTATTATTAGTTATTCATGTTTACATACTTTAAAAATGGACTTTCCCACCCAACTTTAAAGGCTCATAAAACAGGGTACACGTAAGGTATCGAACTAACTAACTACTTTGGCGCAACAACCCAAAATTTGTTTTGGCCGCCAACACAAGAGCACGCCATCTTGCCCGATCCTGCGCCACTTCCTGCCAGCTATCGCCAACTCCCAGCTCACGCAGATCCACCTCCACCATATCTTTCCAGCGATACTTGGGGCGACCAATAGGACGTCGCCCCACTGGTCGACCCAAATATGCTCTTTTGACTTTCGATCGTCTCCCATTCTCTCGACATGGCCAATCCAGTGAACTAACAAGCTTTGCTCCTCCCTAAGGGTCAGCGTCCAAGCCTCACATCCATTCATTAATATGGATCTGATGACGGTTTTGTAAATCCGTAACTTTGTCGATCTGCTGAGAAGTTTGGACACCAACACCCCATGACGTGCAGCGCTGCAACGTAAGGTGTTCTGGATGCGGATGTTGATCTCATCGTCTCTTGTATGCGAGTCAGTAACCGTGCAGCTGAGATATTTAAATTTCGCCACACCCTTGTAGGAGGTTTCTCCTACAAGTAGGTAATCTCTTTCGACACGGTTATTCCTAAATCGCTTCATATGGAGGTACTCCGACTTAGCGTGATTGATCCTGAGACCAACTTTTGCAGCGTCTTGCTCCAAAATTGTTGTCGATATTTCTACCTCTTCACGGTTTTCCCCTAATAAAGCCAAGTCGTCTGCGTACCCTATCAGTCTATGCCTTCCATTTAGTTCTACTCCGGAATCAAGTGCTAGTACATTTTTAAGAACATGTTCCAGAACCAAGTTAAAAAGCATAGGTGAAAGGGCGTCGCCCTGCTTCAGACCGGTACTCACCCTGAAGGGTTCCGTAAACTCAATACCCACCTTCACCTGCATACGACTTATGCCGGTGGCTACTTGGATCATTCCTCGGTAATTTGGGCACATCTTTTTGCAGCCTTTCTTGTGGACCGGACATATGACACCTGTATTTCATTCCTGAGGTTGCTGTTCGATATCCCAAATTATGCGTAGCAATTCAAATAACTTGGACTGAACCGCCCCTCCGCCATACTTCCACACCTCCGAAGGTAATCCGTCAACGCCTGGGGCTTTGTTATTTTTAAGCCTCGAGATAGCTATGCGTACCTCCTCGAAAGTTAGAGGTTCAACGTGAAGATCATAGTTCTCAACATGCATAGCGGAGGTGGTCTGTTCCTCAAGCGGGGGACAGTTAAAGCAAACGTTCGAAGTAATTATGCCACATGGTCTTAATGTTGTCAGTCGAAGTTACTAAATTACCGCTATCGTCTGCAAGGAGCTGTGTCAAGGGTTGGTATCCTTTCTTGAATGACCTTACTTCCTGGTAAGGTATCGAACTTGATTTTTTTAGGATTTCTATCATAGAAACTACCATTTCACATCAATATTATATTTTTATTTGCGTACAATCAATATCCCAATTGCTATATAGCCTGGACAACTAGGAACATTAAGTTTCCGAGAGGTGTTCATGTTGTATTTCTTCTTGATAGTGTAAGTTATTTAGACTCAGAATGAAAAAGTTTACCTACTTTTAAGTTGTTGTTTTTTCATGTAAGTACCTATCTTTTTAAAACTTCGAGATGACGTTTGTGCAGTGTTCGAGAATGTATACATTTTTAATTTGGTCTATATAGATTTGTAAGAAAATTAAAAAAAGTTCCGACATTGAAGCTAACTTTTAAATTTTCCTTACTAATATGTAATAGACCAAAGTAAAAATTTATATTGTCGAGGAAACTGCACAAATGTCATATCGAAGTTAAAATTGTATATAATAGGTATATCTGTATTTATTAGGGTCCCAAAAATCCGGTAATAATATGAAGCAGCCTCTGTCTTTTATTAGTCTGGGATTTAATCTTCAAGAATTTCAAGATAAGTAAGTAAGTATTACAATCTATTTAGTGTCGTAATCGGTGACTATGAGTTACGAAATCGCTTTCTCTTTCAGGCCGGTTTTTGTGAGTGATACGCCATGATTTAAAAATTTTCGCGGTAAAAGTTAAGTGTTCTCAGAACTGGAGCACTTAAACCATATAATATTGTTGCAGTTCCTACCGCAAAACGGGGTTACTTTAACAGTAAGGGTAACCTGCACAGTTTATGGGACTACTTACTTTAAAGTGCGCAAAAGCATGGTTAAAAAATGTACGTTAAATTGTACGAAAAATGCGTAATGTACGAAAAATGTAAAGACGTTTTCTTTGAATTCTCTTTTCCCATTTTGATTAGTGAGAAATGCAAGTAATCGGTAGACCGATTAAAAACCCTCGACACATGTAGAAATACGTTTCTGACAAAAATGTCTAGCTAACTAGGTACCTACTCATCGAGGCGAGTCTAAAGAGTCTAAACTAGGTAGGATTGCGTTATTTTATTACAGAGTTCCTATGATATGAGATGAGCATCATCCGATACCATCATCAGACCAGATTGATGGCGTCATATTATTGAATTGTCATCAAACTTACATAAGTATGCTAAATTTTCTCAATCGGAAACCGGGGAGTCGGTCAAATTTAATTTAGCATTACATTTTAACACGGAAAGTTAAAGAGAAGCTTATAAAAAGCTGGTAATTTTCACACAGCTTAAGCTGTGTGAAAATTAAATTAGTTCAAAAAAATGGGTTAACCCAAAGCTAAGAACACTCGTTAAATTTGTCATTAATTGCATTTTAATGCCTTGTTAAAGAAACCTCACATTCGGGGTAGCTTATACATACGTAAATATAATTATGGGGGCCTGTAGGGCTTGATATTGGTATGAGTTTGTTAGCCAAAAGACTCATTGTTCTGTTGGAACAAGAGCATCATTATTCTTGGGTGTTAAAAAAAAATAGGTAACTACCAAAAAACTACCGAAACAAGTGTGCATAGTGGCCCCGTTTTACGGTACTTATACGTGTGAGTTTTTTCGTACGTACATTACCAAAATATATAGATAATTGAAACTGAATTTCCTCTTATCCTTTTTCTAAAAATGTGAATAGGTCTGCCTTCCCCGAAATTTAAATCGCTAGAGATTCATTTAAAGTTAAAACGCCTGTGAATACGAGTGTATGTTGGTATAGACCGCCTATCGCCAATGCGAACAGCATGAAAATAATATAAATAATTAACATTTTGCTGTTTTAGCTACGGTTTTTAGGGTTTCGTAGCCAAAACGGAATCTTTATAGTTTTTTCAAGTCAGTTCGTGTCCGTACACTGTTGCATGGTAAAATACCTGTGATAGTCACAGGCATTTTACACAAAAACTATAAGCAGATGTATATTGATGAAATTTGGAGTAGGTACCTATACGTGTCTTTGGTAGTTAAATAACAAAAAAATATATTATATAACTAGGATAGGGGCAAACAGATTTATTTTTTATTTTACAGAACATCAACGTGTGGCACACATTTCGATAGGTCTTATAAAAAAACTTTAAGGTTTAGGTCAACATGCTTGGAAAAACATGTTTTTTGATTAAGTGAATATTTTCGGAAGCTTTAAAAGTAGCATACATTGTGTCCCCTCTTTATATTTTAAGCCGTATGCCCAAATTTTAAACAAAAAGATAACGTTTAAAAAATTCTTTCAACGAAAATAATTTTCAACATCATCGAATATAGGTACTGTTTTTGAGCCCAAAAACTGCGCTCTCAATATTTTTTTTCATCCATAGTGCTTTATTTGTAGTAACAGGCTCTTGGCCGGTTTTTTTGTATGTTCTTTTAAAAGCGCTGGCTGACGAACAAATTTGTATATATCTAGGTGTTGTAATTAAAATTTGTATGTATCTATTTATTGGGTAAAAGGAAAATAGACAAAGTATATATTAAATTTACAAAAATATTTATTAAGTCACTGTCCGACTCTATTTAGCATATAAAAACTTAACTCTAACATTAAGTATTCTTAAATAAAAACTTAATCACATTTGTGACGGCTTGCATAATGCATCATTTAATTTTACATAAACGCCATTTAAGGCTCAGTTAAATTGAACTATACGAGGAAGTGTACGAATCTACGAATTTAACAGAATATCGATTGATGTTAAAAAAAATCAGCGCTCCTGTAGAAAGTATTGTGGCAAATATTCTATAAAAATAAATAAAAAAAAAGGCGCTACAGGTGCGTTGTGTCGATTTCGGATTCGAATATTCCATAATATATTTAACGATATTGCAATAAACTATATTGATTTCCGTTTCTTACCATAAAACTAATGCTACTTGTATAAAAAGTTTTATTTAATTAAGTATGTTAAAATATTCAAATTTACATAAATAATTTAACACTTACCTACAATGAGAATGTTAAAACATGAACATGACAAGAAACAAGAACATGTTTTGAAGTACCTAACTTATTAATTACATTGACTGCAATAGGTAATTTAAACATTTTGTTGACATATACTTACCACCTACCTAGAATTGGCAGATTATGCCTAAATGTCATGTGCGAAAATTTTACATTACATTACAAAGTAACAAGGTAGGTTATTGATGAGATTCTAATCTATTTAAATACTCCATTATGTGCTTAAAACATATTCTAACTATTCATACATTTTATGAGTATCTATCTATCTTATTCTTAAAACCTGCACAACCGTGTGTTGCGGTCCATTTCATTTTCAATTTAACGCTTTTTATACAGAATATCGGTGGTCACAACGTTCTGCGAAAATACTTATAAAATACGTGCAGAATGAATATAATGCGTGCCCAATGCTTTTATTTGATACAAACGGTAAAAGAATTACGAAAATGTAAGGTAAGATTGATAAAATTTAAATATGTTAAAGAGATCTCTTTTTTTAATGCTACCGCCACACTCCTGCACCTAAAAGTATCGTGTTTTTTGGCTAAAAGCGTAGAAAATAGAACTTGAAAGTGGCAAGAGTCTGGCCTTAGCTTAATGTTTGTATCTAACATTGCGCGCACATTTCGAAAGATTGAGCAAAGTGATATCCACTGGCACTACCGTTAAACCAATTTCCGACCGGCTACGCTACAGAACCCTAATTTGTAATTATACGCCTGTATACTGACTAAGCTGTATGTTACTAATGTGCTAATTTCAAACGTGCTTAACTGGCATCATTATCTCCTCTCTCTCTCTACTATACCGGATAGAAAGAGACAAGTTATGTTTACTCGTACGACAAAGAGTGCTTTAGAGTGATTTCATATTGGTCTCTTAGATGTTTTTTTTAACTAACTATAAACTCTTCGCATGGTGTTGGGACAACGGGTCTACGAGCATTTCGTGTTGGAACGAACACACGCAGTATTTGTGACGCTGCCATGGCAATTTTAATCAACAAGTTTGGAACCAAGAGGAAATAAACGAGCGCTAATTAACATTTGCAACAAAAATTAAAATTGAATCTTGGCACAAAAATTTATCCGCATAACGTTCACACCGAGGCTAGCTAACGTAGTCGCGGAGTGGTTTGATATGGCTATGGTTTGGCACTTTCCAACCTTTAGGCTACATTCGCACGAGTCTTTTTCAACTGACTCTAAAAATCGTTTATACGACACAAATTGATACCCATGTACCTATTTATTCACACGAAGGTGGTTTTAAAGCGCGGCGCTTTTTTATCGATGACTGTTGTGAGCGTACAGAACTTCAAGTTTGGGTTTAAGCGTGACGATTCTTAAACTCTCACGTGCGAACCGGGCCTTATAGTAGGGCTCACACAAAGAGAAAATGGCAACTTTTACAGTGCACCGACAATAAGTCATAGTAGTCGCGTTGCCGGCCGAAAAAAGGTCTTTACCGGCCAACCACAGCCCTAACGGTATTCCTCAAGATATCGGTCACCAGCTCAGTCGTCCTGATGATCTTGTAGCCGATCTGGTCGATGAGGGTGATGGCCGTGGTGTACGGCGGCATGATGTCTTTGGTGGGGCGGAGGTTGAATCGAGTGGGGACCACGTCTGAGGCCGCTCCAGCCCATGAGGTTTGCGTAGGTCTGGAATTGAAATGATTTCTTGTAAGCTTCATTGTTCAGGTTCTTTGGAAGGCTGACCTGATTTTAGCTCAATCGGAAACCCGGAAGTGGGTCTTTAACTTGTAAGATTTGATTCACACAAACATAGAATACACAACAAAGCAAGTTACTTGAAAGTATGTACAATGTTTATATTGTATAAGGCTCATTTCACCATAAATAAAGTGTTCTGCTGCTTATTATGCTCTATTCATCCTTGACTTGTCCTAAGTAGTATCTAAACAACATTCCTTGAGGATGGAATGATAAATAATAAAGAGAAAAAAAACGGTCTTTGGAATACAAAAATAACTGGATAAGAAATAAGTTTCTGTCAAAAATTTAATTTGTTTGACAACCGTTTATTGCCGACTATACTTTTTAACCGACTTCCAAAAAAAGGAGGAGGTTCTCAATTCGACGGAATGTTTTTTTTTTTTTAATGGATGTTCACCGATTACTCAAAAACTATTTGACCGATTTCAAAAATTTTTTTTTGGTTTTATAGAAGGTACTTTCTAGTTGATCCCATTTAATTTTGGTGAAGATTTGATGATGGAATCCATGAGGAATTAAAGGAACTCCTCAAATATTGTAGGCCTTATATACCTTCTATAAAACCAAAAAAACTTTTTGAAATCGGTCAAATAGTCTTTGCGTAATCGGTGAACATCCATAAAAAAAAAACACATTCCGTCGAATTGAGAACCTCCTCCTTTTTTTGGAAGTCGGTTAATTTTGAACATCCCTCAACAAATTATCGAGGCGATTCTAAAGTGCCCAAACTCGGTAGGATTGCGTTATTTAATTACAGAGTTCATGTAACCACTTTTAGGCTCTGTGGCTCTATTATCAGATCAGCTCGATGGTATAATAACATTGAATTGTCAGCAAACTAAAACTGACGTAAGTGTGCAAAATTTTAAATCAATCGGCAACCGGGGAGTGGCTCTTTAACTTGTAAGATTTGATTCACACAAACATACAATATATAACAAAGCAAGTTACTTAAACGTGTGTAAAATGTTTACATTGATTTAGGCCCATTTCACCATAATGTGTTCTGCTGCTTATTCATCCTAACTTGTCCTAAATAGTAAACAACATTATAACCTAAAAAATATGCATTAAATGCCAATACTAGCTGTTTTCTCGCAAGGAAATCAATTTAATGTATCAAATTGGCAATGTGGTACTAAAAGTATTAATTCCCTGTTACTTTATTTACGAGTTTTTTTTGTATGTCACGATATTACTTGCCAAATTTCCTAGTTCTATGACAGCGGAAAGTACCGTATCATTTTTATTCCCTTGAGTGTCGAAATATACGTTTTTTGCGGCATAAATGGCCGTATCTTTTTTTTACGTTAATGTTGAAATTTGATTTTTTCACAGCTTCAAGGGACTGTAGATCTGAGTATATGGTGTTAGTTTCAACTCGATACCTTCACGCGTTCTCGAGATATAGGGTCTTGACAGTCAGACGGACGAACAACAAAGTGATCCTATAAGGGTTCCGTTTTCTCCGATTGAGGTACGGAACCCTAAAAAGGTGTACTTTTAGGTTAGAATGTTGTTTACTATTTAGGACAAGTAAAGGTGAACAAGGGTACATCTACATTGATTTAAACTTACACGATCTTCACTCATTATCACAACACAAACATGAAAGGTAATTAAATAAATCATATTTATACGCGATTCAGCCCCGTTTTGTAGTGTTGTGATAAAGGGTACACCTAGTTGTCAAATGATCGACAGTGACGTGCGTAATCAGCCGTTAATAACAAACATAGCATGTTGAAATTGGGCCTTACTTACTTGGGTTTCTTAAAAACATATCATGGCGATACGGGATTTGATATATTTAATCCTTACGACCAAGATTTTCATTGCACTACGCACGTTGCCGATAACATGGGAAAATGCGTAGGTACTAGGGAATGCAATCGGTTATTTTTAGTATGGGAAAAAACCGGGTTTTAACCGAAACCGACGGTTATTTCATACAAATCGGTTAACCGATTGCATTCCTTAGTAGGTACGTATGTAGCAAAAATTGCTACGAGCGGAGCGTCACCTAGCGGATTCCTGGTAGTTGCAAGGTTGCAATTAATTCCCGTTTCGTTGTGATAATTAATGATATCCATTAGGGTGTCTCTTGAGTACTTTTTTTGTTATGTGAGCAAAATATTATTTTTTGTACCCGTGCCGACCTGGCTTCAAAGTTTGTATGTAGGTTTAGTCGTACCTACCTTGAGACACCAAATATTCAATATGGCAAAGTGTCCTTTTGAATTGGGCGTTGGACTGATGTTGAGTTTCATAACATACTTTAGTTATTTTGATTGGAAGAGAAGATATTTGCTTAGGGGCCATTCTTTAATTACGTGAGGATTTTGGCTAATTTTTGCCTTTCCTCCGAGATAAGGGCATGTTGAGATTTTAAGAACCCCCCCTCCCCCTCGGAACCCTTACATAATTAATGAATGGCCTCTCATAGCTACATTCAACAGCTGTTATCACATTATAAGTGGCGAACGGGTCGAAGATATAGCTTACTAGCTGCTTAACTCTTGACCATATTAATGTAAGTAAAAACATAACAACCAACACTAGTTATTTGAATTAATCATAAACATACGTGACTTTTGGAAACGGTTTTACCGCGGATTAATAAGATTAAGCAATTTAATTGCACTACTTGTGATACCAGATATCATTATGTTTTATAATCTATTTTCAATGATAATGTTCTATTTTCCATTTAAACCTGTATGGACGTCGACATAATTGCTTTAAGCAATCCAACGACGTTAGTTAGGCGAGGAATTTTACGATAACTGGTTACAAATTTAACATAAATAAATAATTGTTATCACGGTAAAACCCTGAAGAGAAGAAGTTACCCATCGCAAAACTATTAAATAGGTGATGTGATGTTAATTTTCCTTATGGCACTTATTACATTTAACTTATTAACTGGGAATTATATAATCAACTATATAGAAGGTGTCTGCAACTTCGTTCACGGAAGAGAAAAAGTCATTACCCTCTTTTTTACTTTGCGGCGTAGTTGGGTAAAAAGTATCCTATAACCATCAGTGGGTGCCAAGCTACCCGTGTACCAGACATAGTTGAAATCCGTCTAGTCGTTTTGGCGTGATGAGACCACATATTTTTCGATTCAGTGACCTTAGTCCGTTTCACTTATTTTTTAGAAAACATCTTCAATGTACAAAAATTTAATTTTTACAACTTTTTAATAGTGTATATTCAAATGTATAGAACACATTTAAAACAAAGTCTATGTCCGACAGTTTGTATACCACATTCCTACCCTACTCCAAAGTGGCCGCGGATGGTATTCTCATTTGTGGGTTTGCGCTCCATCCACTGAATCCGATTACCGCTAAAGAGTCCTAGTCAGGTTTTTAAAAAAAGGTGCTGATAATAGGGATGATGGATGACTAAATTTTAATATTGTTTTTTTACAAAAACCTTGATGTTTTGCCATCACGATCTTCGTGATTTTTAAAGTGAATTCTTCACTAAGAAACTATATTCTTACAATACAAAGACGACGCAAACGGCCGGTTAAAATGCAACATGCAAAGATCTTGTAACAAATAGTGACTATATTTGAAGACGGGCTGGCTGGGTTCTGTAGCTCAATTGGCAGAGCGTTCGCCCCTGGCACTGCTTCCAATCCAGTCGGAGCCTTGATTTTTTTCATTATTGATCTTTGTATTTTAGAATAAATTTCAATAATTAGTCAATCACGTAGATTAATAATAAATATTGGACACGCATTTTTACTTTGTTTACGTAATAAAAAAGTAAAGGCGATACATTGAGTCAAAATGTCGCGTGACGTCACTCCTAAGTACAGCTTGTACTTGTACCTACCTAATTGTGACAGCATTTTTTTCTTAATTTGAAAAAGCAGAAAATACTTGACTAATATGTTTTTTATATTTAACTGACGGGCTAATTCAGATTTCGATTTTCGTGCCCCGTCATGATACCTATTGGATTGAGCAGTAATAAAAATAGGATTTTTAATTAGCTGGAGTAAATTGACAGATGTAAACGTGAATATTTCGTAACCGGTGATATTGTGGTAAGGTAGCGAGTTAAAAATACTACTTTAAATGAAAGAAAACAGAAATACAGTATATAACTGATCAAAATTTATCTACGTCAAATAAATATAGCTAAGTATCAATGTCTTGTAAGATAAAGCAGAATCTATGGTGCCAATACTTTATATCCTCAATCGAATAAATTATATGCAGTAAAACATACAATTATCACATTGTGCCGTTACCATAAAAATAAAGTCTACACCAAAGACTTTACGATTTTAAAATAAAATGTATTATTGCTTGACAGAAGTGATTTCGTGGTTGCATATGCGGAAATACAGGAAAATATGCGTAATATTATAAGTAGCTGCAAGATGCAATCGCAATTGTACCTATTAGAACAATTAATTTGATAGGATTGTGTGCAACTGGCCTAACGACCTTAGATTTACGTACCTTTATAATAAGTCCTTGTTTAATGGTTGTCGTGATCTGTTACTAACTAGGTAGTCTTAAATTACTAACTGTTGGGACTTACTTAATTGCTATGAATACAAGCGGTCTACGGATGGTTAGCACAGATCACAATACATAGAAATTGTAACGTAACAGACTGGAGGTCAAAATCGAAAATAAAAATATTTTTATATTTTGTATGTTTGCGAATGTTGTCGTTGTGGTTTCATCACGCCAAATCGGCTAATCGCTTAATACAAATTTTTGGTAGGTCGGGTAGCTGGGTATCCACAGATGGTTAGGGAAGGGTGGGGTGCAGTGGATCGGTGGGGAATAGTGGATCATTGCCTATATTTTTGAGAAATAATAGACTTACATGCGAGTATCTGTCTTGTTTGGACTTTCATAACGTAACAGGCGTTCTCTTACTCCGTCCCATGACAAAGATATAAATCTTTTATTTCTCTAAATTTATAAGCAATGATTGACTATTCTCCACCGATCCATTGCACCCCACCCTCCCCTACTTTTTACCCGACTTTACGCTGGAGATAAAAATAAGGGTAATGACTTTTTCTCCTCCGCGAACGAAGTTGTGGGCACCTTCTAGTTATTACAAAAATTTAACATGAAAGAATATTGTACAATATACCAAATGTATAATAAATGTGATGACCACTCAACCCAATTCAATAATATACTCGACGCTTCCAGAATCCGAACTGACGGCCATTCTTGATGCACTATATCTGTACCTCAACACGTTTATCTTAGCTCGGTAACATATCGCGAATACGGAATCTCGTATACTATTCATACTTTTTGTATTCCATTACTATGCATATCCTTGCATACCTTCTAACAAGTCATAGTAAATGTCTTTATAATTGCCACGTATCATGGATGTACTCGTATCAAACTGCAAGGTAACTGGTTCTCACGACTCTTAAGCGGGCTTATTCCAGTTATTCCATTGAAGAACACTTGCCCACTCCACTTTGTGAAAACTGTGTTACAATTGGTTACATGTGTAGAAAGTTACCAAGTCGTAAGTAGGAGTTATTGCCGCTACGAAATCTACGAATACTGTTTTATTTAAGTGTGTTGCGTTAACTACAATAGGCTTGTGTCCTAAATAAACATAATTAGTCCGCCAGTTAGTTTATCAGAAAATATTGGACACGTATCTTTTCTTTTGTCAATTAAACTACGTCAATTAAATGTATCACTGGCAACACCACTGACATTTATTGACCATCATAGGGCCTCCCTCTCTTATCCTAGGCCCCACCCATGCAGCCCTGGTCATACCGATACCCATACAGTAATCCTGACATATTTACCTGGTAGTGTAGACAGGCCGTACGGTGGTAGGCCGCGTGGTTGGCGCCGGATTGCCGTTGACCATTAGCTCGCCGTCATCTCCAAACCTGGAATAATCGGAAATTACTTTTTTAGTACTTACTAACATATGGAAAGTAACCTAAATATAGTTGAAGCCCAAGAATTTGGACACGTTAACTCAGGTAATAATTTTTTCTATTAAAGTTTCCGTTGTGCGACGAATAAATTAATCACACAACTGTATTGAATATCTCTGTCGCACAACAGATTATTCCACTTTCATCGGGTTTGTATGGTTAAATGCGGCTAACGATGCTCCAACTGTTGGGCTCACCCATATATTGATTTAATCTTATACGAATTTTACACATTATTACAATAAAACTCTCTGCCATAACGGGTCGGAAGTCCTTCAAAAGCATACGTAACGCAAGGTACGAGTACCTAATTAAATAAATCATAATCAGGCATGATGTCTTTATTATTTGATTAAAAAATAAGAAAAAAAAAAACGTCTACGGTCTAATTATATTTTTCGATAGAATGATCGTTAGTCCGTTACAATCAGTTTTTTGAAAATATCTTCAATATAGTATAGATGTTTCCCAACTGTTCTATGTATTGTAATGGGGTAATAATGTTACTGTTTTTTTATAAAATTAACCTAACCCGACCTTATTACATGACAAACCAATAAACAGACCACAACCGCATTTATTTGAAGGTATGATGTTCGTGTTTACTTTTAAAATGGAAACTTATTACAATGAGTGGGCGAGGTTATTGATAAATTATAACATTATTATTAACACAGTTATGTTTCAACTAAAATAAGAATGCTTCTAACATTGTTATTTATAAACGCGACAGCGTCATTATAATAAAGGTGTGATGTTTATATTATAATAATTCGTATAAATTTGTCAATTTATATTCTTGCATGTAAAGTTAGAGTTCGATTTTATCACCCAAATGTGTAATATGTATTCAGTTACATGTTTGTTTTGCACGTCTAATCTTAATTTAATGCGTCGTTTCCAATACTTAATACCATAGTCATCGTAATCAGGGCCGAATTTAGCGGAGGGCAACCGGGGCTACAGCCCTCGAACCTCCACTAGTCAGAGGTTCCCACGAATGAATTAACAAATTAAAATTATTTAATGTATTTGGAAATTTACTAGGGGGGCGTCCACTCAAACGTTGCCCCATGTCTTCCATACCCTTAAGTCCTGGCCGGACCGTAATATAATCACCTTATTTGACGGATATTATATTTTTTCCTAGAATGAAATGCTTAATTTTAATATTTAAGAAGTGTTAATCGCATGATCCAGTACTTCTCAGTTTTACGGCAAGATAGATAGACTTAACCAGGTGAGGTCTTCTTCGACCCGTCTTGCCAAAATAGCTACTATTATACCTATAATATGTATAATAAAAGTAATTGATATTGCGTGTGACTCGTCATATGATGGTCAAAGAAGACCAGAGGACACTTGTGTGTGGATCTCTAAAGTGTTAAAGCCCAATGAACAGTTTTATCCCACGAAGACATGACGTACCTCTACCCCACATAATCATTCCATGTCGTAACCACGACAGAACATATACATAATAGGCAATGAGGACCGTAGGTTTGGAACCAAGTAATTGTGACATTAAGCCTCCTTGTCATCAAGGTCTTTATAAAAATGGTTCTAATAACTTAACGACAATAATGAGTGCTTTACATTGTCCTCATAAATAAGTAGCCTTACTGTGGGAAAGTAACATTAATGATCTCACAAGTCATTACTGTGGTATGCATGCATACATCCTCATCTTAATGGGTGATCTGATTGTAGGATTGAAATTAACTCGGCCATTGTTTATTCCTTGAACTTTTTTAATCTCATAATTGATTTTCAGTCGCTATCCGCTCGTAGTTCTTCGGAAACGCTGCTATTGTAACGTCAGGCGTCACGCAATAGATAATTCAAGCCATTTTTTATCATAAGGGAGACGAAAATGCTTATTTTTTACATTAGAGTGTTTTTAACCCCCATAAAAGGATGTTATAAATTTGACGTGTACATCTGTGTTACTGTGTTTATGTATCAGTGTAAACGATTTCTTAGTTGAGGTTGGAAATACCCTCCCCCCCCCTGGCTTACGACAAATTCTTCAAATTATTGAAATCGTTATAGCGACGACATCACTACCCGCTTAGTCCCGTTTACGAAGAATTGCCACCCCCTAAACTAAATCCCAGATCCGCGCCTGCTGTGATTTCTAAATGGATACATCGGATTTTGATCGGGTCTTGTACGTAAGCGCACTTATACTGAAGCCTACCTACTTCTTTGTTATTGATGATAAGTAATTACGGAATTATGAAAAGTACAACGTAACAACACATAATGAATTCGCGTGTCCAAATTCCGGTCAGGCCATGCACGTGGTTTCAAAACGAATAGCAATTAGAAGTATTTAGAATCGTATAATCGTGTCTAATGAGCCAATCTAACTATACAGCCAGACACCTATAACTGGTCCTGATAATTAATAATTGAAAAACGACTTTGACACACATTCCCTTTTTACCCGACTGCGCGACGCAAAGGAGGGTAATGTGTTTATCAGTCTATGTATGTATGTATGTATGTCTGTATGTATGTATGTATGTATGTATGTATGTATGTATGTATGTTTGTTCCTATCTGGCACTCTAGAGATAAAGGCGTGAACCGATTTTGATGATTGTTACATCAATCGATTCGTCTTAACTGTCCAAATGTCACTGAAGACATGAAAATGATGAAAACTCAAAATGGCGATGATGAGACGCCATATTATGAAAAATAAAAAAATAAAAATCGACGTACTATATCGAGTAGGGTATCATTGAATAGTGATTTGAAAATCATTACTAGGTTTCTTTTATTATTTTGAATTTTGAATTACCGGTTAGGAACTATAAAGATTTAAAGTTGGTCGAATTAAAGTTTAGCACGCCGTTCTCACTAATATTTCATTTAATTGTAATAAATCTGTGCAAGCTTCTCAATAACCCCGACGATAAAGATTGCGAAATTTACCGACTTTTATAATTTTAACTAAAAAGTGTAAAATAAAAAATAACAATTAAAAAAACAAAAAACCCGACTGCGAAAAAAAACTAAAAAGAAAAAAACAAATCCAGTACCCTAGAAATTTGTTAAGTTATAATGGAAATGTTTCATGATTCATGATCGATACTCACAAACACAAATAATAAATTCTAATATGGAACATGGGGATTTTAAACAGTCGGGACCCATTGTTGGGAAGATTTGCGTCGATCTAGATTTCTTATGGGTTTATATTTTTTACCAGAAGTAATAATTATCTTTTTTAGAATTATTTGTAGATTTATGAGATTTAACCTATGACCAGGGCAAGTGTTTGTGTGATGAGCATGAATGTTTGTTCCTGGGTCTTGGATGTTTTCCACGTATTTAAGTGTTATAATTTATCTATATATTAAGTATATCGTCGCCTAGTACTCATACGAGTAGTACAAGCTTTGCTTAGTTTGGCACTAGGTCGATTTGTGTAAGATTGTTCCTGATATTTATTTATTTATTTAAAATCTTCTAAAATACACGCTATTTCTGGATTTTTTTAAAATTGTATTTAGGAGAAGAGAAATTTATCACAAAACAACTGATTCAAGTTCTAAAATCTTAATAAAATATACGAAATCTCGTAACTGAACGAAAAAACGAATCGTTATTTCGGATATTTTGTATGAAAAAAATACGAGTTCGGTAACAAATCAGCAACAGGCTTCGTCCCAAACAAACCAATGATATAATCTGCAACAGACTTAGTCAATTTCGTTAAGAACGCCCGCCCCGAATCGTAGCTCGCGTAAATTGTCAATTGTTATCAATTATCAAAATATTGGCAATTTATTGGAATGTTAAGTATTTGACTAAATAGGTAATATTAAATACGATAAGCCGGTTCTTGACTTCGCTTAATTACCAGATTATACTGATTGAATTAAATTTGACTTGATGAGAGACGTATGAAGAGGAAATTTATCTATACTATTATAGAGTTGTAAAAATGAAACGTCTGTACATTGAAGATATTTTCAAAAAATGATTGTTATGGACTATTTGGAGGTCATTAAAACGAAAAATTGTTGTATGTATGTTTGTATGTGTCGTTGTGGCTTCATCACGCAAAATCGGCTAGACGGATTTAACTATTTTTGGTACACGGGTAGCTGGGTATCTCCAGATGGTTATAGGATACTTTTTACCCAACTACGCTGAAGAAAAAATGAAGGGTTATTACTTTTTCTCCTCCGCGAACGAAGTTGCGGGCGTCTTCTAGTTATTTTTATAAATGTCTTAAAAGTGAATCTTAGAACCAACTCATTCCAAAAAAAGGAGGAGGTTCTCAATCCGACGGTATGTTTTTTTTTTTTTTTAATTGTAAGAGTTAACGAGCTGTGCGTACGATACACGTATTCTTATTAATTTGTTCGCCTAAGGTCCCACCGGAAGATCAGCGCTGGCTTTCGAGGAAGCATTATGCAGAGACCTTTCGTGGCATACTAGTAAAAAAAAAAATTGAACTTGATTCTTATTTAATATTTTGTTATGCCAACAAATAAAAATGTTTTCTGATTTCGTTCTTTCTTTTATGTAAATTTTCTAATTACTCGATTTTTATTCAAAAACATCTTCGCTAGACTCTAGTACCCGTCAATAGAGTAAAGGAAAGATATATATTCTTGAACGGACTAATCGTATATATCTTTTCGCAACTGACTGTCCACTAAAATATAAGTCTGAGTAAAATGTCTTTAAAGTTGACTCTGATGCTACTCGTATTCAATATTATGTTTTTGGTATTTTTATAAGATGTATAGATAATTAAATCCCGGGCATAATGCAAGTCCATGTACAAATTAACACATAATTTGTCTGGAGAATGACCAGTAATGTGTCTGACCAGTGTCCACGATTTACCTAACTCGCCGACGACCGACGACAAACCAGTCCTCGATCGAGTTTTGGACAACAAAATTATATGATCCGATATGCCGTTTGACGCACACGAATTTTATTACCTATCGAGACAGACAAGTCTGTTGTTTTTTGTTAATTCGGCAGTGATTTATGGTTTATTGGTTTAATGTATATACGCTCCTTATGTTTAAAGATTTATTTATTATTTATTTATTTATATAAATTTGTTTACACAGCGTTACAGACTTAAATCTAAGATGCTGTGAAACTAAAACCAACAAAAAAGAAAAAAATTAATTAAAAATACAAATTTAAAGTAACAAGTAATAACAATTATATAGGGACACTAGAAAGCCTGTCATCCATCAGCTCACAAAAAGATGTGATGTGATGTAGCGGCATTTGAAACAATGCTGCATAAAGCCCTCACAGTCAAGTGGGAACAACAGGCTGCCACGCGGCCGGAGTGGAGGGCAATGGGATGAGCTAAAAAAAGTCCTTGTTTTGTTTTCGTTAAAGTAAGCTATTCTAAGATACTAATTTCATACGTTTTACATTTGGATGCGTTTAATTTTTTTATTGCCTAGGAGATATTTCGAGTATCGTGACTACTGACTGACGTCCGTACCTATTAGGGTTTAGCAAGGATGAATGAAAGTCAAAATTAGACACTAATAACTTATCCCGGAAATCATATTTTTGAAATCTGATAATTGCAAGTGGTTAATTAAGCCTATTCCTCGAAATGGTTTTTGCATGACCTAGTAAAAATTTGGCTCATTCAAATTGTTAACTCCAAAGTTAGCAATTTTGAGAAAAGCGTCGCTATCTGACAAGGACGCTAAGTGCGAATTTATAAAAGCCCATAAACCTGTTCTTTTAACATATGAACCCAATAGTAGTTTCTCGTGACCACAATGTTTGCGAACATTTGTCAACGAGATTGGCTGTGCTAGCCACATACAAGAAGATCAGCCAGCGGCAGTCGCAGTGACCGAAACAGTTCGTAAAGCGTACTTTTATTGTTGTTATACAGGGTGATCAATCGAAATGGGTCAGTATAGAGAAGTCAGAAACTATAAGAGAAAGCGAAATCTGTTCTTAGGAACCATGGCGTCGATTTTAGATTTAATAATAATGGCATTCAATTTTGTTTTAAGTCTAGAGAGAATTATCTTCAGCATTTTGACAGAAATATATCGTGCCATGTAAACGTGACCATCATAGGCCACTAAATCGTTCTGCCATCTCCATTAATATACTGGCTCACCTCAGTGGCGTGGCGTCCATATAAGCCGATTCCCACCGGGTTGACCAAGGAAAGGCGTATTACCACCTTTTTCTTTAATATGAGTAGATCAATCGCTTTGGCTTCCCATGTAATTTTCCTGACGCCACGCTGCTAACCTTCCCGGCCTTTTAAAATTTACTCTGTACTCGTAGGTATACCTTATTTCTTCAGCTCACCTACTGATTCTTCTAAGACCACAACAATAAAACTTACCGATTTAATATAACTGGTCGTGGCGACGTAGTGAAGGGCGGCTGTGAGCTAGATGGTGCTGGCGTGAGCGGTGGCAGCGTCGGTGGCGGTGGTGGTGAGATCGGTCGTCGGGTGGTCGGCGGTGGTGACGGCCTGGTGGGCGGTGGTGATGGCCTGGTTGGCGGTGGTGTCGGCAACGGTGATGAACCGGGAATCTCGTTACCTGAAGATTGAGAGTATATAAGTGACGGATCGCATGCTTTTTTGACGAAACGTTTTGCTCAGTTCTTTGCAAAAGACCTATACGAAGCTGGCGGTCCCGGGGTCAAATCCCGGCCTGGGCAAGTGTTTGTGTGGTTAGCGGGAATGTTCATTTCTGGGTTTGTTTGGGGCGCCTAGTACCCAAAATACAAGCTTTGCTTAGTTTGAGACTAGGGCGATTTATGTCCCAGATTTTTTTTTGAGAGTTGAAGGATGATCACATTTAGAAATGATGGATTTGGAAATATTTCTTTTTTTACAGTTGATTAGAGATCCTTGTATGTACATACAAGGAGGAAGAAGTAAATAGGGCAAAGTATCTTGTGATATGTTTTAGGAACGCCGCCAAACACCTCATTGTACCTGGGTGTGTAATGATCGGTATAAAAATAAAAAATATATTTCCATTCAGTATAACAACATTTGATATAATTTCAAAGGATATAATCACTCATTACATATAATAAACGTTTGGTATAATTAGAAAATATTGCATTTTATTTTTAGTATTTATCGTTTGATATAACGCTTATTTATTACCTATAACTATCATATGGTATAACGCTTATACATTAGAACAATCATATGGTATAACGCTTATTTATTATAATGATCATATTGTCTACCGCTTATTTATTATAACCATCATATGGTAACGCTTATTTATTATAACTATCATATGGTATAACGCTTATTTATTATGACTATCATATGGTATAACGCTTATTCATTATAACGATCATATGGTATAACGCTTATTTATTATTATGATCATATGGTAGCAGTTCATATTGTGTAGGGGTCGCAGTTCTAACCTAACCTTTTTTTCTGGTAGCAATTCGCATTGTGTAGGGTCACAGTTTTAACTTAACTTTGACATAAATATTACTTTGAAGTAAACCTGTTTCTGATTACACGTCTAAAATATGAAAAAACAATCATCCCTCACGCAAGCATGCAAGCATTCTGACGCTCCGCTATACATGGTCACAATAAAAACCTAACCTAACCTACTTTTTCGGTTTTTGACCCATTTTGACGCTTTGCTCACTCTTCTATACACTTACCTACAGTTTTCAGTTTTTGACCAATTTTGACGCTCTGCTAACTTCGCTCGCTCCGCTATACATGGTCATATTACAAACCTAACCTAACCTACA
This sequence comes from Hedya salicella, assembly GCA_905404275.2. Taxonomy (NCBI): domain Eukaryota; kingdom Metazoa; phylum Arthropoda; class Insecta; order Lepidoptera; family Tortricidae; genus Hedya; species Hedya salicella. Next base: position 16,507,511 of record FR990112.1, on the reverse strand, counting down.
GTTTCCGGTTTTTGACCCATGTTCCATTTTGCCCCTTGTGTACATGCAAGCAAGCATTTTGACGCTCCGCTATACAGGTCACAATACAAACCTAACCTAACCTACATTTTTCGGTTTTCGGTCCATTTTGACGCTCCTCTCGCTCCGCTATTCATGGTCACAATAAAAACCTAACCTAACCTATAGTTTTCGTTTTTTGGCCCATTTTGAGGCTCCGCTATACATAGTCACAATACAAACTACATTATAATATGTGTTCATTACAGAAAATATGCATTATACTCAAAGTATGTTATACTAAATGTTATTTAATCAAATGATCATTATGTAAATGATAATTATATTATATATATTAATATGTAAAAAGTATGTTATATCATATGTTCATTATTAGAAATATGCATTATATTTAATGTATATTATACTGAATGTTATTCAATCAAATGATCATTATATAAAATGATAATTATATTATATGTTAATATGTAAAAAGTATGTTATATCATATGTTCATTATTAGAAATATGCATTACTGTTATATGATTTAATAGTTATATCAAATGAGCGTTATTGCGACTAGTATTATTTAAAATAAAATTATAGGCATCGTTACGCACCCCATTGTACCTATAAATGAATTCAGCAAATCCCCATGTTTTCTAAGGTAACTTTTTTTCGGACGAAACCACGCAACTACTACTAGCTTTAAAGACAAAATTAATATGGATTGATACATAAATATGTCTTTTTTTTATGTGTCCATACATAAATCATTTAAAACGGCAAATTGTAAAGCAACCTTTACCAATCTGACCTTAATGAGAATAGCAAGGATCGAAGCGGAGGTTACGATCGGAATAATTATCTCTTTGTGTATTTGTTTTACTTTATATTCATAATTTCGTAAGATATAGCGAGAAAGCGACCTACGGTAGGAAACTAAACAAAAATATTAGTAGAAATGTAAGTTATGTCTGACAACTACTTTCTTGAGTAGGTACCTGGGGTTGGGTTTTACTGCGCGATTTTTTATGAATGATATTTATATATATGAAAAAAATACATCCGTATTAAAATAAACTAAATATACATTTTCGACTACTGAGTTTCCTATGAAAAACATAAAAATAAATAAAAAATATTTGTTATATTGCGGTATAGTATACCTACCCGTCAATACGAGCAGCTTTTACTACGGGGATATTCTGACACAAAAAAAAAATCTGCCATTTCATACTAATTATATGTTAGCGGAGGTAACACAACCAAAATGTAGTAAGGTAATGGCAGATTTTTCTCCCCATAAGAAAAGTTGTTCGTATGACGGATACTAACACCTGTTAAAATTAAAGGAAATAAAAAACACGGTGTATACGTTGGCATATTATCAATAACGCTCCTGAATGTCAGTTATTACAATGACACTAGGACACCACTGATTTTCGCTGTCAAAGTAGCCATACCATATATTTTTTTAATTTATTGAAAGCATTAGCAACAAAGCCATCAGCTTAAACAGTATACTAACCATACCATAATTCAGATCCACAGAATACACTTTGAAGTAAGTGTATTATTATACTGTCATATTGTCATCATAATGATGTTCTGTACAAGATAATAAATCGTTTATGCAAAAAATAATACGTATTGAGCAAGGTCCGGCGTGTTTTCTGAGCATGACCTTGTGATAATTAATTAGTCTTTCAAATTCAATATTCCTTAACCTACACGACATATAATATTGTCAGGTTTAATGCTTTAAACATTCTATAATCTTGCGACAGTTTGTCTCGTCAAAAGTATACAAAGGACATACTTTTGATCTCGTATCTACAAACGGTAAGGCAATCCTTAGCAAAAAATCTAGGTTTTACTTGCGCACCTAACCAAGTCTACATTACGTTTCAGGGGCGTGGCGTCAGGAAAATTACAAGGGAAGCCGAAGCGTGTAAATTTACTCATATTTAAGTAAAATGGTGGTTATAAGGCTTTCCTTGGGCAACCCGGTGGGAATCGGCTTATGTGGAGGGACGCCACGCCACTGTTACCTTGAGAATCTACCTACATTAAATGCTCCTTCCTACCTTTCCAAATTTCTGGTGAAGTATTCGCTCGAGTACCGTACAGTATTTTTGTTTCTAGAGATCCCTTAAATACTTTTATTGGTATCATCATAAGGTACTAGGCGTAGCAGTGAAGGAGAGAAAAATTTGGAAGGATGTGGAAGAGGTGACAGCCTCTAGGGTAGGTACTAGTGCGAGAACAATTCTACGTTTCCGGCAGTTTTTCTGTGCCTATATGGAGCCATGGTCGTTCAGGGCTTCAGGGCAGGCAGTTTCTCAGTGCCTTTGTGCCTATATGGACCGCACGCTACTGCACCTCTTAAAAGGCGTCATCGAACCTGTATTATTTGCTTGTTTTATTCACCTTTGAGATCATTGTGGCAGCTGGTGCCTAAAACAGCCACTCTGCTTGTTCTACCCTAGAGTGTCCTTGGGGTTCATCCAGTGGCGTAGCTAGGTAACCGAAGGCCCCGGGGCAAAGGGGAAGGGCAGGGCACCGCGTCTTATCTTTTGGTAGCTACGTTACTGTTACTGGTCAGTGTTCGACGGTTCCCCTTGTTTACGCATTTTTTTTGAGATAATTCTATATCGCATAATCACAATAGCCATAATGATCTATAAGCATAATTTCATTACGCTGAATCCTGTTTTCGCCGAATCTATTTTCGCCGAATGGTCTTTACGCATAACATTGTAATGTCGAAAACTTACTTTTCTGGCAGCAGTCATCTTCTGTTCGGGATTGCAGTTCTAACCTAACCTACTTTACTGGCAGCAGTGTTTTATTGTTAGAGGTTGAATTTGCAGCAAACTAAAATTCGGCGGTACTAAAATATGCGTATTTAGATTCGGACATAATGATTCGGCAAGATGAACATTTGGCAAAATCAAATTATGCGAAACCTGTTCGGTGAAATCAGTTTCGGACATAAAAAAAACATACGAAATAGATAGCCCCCGTGTTCGAGGGCTCCCTGGGCTTGGGGGCGCCGGAACACGGCTCTGTCGAGCCCTTCGGGGTTCATCGTTCAGGTTCATCGTTTTTTTATTGAAACTTCAGCAATTGCAATAGAAACTTACTGTTGGGGATGGTATTGAAGTGGTCTCTGGTCAAGACCTCCTCGAAATATCTGGTGAAGTCGCCGGTGGGGTCCCAGCGAGAGCTCAGCTTCTGCCAGTCCTCAGGGTAATCCGCCTTGACCCGTCTGATCACCTTCACTGCTGTCTGCTTCTGGCTTTCTGTGCATCGCACACACTTCGTCCGCAATGCTTCTGGGAGTATTCCTGAGGGCAAAAAAGTTTGATAAATATTTTAACTTAATGCTGATGGTATGGTAGGGTAAGTAGGAGCTGATGGTGGGACGTTTTAGATGTGTTTCTAGCCAACAGACTGGTAATGTTACGCCCACGTTATCGTTACCAGGAGTATCCCATGTTTGAGCAATTACATGGACTGATCTTACCTATTTGACTGTCAATGCGTATACGTTTTCACTGACTTTCACATTTATAATGTAAAGGCGAATCACGTATTGAAAATTCACAGGTCAAGTGGAAGATCTCAAAGACTTAACATGCGAACCTATTGACTATTTCACTAATTGTAAATTTAGATTATAAACACGCAGTATATTAACGCCATACTATAAATAAATAGGCGCAGACATTATCTTACCCATCACTTGACGAGAGTCTTTTCTACTGCTTGTGTACCTAGTTATAGGTACGCGTAACACAATGGACATTGTGAATTCTCAAACAAACGCAAGTTGTTTCCACGATTATTAAACAGCGGTTATTGAAGATGTTATTAATAGTGGACTGTTTCTAGGCTTCAGAACCAGGGTAAAACGGGACCCTATTACTAAGACTTCGCATCCGTCTGTCTGTTTGTCACCAGGCTGTATCTCATGAACCATCATAGCTAGATAGTTGACATTTTCACAGATGATGTATTTCTGTTGCCGCTTTAACAACAAATACTAAAAACTGTATAATTTTATGTACGTCTATCTATATAATAACCAATATAAAATTATAGAGCACCGCGTATATTTTGGTTAGGAGTAGGGCTCTGCTCACACTGGATTTTCATTGATACGGCCATTTGTAGCGTATTTATTATTATTTATTTATTTATTTATTAAAAACAAGTTACATAACATTACAGTGTATACACCAATGCGTCATGAACTGAACAAAGTTTATTTAGACGGCAAAACGGCGTGGCCCCGTTGTGTCGACATCTCGGGTGTTGGATTCGGTAGGTTGCCCCGGAACCGACGAAACACGACACCTTTCGGCCAGAAATCAGCACACGCGATGGTCTCCTGGAGCGGCCGCGGCACGCGCACTACAAACGAGCTGAAGTGCACGTAGTGGCGCGAATGTAACTGGAACACCCGCAGCGAGTAGCCGGTTTTCTGGCGAACATACTGCGTCACTTCTTCAGCGGTGGCAGTGTGATGCAGGCGCGACACGTACAGCGCCTTGCTCGGTGTGGAGACCCGCAGACCACAACCAACCGGTTCTGCAGTACCACACTGACTCTTGCGTGTCTTACGCTTTCTTGACACCGTTGTGAAACATTGGTGCGAGGGGTTTCCTCTTTTGGAGGATCCCGAACTTCACGCGCTTTTGAGGGCGCGGCTTTCCGGCGGGCTGGAACAGGCTCACCGGCAGAAACGATGTCAGCAAAACGACGACGTGGTTTCGATAAAGCGTTGACGGGCGGCCCCGCGAGGAGGGGGCAGGGAGACCGCGGATCGGCATGCGCAGTGACATCGCTATGCGCAGTTTCAGCTACACGCGAATTGACCGAGCTGGCATTTGACGCCCGGTCATCATTCTTGAAATTTGACGCCGTCAGTGACCGCGTTTCTAGGGCACCGTCGCGCAAACGGATGATTTCTTTGCGCAATACGTCAATAACGGCCTGCGATTTGTCAAATTTCTCTATAATTTCTGCCATGCCTGCTTTAAGAGCCACAATTTCTTTCAGCAGGCAGCTCATGTCGACATGGTCTGGCATATTGGACGGCAATCTGGGAACCTCCGTCGCCACGAACTCAGGCATGTCGCGTTCGTTCTCCCTTAGGACTTCAATGATGTCATCGAGGGTCTTCCTTCCGGCTTTATCTTCTCTGCGATGAGGTACAAATGTGCCGGCAATCCCGAGAGACTGGAACAGCACCTTCTTCGCAGCGCAGATTTCGTCGACAGTAAAACGTGACGAACAGATCTGAACAGCAGTCACCGCATCCATCTGACCTTCCAGCAGCAGCTTCTGCTGCAGGAAGGCGAGGATCCCGTTGACAATGGGCTCACTTTTATTAGGGTCACCCATTGTTTAACTACTGGCAGCGGTCGAGCCGCGCTAATTATAAGTATATTTTGTAAGGAACCCTCGGTGCGTGAGTCCGACTCGCACTTGGCCGGTTTTTTTACTTTAGCGTAGTTGCGTTAAAAGTATCCTGTGACCGCAAATGCCCAGCTACTTGTGTACCAAAAATATTTAGTTGAAGGCTGTTTAGCTGTTTAGCTGTTTTGGCGCGATGAAGCCGTAAAGACACATATTTTTACAAACATACAAAAAAATCGAATCCGTAAATACGAAATAGTCTGTATCACTCACTTTTTGAAAATATCGTCAATGTACAGATATTTCATTTTTACTTCTTTATAATAGTATGTAAGATTGGATGTAGAGACCTTTGCAGCGGAAAAATCTTACAGATTAATACGAAATTAAAAAAACCCTTACGTCAGCTTTAAAATTAAGTAAATAGGTAAAAACGTTTTTGTGATTTTGGTATCGAGATTAACCTTTGAGATTTGGTCGAACGGGTCAAACAAGGATAATTAAAAAAGAATCGGACCAAATTTATAAGGACCACAGTAGGTACTATTAGAAAAGTTATACAAAAATCTGCGAAATACAGGAGAAAATGATAAACCTTAACCTGTTAGATGACCATGGAATAGGCTAATAAAGTCCTTGTTCAGACTGGCTTTATGTAATCCACGTCATAGTTATAATGTAAAGCCTGAGATTCCGCCGAGCCCCTAGCTGATGGAATAACTTAAGTATAGTTATCTAAGTCCATTAAAGATAAGGTGATATAAGAATGAGCATGATGTCGTCATACGAAAATCAAAATTCTGATTATTCTGACTGTTTTTCAAATTAACAAAAAAATACTAAGATAAATCGCATGAAACTTTAGGAGTGGGGGCTCGTGACGTCATAACTAGGTACGAACTGTACTTGAGTAACGGTGTACGAGTAATTTTATGATTACGTAAAAAAAGAATATTTTTTATTAATCTACATGGCAGACTAATTATCGAAATTTAGTCATCAGCCCTATTGATGAGAAGAATTTTTATTTTCTTCATTTTAACCCGATTGTTCTATGACATGTAATACTTACTATACTTCGCATTACATGAAATAGGTAAGTGTCTACGTATGTAACAATGTACCTACGATACTTACTCGCGGACACATAAAGTTAAACTCTGTGCCTCTGGTATTATGGCCTCACTGGTGCCAGTGAATGCGTAAATTGAAACAATACCTATTATCTATTAACGTCTATAAACATGACGATAATCGTTCATAAACAAGACAACTGAACAAGTTAACAATTAATTATGTCAGTAATGTTTAGATTAGTTGAATCATATTATTCCGCACAATAAACAATAAGATCATTCGCGTTACATAGACAATAAAAAAAAACAACACGTAATAATAAGAAATAAATGAGATGTGGTAATCTGCTTAAAGATATTTATCTCTATGATTTAGTACAGCGGCAAAGGTTAAGTTACGATTACGACCATCCTCTAGTTATCTATGGTTCTCGAGTAATTTATAATTGTCATCTGAATTTGAATAATTTATTTCTTGTTATGTAATGTGTGTATTGTGTGGTCACCGTAAATAATTGTATGTGTAATATTGGGTAAATGATTAATTTATTGGATGGACAGAGGTATTTTAGGTTGCGACTAAGTTTACAGGTCATGGGATCAATTCACAGCGGTAGCAAAGACAAATTGCCACGTGACAGATGATCTTTAGCAGACCGCATGTTTTGTAACTTACTTCTATTTAGTATGCATATATTAGGTATGAATGTTTTATGTAACATAAAATGTCTCTTGTATAGTTGGCCGTATTGTGTGAAAACTATGCAGTGTCTTGTACAGTTAATAATGATTAACGGGCGATGCTGGGGGATATGGAACTCAAAATTATATTTATAAAAACCGTCAGTAACTTTGATAATGAAAAAACATTGGACACGCATTTTCGGGCCTTTTGAATTAATAAAAAATACTCAGATAAATCACATTTGAGTTTAGAAGCCCGGACTCGTGAGTCGTGACGATATAAGCCATAGTTAAGTGCATATAAACTGTACCTAGGTGTGACGTCACGCGTTATTTTGACCAAAGTATCGCTATTATTTAAAACTAGAAGGTGCCTGCAACTTCGTTCACAGAGGAGAAAAAGTCATAGCCATTCATGTTTTCTTCAGCGTAATCGAGTAAAAAGTATCCTATAACCATCTGGAGATAACCAGCTACCCGTGTACCAAAAATAGTTTTAATCCGTTTAGCCGATTTTGCGTGATGAAGCCACAACGACACATACAAACATACATAAAATCCAAAAAAAATATTTTTCGTTTTAAACCTCCAAATAGTCAATAACAATCTCCTTCACATTATGACGTCAAATTATCGTCCGTAAACCGACTTTACAGGCAACCGTTATTTTTATCTACAAGACTGATTAGTAATTAAAATTGAGTCATCATCATCATCGGTATTAATTATATCATTTTAAACATCAATGTAAAACCAACTGTAATAATTTACGTCCTATTCTAATCGTTTTTTTGAAACAATAAGGTAAACGAAGCAATGCTTGACAGCTTAATTCCAATAGTTGACACCCTGTCTGTATCCCCTAATTCTACAAATGAAGGATAAAGATGCCAACTAATAGGACATTGTCGAGCACTGCGAGGTCCCACTGACCTTATAGGAAGGCTAGAAGATTTATATTTATACAGTACAATAATACAACAATTATTTATTACACACCAACAATAAGAGAATCAGTACGATAGCGCCTTAACATATGCTAACAGTAGACAATAGGCGGTCTTATTGCTAAAGAGCGATCTCTTCCAGACACCCTTTGGGTAGGGTTGGGATTTATTTGGGTGAAGCAACTTTTTCCTTTACTTGTTATTCTGTCTCGTGAGTAAAGAGACAATGGTGACAGAATAAAATAGAAAAATGCTAACAATCTAGGCTATTAACATACCTACAGACGAGATAAGCCCTTTAAAATATACCTATAATGGCAAGAAAAAAAAATGTTGCCTTTATATCGTTTAAAATCGACAACAACGAACGATATACGCTTAAATAAATATAACGTGTGTAAAATCACTGCAACCGATAATAAATATGATGCGATGAGAATTACCAGGTAACGATCAGCGCTTTATATTCCATGCTCGTGTGGCTCACAGGGCGTAACATGTGAACCACTTCCGAGTGCGCGTGCGCGGCGGCTGATTCATTTGTTTTGATACGTTCGGGTTAGATCACGTACGCAGTCACAATGTGTTCTAGCTTAAGAAGGGTTTATACCGGGAACACTAGTATCGTCGATGCGTGAACAACTAAGCTATCGCCTTTCTAGCGTCGTAGTTGCAATCATGAGCGCCCCTGGCAAGATTTGAATTTTGTGCCCCACTAGACTGAGCCCCGGAAGCTCGTAAGTGGGTCGGTAAAATGAGTCCCTCTGAGGCTCGCTTGGCAGCCCGTCTGGCCTTTTAGTTCTGGCCCGACTTGTCAAATGCATTCAAACCGGCCTGTATCTATATGGTAGCTGTAGTATATAACAAGTCGATTGTCGCTTTCCCACTTGTCAAAATGCTGGGTCTTGTCTAGTCAAAATATCTCCATAAAATAAGGAGATCATTCATGGGTAACTGTGTGAGATTTTATAATAAACTTCCTAGCAGCATAAGTGAGTTGTCTATTGGTAAATTCAAAAATATTGTGAAACGAAAATTATTTTCTAAAGCTTATTATAGCACACAAGACTACATGAATGATGAAGCCGCGTGGGATTAATGTAAATTATAGCGTCATGTAGGTATATGAATAATTATTTTAACGAATACCTAAGGTATTATTATTATTTTAATCTTAATTGTTTTATATACTCTGACATTTAGAATTTTATTCTAGACACATTCTAGATTATTTATTTTTTATAGACAATCCTTTTGGGATTTATCTTATTGATTATTTTAATTTTTAAAATGATGATTTTATCAATAATATTACACTTAAGTTAAATGATCTGATTAGGTTTTTCTGGGTTTCCCTAATCCTTGCAGCAAATGTTGGATCATATTGTATTTCTCCCAGCAAACATTCACTCTCATGTAACCGACATTTCGAAAGTGCTTGTAACTAGGCCTACTTGAATAAAGAATATTTTGACTTGATTTGATTTGATTTGAAATACTGAATCAACCGAAATTCACCTAGTCGACATTTTATTCTATACTACTACGGCGGCAATTAAGCGTACGGCCTGCCTGATATGACGCTTGCAAAGCCAGGGGCATTATAACGAAATCGACCACCACGCGAAGGCGACCTGTCGACTCGGTGTAAATCCAGGTTCCCTGTACAGGCGTGGTCCCAAATCGTACACGTCAAATAGAAAAAGCTCCTAATAATATACAAAAAAAAACTGCCATAAAATTAAAGATCCATTTGTTTTGTAAGGTGGGTGTGCGACCGCGTCGCTTCCTGTATGTATCGGGTAGCGTTGTGGTATTTTCCTGTGTAGCTTTTTACAAGATTTTATTTAACTTGGAACATTCGTAAGTTGTGGTTTCGCTTGCAAACCATTTTTCAACTGGACTTTTTTCCTTTTTCCGGTATGCGATTGAGCTAAAATTTGGCATACTGTTTATATAAGCTCAGTGACAATGCAATATTCTGATACTATCGAGCTGGTTTGAGTATGAAGCCGGAAGATGGTCATAAGAACTAAGGAATCCTACCGAGTTTCAACTCTTTGTAATCGTCTCGGTGATTAGTTGATGGATGTTCCAAGAAAAGTCACACCAAGAACAAGTAAGTCAGCAATAAAAGCTTGACATAAAAATACAATCTTCGACACAAACTTATTTAATCAACAACAAGGGAAAACGTTGTCCAATGACAGTGATTTAAGTTGGTAGGACTCAAAGGATGAGTTCCGTACACCATGGCGTCCTTGGTCCTGAGAATTAGTAACACAACTGAATTCCGACCCCATTATATCCACACCTGAATGCATCAAGGCTGGATTAAACCAAAAGATGCAGTGGATAAATTCGTAATAAAACGTTAGTAGAATCCTTAGCAAGCGTGGGAATTTCGTATATAATCTCTTGCTCATCCAATCTATACTATTATAAAGCTGAAAAATGAAATGTAGTTGAAAAAGTGACCAAATATTTATCTATTTGACGGTTATTGAATCGAAAAAATTACGAGTATATTATACCTACCTATGTGTCTTTGTGGCATATTCACGCCTAAACGTCTGAACAGATTTTAACTATTTTTGGTTCACAGGTAGCTGGGCAATCGCAGATGGTTACAGGATACTTTTTACCCTACTAAGGTGAAGCAAAAAGAGCATTATGACTTTTTTCTCCGAAGAAATTGCAAGACTTGCGGGTAGGTGTTCTTATAAAAACAGTCAACTATTAATAACCTCTTCAATAACCAATGTTTAATAATCGTGGAAACAACTTGCGATTGTGTGAGAATTTACAATGTCCATTGTTTCACGCGTAGCCGGTAACCTATGCATAAACAGTAGAAAAACTCTCATTAAGTGATGTGTAAGGTGTGAAATATACATATACAAAATATTCTATTTGTATATATATATATTTCAAAGGGCATTGTTGAATGTGTGGACTGTATTGGACTACTTCTTTCTTGATTTAAAATAAAATACTTATTTCTTCATGGTAAGTATTTGCTAATTAGCCATAATCAGCTAATATAGCCGCAAGAGAGTATAAGACTCTGAGTGTAGTAGAAGACTCTGAGTATAGTATAAGACTGAGTATGGTATAAGACTGACTGTGGCTATCAAAATGGCCACTTATTATTTCCACATACTAGGGCCTGAATTAGCGGCTTATCGGCTGATGCAGGCGAATTAATAAATGCGACAAAAGATATTCTTTATTCATCATGTTTTACAATTGAATGATATACATAGTTATATTAATTTCTTAATGCTATAAAACAACATAACACTTATTTTATAAAACAGGGTAAAAAATATATGACAGAGTAGTAAAATGAAATAAAATAATTATGATTAAAAATAGCGAAATAAAATTGATTTATCTCTTATAACTAAGTTTACACAATTAATCAATTCCTAATCCTAGTTATTTCCCACAGGCATGTATGGTACTGTTTGAAGCAAACATGTACATGTACAACAACGAAACGTAATTGAAGAAAGAGATAGAATAATACAATTGTACTTAAGAGTAAAAGGAATAGCAAAGGATTGACTGAAAGAGACATGAGATATGAAACTGTCTTTCTTTCCTTACAGATGGGTAAGATAATGTCTGCGCCTGTATTTGATACGGAAAAAATACTTCTCTGCAATATCGCTCGCTACTCTACGTTCCGTAGCTCATTGACATGCGTTTAGCAGTGGCGTAGCGTTAATAGAACCCGATTCTCATCGGCTTGCCTACTTTAAGGCATTTGAGTACTTTATTTTACTGCTTTTAAAGAAAACAAAAGAGAAAATATACACCGGCTTTACCGAAAACATATTTGACGCCACGCCACTGGCGTTTATACACCTTGTCCAATATGACCTCGAGAATAGCCTGAAACCTTCCCGTTGGATCACGAAAAATCTGAATGAAGAAATCGAATCAATACAATGACAAAAATTTTAATAATTAGTCGGTCATGTAGATTAATAAAAAATATTGGAGACGTATTTTTCTTTTTTTACGGAATCAAAAAATAAAGGCGATTTTTGAATCTAAATGTCGCGTGACGTCACTCCTAGGTACAAATTTTACCTAGTGACGTCACGATCCCCCACTTCTGAACTCTTGATGGGTACAACCTAGGTACAAAAGGTACGCTTTAGTCCCCCGGTTTATGCGGGACGCATAAACGCATTTCCCCAACGTTAAAAAAAAGGTACACATTGTAAAACTAAACTTTAATGCGATTTATATAGTATTTTCAATTATTTTTAGAATTTTGATTTTCATACCCTGCCATCATGCCTATTATTCATTAAATTTTTATAAATGTGGAAATACCACAATTTCTATTCAAATAAATATTATTAAGCTATCGCAACTTTACGTTAGTTCTAGTTAACGCACTTCTAGTTAGCACTAAAGAAGTGCGTTAATGAAGAGGTCGTAAGTTCAAGTCCTTCTTGCAATTTAGTGGGTTGCACTAATTTTTTCTTTACAATCGAACTCTGTGTTATAATATTTATTTGAAATTTGAATTATGCTCAGGTGAACGATCATGGCATGGAACATGAAATCGATGGACTAGTATTGAAAGGGCCTAAATAAAGGAACTATGGCCACAGTCCTAATAGGCCTTGGTCACCTTAGTATTTCAAAACACATACGAGCATCATACGAGAAAAAAACATGGACAATAGAAAGAGTTCCCCATCCAAATGTGTCAGTGACATTAAGCAATAATGTAATTCATTTAAAAGTAAGACTTTCCCGCCGCTTTGTCCAAGAGTAGTAAAGTAGACTTTTGTTTTTCTCACGGGAATCGTTAATTTTAAAAATAAATAACGTATTTAATTTTTCAGCCTTTTATATTTATTCAAAAAATAACTTCAATCTGCTGTTCCAATATCGCGTGAAATATGGACACGTCAATAAACACTTTTGCATTTATAATTGATACGCCGGCTTAGGCGCTAAAATTTTGATCGTGTTTACGTGCCTAGGGGGCGTTTTCAGCACTCTTTAAATAACTGTAAAGTGATAGTGTTTTAAGTGTTTTAACGTAAAGTGTGGCAATAAATGCTACTTCTTAAACATCGGTTTAAAAAGTTATAGGGGGCAAACAAGCTGGCAGATCGCCTGATGGTAAGCGATCAGCGTCTCCCTAGACACCTGCAACAAGGAGACACAAATGCGTTCCTGGCCTTTCGGGTGGGAGTACGTTCCTGAAGGTTTGAAGGTCGCATCGGTCCGGATATACTGCCGGCGATAATTTATTCCAGTTCAGTGCTTTTCAATTATGTGCCCAATCATATAACGTAATTATAATTTGTTGTAGTAAGGTTAAGGGATGCCTATCGCGGCGTTGTCACATCCAAACACATAAACTATACATAACTAGAAGGCGCCCGCAACTTCGTTCTCGGGGGAGAAAAAGTTACAACCCCTTTTTTTGACAGCATAATAGGGTAAAACATATCCTATAACCATCTGTGGATACCCAGCTACCCGTGTACCAAAAATAGTTAAAATCTGTTTAGCCGATTTGGTGTGATTAAGCCACAACGACACATACAAACATACAAAAAAAACGATTCAGTGACCTCCAAATAGTCCGTTACAATATTTTTTTGAAAATATCTTTATGTACAGACATTTAATTTTTTCAACTTTATAATAGTATAGAAGTAGGTATACCTATGTAAATGTTGGGAAACCGCAAATAGAGATTTATTCATTAGGTAATCATCGGATACGGTCTCAGGAAACAACCGCAATGAAATTGATATTCTCCATGCGTCTTGTGATTGTGACTGAGATTATTCAGAATTATGATGTTACAAGTTTATTTTGAGAACAACATATTTCTAAATATAACAATTGTTTGACAAGGGGCTAAAATAAGCCATTGTGACCATTGTGCCATTAAGGTAAAAAGTATCCTTTAACCGTCTGTGGATACCCAGCTACCCGTGTACCAAAAATAGCTGGAATGTCTTAAGCCGATTTGGCGTGATGAAGCCACAACGACACAACATACAAAACTATTTGGTCGTCAGTGACCTCCAAATAGTTCGTTACATTTTTTTTTAAATATCGTCAATGTACAGACATTTCATTTTTACAACTTTATAATAGTATAGATTGTATCTATAATTATAATAATAGAAGAAAACCCTGAAATAAAAACTAATTCTAAATGTACCTACTTACTGCTAAATTGTATTGGCAATATCCCTTCTAAATTGTAATTCTCAATAACTTTTATTTACTTATTCCGGTTATAGAATTATGTTATGATAAAGGAACTGTTCTGAAGAACTGTGTTGAAGGACTTGTGCTCCTTGTGCTACATATATTCCGATCTTTGTTTTTTTGCCGTGCTTGCAAAGTTTGTTTGTTTTTGACCTGTAAGGTTTAACCGACAAAATAAAGTGTAAATCTGACTGTGGCATTGAGCTTCTAAACGGAAGAAACTACTTCAATTTACTTCATTTTTTTAAAGCTGATTTCATCGTTAGTGTTCTTTTAGGCTTGGTTCATGAAATTCAGTTAAGCCATTTGAAAATTATTAGCTTTTGTCTAGATGTGTGGGCGGTTTTTCGTGGGTCGAACAATTACTTGTGTTGTCTAACAAAATGGATTGTAAATGTCTAAAAATTGGTTGATTAATCAAATATTTTATATTCAGTTCAATAGTTTAATTTAAGAACCTGGGCGACCGAGCTTTGCTCAGTGGGTGAAATCTGTCCTGATAAACTTGGAAGGAAAAACTATGTCGACATACCACATCCAATTTGTTACAGTTTCTGAGAAATCAATTACACACACACACATGTATATATTAACATATGTATATATACAAGAATTACTCGTTTCAAGAAATATGATTTCATTAAAATACCGTAGCAATGTTTCCTAATGTGATTCCCGATTTACAAAAGTGTGTTAAGTACGTGGTTGACACGATACAATAAAATTGGCGGTCATTTTATATGGCTAAATTGTATAGCCTGTCTAAACAAAATCGTGTTAGAGCAATTTAGTCAACTTTCCTAGGTCAAGAAGACCTAAGTGACGTATATTTTCTATATAACTACGTCTTTGTATGTAGTCCGAGATCAATGAACCGTAAATATGCTTATTGTGTCCCCTTTCGCACCATATTTAAATTGAGTATTGTTTTGAATATTGTTTATTTGTCAAGTTCATATCCTGCGTATATTTTTTACAATACAAGAATAGACATACTTACTCTATTAACAAATGTACTTCAAAAACACATGAATTATACGAAGAAGATCATGCGAATGCGAATTACAAAAAGTAATTGTTTAAACCAGCGGTTCTCAAACGTTTTGGCTATGGAACCTTTTTGTAAAGCGAAATATTTGATGGAGCCCTTAAATAAGCTCCTTTATTTGTATTCCGTATGATTTTGACTAATTTGCTTATATTTAGTACTGTATGCTAATATACGTTCCTTTTAAAAATAGAGGGAATAATTGTTAATATTAACTTCATCTAGCCGTTACACTATAAATATTAAATTGTATGACGTGTGACAATAAACACACAGGATGGTTGAAAGTACAACTACAATAGGCATAATGACGCGATATGAAAATCAAAATTCTAATTAGGCCGTCAATAAGATAACAATAGGAGTGACGTCACCGCGAAATTTTGACTCAATATATCGCCTTTGTTTTTTGATAACGTAAAAAAAAAAGAATACTGTTGTATCGATTAAAACGTCCCCACTGCGTTGGGATGTGGCAACACTAGCACAATGGCGGACTGAGTGTAAAGTTGTAATAACCTTGTTCTCTCTGAATAAAAATACGTTGCATAAATATACGGGCTGTATTAATTAATTACGCCGGAATAGATTACCCAAGATATAACAAATACGTCTCCAATATTTTATTATTAATCTTCATGACGGAATTATAAAAATTTAGTCATCATCCCTATTGTGTATAATATGTTATCTGTATGCCAAATGAGACCAAAGTTATAGAGATACACAACGTGTATTTTCTCATTTCCTATACCTCAACCGTTGAGAAGAGATAAACGGTGTTCTTCTCTAATTCATCAATAGTATCTTCCTTCTTTTTCTTTCTTGCAATTGTTTATCTCGTCTCGATTGTCGCGGTTTACTCACGAGTATCGTAAAGGGCGACAAAGAGTTAAAATGTGTTGAGGCTAACGACAATTCACTGCCATTCACTTCACTGTGTTATCCTAAGTAAGTAGGTAGAGCTTGGCTTAAAGCAGCAACTACAAGATTGATATTTATTAACAATCCTAGGAAACTTATGTGTTGCGTGACTTTACTTACTGACCCCTGGTAGGTGAGGGGTGATTCCGTAAGTTATATTAGAACATCATAAAATCCCTTCAAAAAACTTAACACGTAATAGAAAACTAAATTAAATATATATATATTAATTTGTTTGTGGTGCAATTTTTTTCAAACATAGCCAAGTCACAGCGAACTCAGTGAAGTAGCCTGTTATCTAATAACAAAACCACATTCAAAATAGTCCACGTATTTGAGAGCTACGATGCTACAGCAGACACAGATATTGCATTACATTTATAAAACCCCTCTTGCGTTAAGGCATAAAAAATATCATATCGCCCGTTTGCACCCACGCCATGTTTTTAAAAAGTGGTGCTATTAAATGCGTGTATTTCTAGCACAATTTTTATACGTGACAAATGTTGTTTATCCCCGCCTTTTGGAATCGCCGGTCCTTCTCGCGCTGCATTGAAAGGAAAGAGGTAGATAGTCTTTGATGCCCGACACAGAGTCGCGTATCACAGAAGTGCTAGAACAAGCTGTGACAAGTAATGTCACAGCTCAGCTGGGGGGGGTACCTACTCCGAAGCTCGAAATTCGTATAGAGCTGTCTCACCCACACAAATACAATAGGGATGTTGAATAAATTTATTTTTTAGTCCGTCATGCAATTTAATTAAAACATATTGGAGATGTATTTTTCTTTTTTCACGTAATCAAAAATAATGGCGATACATTGAGTGAAAATGTCACGTGACGTCACGTTTATACAGAGTTATAACGTCACGAGCCTCCACTCCTAAACTTTAATACGATTTTTCTTAGTTTTTTTTATCAAAAAACCAAAAAATAAGTTTTTAATATTTTTTTATGATGGACTAATTAGAATTTTGTATTCTGAACCCCAGCATCATGCTTGTCACGGGGGCGAGAGAGCCGATACGAACTTAGAATTTCGAACACCAGTGTGACCCCTTGGGTTTGAAACGGAAGTTTTTAAACACGCTTTGCATTAAGTAATGGTCCTGACGCATGTTCGTCTTTTGTCAAACGTTTCCGTGTTTCACACATCTTTGTCTCAGAAACCAGCTCGCCTTGTGAATTGCTAACTGCCAATCTGCTCCATTATAGCTTTATTATAACCGTTAAACAGCTAATATATTTTTTATTTAAATATAATTGAGGTCTATCAGCATAAGGCGTGGTGAATGGAAAATAAACCGCTTTTGCGATCGTCATTACTAAAATTAACTAAAATTATAATTTAGTACAGTTACCGTCCCAGGTTAATGCATATATTTACTGACTCAGTGAATATATGTATTTACCTGAGACAAACAGTACGGCTGGGTAAAAACAACTTCGAGAGAGGGCCATAGTAGAATACAGCTGGGCTGGGCAGCGTTTAGGAAACTTCGTTAAGTTTTTTCGTCGTCAATACCGCACAACTTAAAAACGAAAGTCTTTAATGAGTGCGTCCTACCAGTTATGACATATGGAGCCCAGACGTGGACACTGACGGTGCGATTGGAACACCAATTTAAGGTCGCTCAGGGGGGAGGGTTATGCTCCGAATTTCTCTGAAGGATCGGATCCGAAATGAGGTAATCGATAGAGAACGAAAGTTTTCTACATATTAGCCCAAAGGATTCAGACTGAAGTGGCAGTGGGCCGGTCACATTTATTGTAGAACTGACAACCGTTGGGGCAAACGTGTTCTGGAGTAGAGACCGCGTCTTGGCAAACGTAGTGTAAAGGTGCGTCCACATTTGTATAATTTGCCCGTATCAGATCATCGTCGCGTGGCATGATCGCGTGTCGCGATCACGCGTTTGGACGTTGCGCCGATCCGATCGCTCGAAATCCATGTTGCTACGCGTATCACACACTTATATCGGACGAGTGCGGCATGATCGGCGCACCGACAGTGCAGCGCGATACGCAGTCATGCCACGGCACGGTGATCGGATACGAACAAATGATACAAGCGTGGACGCACGTTAAGGTGCGTCCACATTTGTATCATTTGCCCGTATCAGATCATCGTCGCGTGGCATGATCGCGTGTCACAATCACGGGTTTGGACGTTGCGCCGATCGGATCGCTCGAAATCCATTTTGCTACGCGTATCACACAGTTATATCGGACGAGTACGGCATGATCGGCGCGCCGACAGTAAGCGTCCAAGCAGCGCGATACGCAGTCATGCCACGGCACGGTGATCGGATACGAGCAAATGATACATGTGTGGACGCACCTTTAGGACGCTCTCCAAGCCGGTGGAGTGGCGACATAAGAAAAGTGGGTAGCAGCGGTTGGAAACAAAAAACTCAGGACCGAGCTCAGTGGCATGCCATGGGAGAGGCCTATGTCCAGCTGGACGGAGGTGGGCTGATGATGATAACAGTTAACAATGATATAATATAAAAAAAGGTAGATAGGTTATACGGGCTCCGAAAACGGCACACCAAAACTACGCTAATTGGCAAACCTTAACTCAGTCTCGCGCACAAAGTACTTTGTTATATATTGGATTATGCGTCAAATAAACAAAGATGGTGTCATGCATATTGAGATTTTGCACTAATTACTCGATATAAGTGTCTAAAAGCATTTATGATTAGTGTCTTATTGCAATATTATCAGATTTATGTGTGCGTAAGCCTGGCCATTTTTACACGTGGATTATCGTGTAGGTTACCTATCTAACTCTTTTTATGTTATATCATTGACAGTTACCATCAAAATTTCGGAGGAACAGAATGTGTTCGGAGATCGAAAATCGAACAAGACCCACTGCTGCTTGTGTGAGCAATAATTATAAAGTTTCATAAATCAAAAAATATCACAGTTACACAGTCAGCTGCAAAAATATATAAAATGTATGCATAAACTCTATTCCTATTTTAGTATCCTTTGTAAGATTTTTATGAGTGCATTATAAGTTTTTGTAGCTAACTGTACCATCAAATGATAACAGGTGAGTTAGTAGATTAAATTACTTATGCGTGCGTATAAGACGAGATGATAATAATTATAATAAATTAGAGATGAGTTTATACTGACGTAAACACGGAAATCGAATTCTCATAAAGATCAATGTATGTAATATTGTATATTAAGTTGATAGTAATTTCCTACACTTAAGGTCCGTCGATCTGTTTTAACAGATGGACTACATTACAACGGGTGTGTAATAATTTCTTAGAAAAACAAATGGTATAATGTTCACTGCATCTAACATCGTATTGGTATAAACTCTACATTTATTGAAATGAACTTTTAATTCAGCTTGTTATTCAGACGGTAAAAAAATCAAACCCGCTAAAAAATCGACGGAGCCCCGCTTCGCAGGGCTCCTATATCTGCTCTAGACGAAAGGTAACGAACGAACCTAAGTCGGTTATAATTTCCGGATTTGCGACTTATTTCAAATACCAAATGTCAAATACCTTTTCAAAAAGCATTTTGTATATTATTTGAAATGCTTTTCGAGACGTATTTTCTAATTGTAAAATACAAAATACTTGATTGTTAAGTTTCGAAAACATTAATTACAACTCAAATTTTCATATTGGGACCGAGCGCGACGACAGCGCCACGTGATAGGCGGCCATTATGGACAATATTGTCACCGCTGTCAAACAAGAAGTATGTAAATATTGTGAAAAATATTAATGAAATCTTGTGTTATTTTTGGTGTTATTACAATTCACAACAACACATCTTACCAGGACCATATTTTTATCTCAAAAACGATTAGAAAATGTTTACTGCAATATGGATTTGATAGCTCAAGTCAGCGACAAAAATGACAATTTTAGCCGTAGCGAGCGCTGTGATCGTTTAGGATACCCCCTTCACCCGCTTTGCACTCTGCCAATAATGGGGTTGGCAACTCCAAAGATATAATAACATACATTAACACAAAGAATATACATTAGGCGACTTGCGAGTTTGCTCAGTGAAGTGACAAAACGGACGTTATCTTTTAATGTTATCTTGGCTATCCTTGTATTTTGAAATCTGTCAAGCCGTTTTGACATGATGAAGCCTCAGACACAAACATCTATTATGAAGTTGTAAAAATGAAATATCTGTACATTGAACACAAAAAAACCGGCCAAGTGCGAGTCGGACTCGCGCACCGAGGGTTCCGTACAAATTTTACTTACCCTAACTTTATTACCCGGTACCGGTTTAGTTAAGTTTGCACCTGATATCTATAGCATTGCATACAAATCAGGTGCAAACTTAACGCAACCGGGTTGTTCAAATAGGTTTTTTGCAAATTAAATAAAAAAATTGCTAGTTAGAGACATGGCTATAATTTTCGTGTAATATTTATGTTTATTAATACAAATTATGAAAATTTCAAAATTTTCGATTGGTTAACTTCGGAGATAAAGGGGGGAATGGTGTTTTTTCACATTTTCCTTAATAAAACCAGAACAAATCACAATAAAAAAATTAAAAAAAATTGTTCGAAAATTTGCAGGTCAAGCCCTTTCATATGATATCCCATTTGACCCTGTAGCTAGACTTTGAATTTTTACCCCCCCCCCCTCTTATTCGTCGTTTTTTTAGAAAATAAAAATATAAAGTTAAATATTTACTGTGCAATACATGCGGGCTGACCATGTTTATAAATGTTCCAAATTTCAAAGCAGTTTTTCAGATATGGCGCTTTAATAGTCGGACAGACAGACAGACAGACAGACAGAGTCGCACCATAAGGGTTCCTTTTGTACCTCTTTGGTACGGAACCCTAAGAAAGGTGATACAGTCTATTTGAAGGTCAGTGAATCGAACAATATTTTTCACTTCTCCTGCTCGAAAAGTATATCAGATTAGCTTTGCGTAGCGAGACTAAAATAGTAGGTACATCTAGCCCCTATGGTTTAATAGAAAGCCATATAATCCCATACAAATATCTATGAAACTGAAAAAAAAACTTGCGGCCAGCTACATACTACTTACGAATAATTAAAAAGAAACAATCCAACCTGATCAGATTGGCCAAAATTTCTGATCGAATTGCACAAACTCTTATGAAATATACAATTTTAATGTTAAGTCTTTTTTATTTTCTCGCAGGCGAAGTGAAAAGCAGAGTGTTTAACACGTGGCTAAAAGCTATCATGACACACAGGCATATTTGTCTTCACTAATCACGCAATCTACTATTTACCTTCTATTAAATACAAGTATAAACATAATATTTTCTTCTGTTTCCGCGGTTATTACTCATTGAAATAAAACAATTTAACGGATTATATCGCGTATATTATCTCATTTTAGTTCCCGACGTTTCGGAAGCTTTCCAGCTTTCCATGGTCACGGGAGGACTGAGAAAAGATGTATTTTTTTTTTATCAAAATTCACTTGCATTCTTAGATGTGCTAGTAATTAGAGGTCCTAAAAATGACATAGGTCATACTGTATATAGGAAACCTACGCATACAGATAGGTATTTGAATGGCAAATCTCACCACTATCCCTGTCAACTTGCTACAGTGGGTAAATCTTTGTTTCAGAGAGCCAGGGGTATCTGCGACAATCAACATCTGACTGCTGAGTTACAGAATGTCAAACGTGCGCTTCGAGCCAACGAGCTCCAGATACCACGTTCCAAGCAGAATCCCAGTATGAAGAAACCAACAGTCGAGCGTAAACCTGCCGTATTACCATATGTGAAAGGGGTCACAGACAAGATCGGAAACATCTTAAAGCGTGCTTCTATAAAAACATATTTCAAGCCGTTGAAGAAGGCACCCCTTTGCAGAGTGCAGGCATTTATAAGCTGGACTGCGAGTGTGGTCTTTCATACATAAGTCAAACGAAACGCAGTGTATCCACCCGGGTGAAGGAGCACATAGCAGATGTCAAGCACCGTCGGTGTAATAGGTCGGTGTAACATGTCATTGACAAACCAAACCACTCAATTAAGTTTGATAAACCTTCTATCCTTGCCAAAGAAAAAATATATTTTCCCAGGATGCTACGCGAGGCTATTGAGATTAAAAAGCATCCTAATTTCAATAGAGAAGATGTCACTACCACCAGCTTGGGATCCTGTAATACATCTCATCAAGGAACAAGCGAGACACAGGACTGCAAAACCTTAATTTCCGAACGGTGTAAAATATCTTATCTGTTTAAAAGTAGTTTAATAGTCTCTGTTTTTTTAAATATTATAATTAGTAATGAGGTAGCCTGGGAGTTTTTCTTTGCAGCGTTTCTTTTCTCCTCAGTACGCCTGATTTGTGAAATGCTGCTTGGTAAATTATTAGAATAAAATAATTAAGCCCTTCTGGCACATGTGTAACTGTCTTTACAGCTTAGGCCCATCTGGCATGTATGTACACCTTTATTTGTGTTTTTTCAAAAAATGGGTAGTTTGCACAAATTGTAACTTTGACAGAGGAAAAAACATCTTTTCTCAGTCCTCCCGTGACCATGGAAAGCTGGAAAGCTTCCGAAACGTCGGGAACTAAAATGAGATAATATACGCGATATAATCCGTTAAATTGTTTTATTTCAATAAGTATAAACATTTCATTTTTAAAATTGTAGTGTCGTAATACATAATATACCTACCCACCGATTATTTCATAAAAAAAGAAAACGAATTTCATCGAAAATTATTTTATACTAGCGGCCGTCCGCGACTTCGTCCGCCTTAGATTCGTTTATCGCGGATAAAAGTAATTTTTACGGGATAAAAAGTAGCTTATGTCTTTCCCCAAAACACGATATTTTACTAATTTAAATGTGAAGCATATTATCAAGTTTTCAAATTCCTAGCGTAAAAAAAATATTTACTGTCCATACAAATTTTAATCCCCTTTTTCGTCCCTAAAAGGGATGAAATTTGACATACATTATAGCCTATGTCCTATACTGATGAAAAGGTACATAACTGGAAAGTTTCATAAAAATTCGTCCAGAAGTTTTTGAGATTAAGTGGAACGTACATACATACTTTCACGTTTATAATATAGTAAGGACAAGGATAAGGATTAGTAAAGTATTTTTAAAATACCCATTTTGTACTAATATTTAAAATACAAAAAAAAATATCAAGAACTTATTTGTATTTACTTAAAGGTGCGTCCACATTTGTAACATTTGCCCGTATCAGATCATCGTCGCGTTGCATGATCGCGTGTCACGATCACGCGTTTGGACGTTGCGCCGATCCGATCACTAGAAATCCATTTGCTACGCGTATCACACACTTGTATCGGAAGAGTGCGGCATTATCGGCGCGCCGACAGTAAGCGTCCAAGCAGCGCGATACGCAGTCATGCTACGGCACGGTGATCGGATACGAGCAAATGATACAAGTGTGGACACACCTTAAGAGTCGCCCTCAAGCTCGGCCGAATTTCACCTTCCTATTCCTATATAAACGGAGTTTCGTTCTGATTTCAAAACTGCGTGTTGGATTGTAACGAAGCTTTGCATATATAATGACATTACGTATCTAGATATATCTCATGTCATTGTAGATGTACGTAATTACTCTCTCATTTTAAAACGACTATCTAGTTTGCTCTGAAACTTTCTACTTAGAATAACTTAAGGTATATGCAGACCTGTAATTAGTTTATATAGCTCCAGTTTATAAAACAAACGAAATACGGCAAAAACAAGTTATGTATGAAAAACTTATATTCACTGTATTTTTTTTACTTTGGTATCTGAAGCTATATAAACTAACTATAGGCCTGCATAACCCTTAAGTTATTCTAAGTACAAAGTTTCAGAGCAAAATAGCTAGTCGTTTTAAAATGAGAGAGTAACTACGTTTGTATGGAGAACCGGGCTTGAGGGCGACTCTTAAATACTTTTTGTAAACTATTTTGTACATCTCTGGCGATTTGCAAAGCGACAATTGGTTTGGCTCAGTGGGAGTAACGTTGCCTGCGAAGCTGAGGTCCTGGTTTCAAATCCCGGTAAGGGCAAATATTTGTGTGATGAAAATATATATTTGTTTCTGAGTCTTGGATGTTTTCTATGTATATAAGTAATATATCTATTAAATATATCGTCATCTAGTACCCATAACACAAGCCTTATTGAGCTTACCATGGGACTAGAGCGATTTGTGTAAAATTGTCCCGTAATATTTGTAATATTTATAATTTAGTACTAGTCGACGGATCCTATTTTCAAAAGTGCATACATTAAAGCAAAAAAGGGCAAACGGGCAGATGGAAACCTGATGGAAAGGGGTTTTCGTCGCCCATGGATATGTGCAACACCGGAGGAATCGCCCATACTTTGTCAACCTTTGAGAGCCCTGTTAACTCGCTTCTTGAATAATCCTATGTTATAGCGCTCCGGTAACACCTCAGGGGGAAGCTCATTCCGCAACTTGCAAGTTACGTGGTAAAAATGATCATGGTGCCCGTTTATATTTGGAATTCCAAGCATCCAAGCTCGGCTGGCTTCCGATCCGTCGTCGTAGAGATGTGCATGTCGTGTCATTGCTGTTTAACGTTTTATTTAACCCTGCCTCACCTCCTTACTTATCCGAAAGATTTTCATTAATGGCTACTGGTAGTGGCCACCGCCTGCGCTCGAGTGCCAATTTTTCTCTTGCTTTTCCGGCCAATAAGTCACGTACATACAGGAAATCTTTTACTGTGCATTCCGTAAAATTATGGAATAACTTACCGGTATCTGTGAGTGACCGGTGTCTATAATTTATAAGAATTAAAATTTTGGCTTCGTTTTTTTTTGTGAATATTAAGTACCTAATTAGTCGGTTTGTGTGTCTTCTTTAATGTATACTTTTTTTTTCTTTCATTTGCTTAAAGGCTAACTGGAAGAGATCCCTCACAGGGATAAGTTGGCCTTTGTACATATCTGTGTTTTGTAAATACATTTTTTTTTATATTAATTTATGTGCAATAAAGTGACTACATACATACATACATCCAGATAATGACATGTAAGTAAATCAGTCAATTACAATTTTGTTTTTTTTTTTTTTTAATTAAGTATCAAGTTTGGACAGGCACTATCCAGTTTGATTTTAGTTAAAGACAAAAGTGCACTTTTAATACGTTTAAGCTAGTCTTTTCAGTCGATATTCAATGTTAATGTTGCATTGCAATAACATACATAAAATATACTCGTACAGCAAATATGGCAATATTGGACCAAGGTCCAGCAAACGCCAAGGTAGCAATTAGCTAGGTACGTTATAAAAAATATTATACAAAAAAGCATTTAACTGAATAGCATTTTTTTTTTCATGGTCAACTTTCAAAAACAGTCACCTACGTACTTATATCTTTACTTTACTGCTTGTAAACATAAAAAGACACATATAAAATTCGAACGTGTACCGTATGACTACGCGCCGTGACACAAAGCGGCGACCACAGACAACACTAATAAAAAAAGTTACGAAAGAGGAAGCATAACTTCCGGACATTTTCCATGTAACTGGCTGATTAGAAGAAGCCACAACAATACTAGTCTGCCAACTTCACAGTCATGAGTCCCAGGTTTTACTGTATTAGTAATATGGTCTATAATAGCATGATTTGTAGCAAAGATAGGTTTGTGGTTTGGTAGTTAACATAACTCACTAACCGCAGACCAATAAATAAACAAATTCTTCTCGGGTTTACTAGACTATGACGAGTTTGTTAAATAGTAAGCAAACATTGTTAGACATTTTTTTTACTATTGCATTGTTAACGTTAGCTTTAAATGCCCAGCATTCTTGGACATTTAAAGCCTTAACGGGATGAAGCTTTAAACACAGATTACTTTAATTAAGTAGGTACTTATGTCAACTTTACTGGCATATTCTAACTCCATAATTTTGACCAGAATTTTGTTCATGATATTATTACAACAAAGTAGTGTTACTTTCGGCTTTGTGTATTTCTTCACAATTAATAATCTAGGGTAATTTGTTAACAATTAATAATCTTGAAAAACTCCTTGATTGCAGCTTACAATTAGTTCTAATAATTGACACCTGTATTGCTATGAATTAAGGTTGAAGGTGCCGATTAATGGGACAGCATCGGGCACTGGAACATTGACCTTATAATGTTATCCAACTTGAGTGAGAGCATAAGCTACTTGTCTACTATATAAACAATATGGTCCCCTAAGACTAAGCGAAATTCATTTGCTACACCCGGGAAGCCACAGGAAAAAAGAAAAAATATCTCTACTGTATATTCATTGTGGACGCTCCTTTATCACGTAGGCCTCAAAAACTGTGTCATACAACGGCGCACGCGCGGAAGGAATGCGATCGGCGAAATCGCAAATACGATCCGAGTAAAAGTACATTGTGTGCTAATGGCCGGGATCATAAAACATTATATGCAGTATATTGATTACAAATAAGCGGGTTAAAGCGAATGAGGGCATTCGGCATTTTTTTTGTCGGAATCATCATTTGGCATATTTCTTCGTTTGGCATTATGTATTTTTTTCTAAAACTGTAAAATTTTTAGGACTTTTTAAGGCATTACCCTGTAAAATTACGTTAGGTTACTTTTATAACAACCTTGAAAAATTATAAGGTACCTTATAACTGTTCAGGAAAAAATGCATTATTCCACATGATGATTATGACAAAAAAGTTTATACCAGATGACGGTAACCCCTAATAAGCATACCAAATAACTCGGTAATTTCAAAATTTCTAATAAATTCATAGTAAATTTTGACTTTAGGTACTTAGAACTTTCGGGAACTTTAATTTTGTTGGGGCCATTTATTTCAATAATAATAAATAATAACCTCCTCTTTTTGAAGTACGTTAAGAATTCAATGTAAAAAGTATGTGTGTCATCACTTTCGCTCACAAGAATGACCGTCGCCTTAAACTTATTACGTACTAGCTGTTTCCCGCGAGTACGTCCGCGAAGAGATGCAATTTATAGCCTAAATATGTTGTTATTGTGATGTTTAAGCAACATTACTAAAAAAATCGTTGTGATTTGATCATTATTAGCAATAGAGTAAAAATATACAAACTTTTGACGTAGATATATTCAGCTTCTAATTAAAACAAATATTTGAATAATGCACTGTTTAGTTGTTGTATAAATAACAGTAAACTAATAGATAGTATAAGTTTATGTATGTAGGTATGTATTTACGAGATTGTCTTATAAAGCCTTTACCGGTAGCGCAAAGGCAGCCTCACTTAAAATTTCGGAAATATCATTCAAAAATGTTTTAATGGGGATGTTG
The DNA here is from genome assembly GCA_905404275.2 of Hedya salicella. NCBI lineage: Eukaryota > Metazoa > Arthropoda > Insecta > Lepidoptera > Tortricidae > Hedya > Hedya salicella. Next base: position 16,479,816 of record FR990112.1, on the reverse strand, counting down.
ACAACTTTTTTTCTGTGGTACGTTAACGAATTTTTAGTAATAGAAATATTGGTAAAAACCTATTTCATACTCATAAAAACTCCCCGAGATACAAAAATGCTAAAGTCACATTTTTGGACTTTCCCAAAAAACTATCAATACTAAATAAAGCCTAGGAACGTGTGACGTCATACGTTTCTAGCTTGTATGGGAAATTAAGAACTTAGTTTTGCAGCTATGTTAAAACTTGCGTTTATGGAAACGGTTTCATAACAAAAGTTACCATACATTTCATGGGTTATTCAATAGTTTTATTAGTTACCAGCTTCTGCCCGCGACTTCGTCCGCCTTAAATTCGTTTATCGCGGATACGGGTATTTTTCCTATGGGTCTGTCTGTCTGTCTGTCTGTTACCTCTTCACGCTTAAACCGCTGAACCGATTTGGATGAAATTTGGTATGGAGATAGTTTGAGTCCTGGGGAAGGATATAGGCAACTTTTTATCCCGGAAAAATACCCTTATCCGCGATAAACGAATTTAAGGCGGACGAAGTCGCGGGCAGAAGCTAGTAGTATATATATAGTATATTATATAGTATGGATTAGTATGGGTTATGATATACATACTTTAAAAGCAATATTTTCCACGCAACTTTAAAGGCTCATAAAACAAGCTACACGCAAGGTATCGAACTCAATTTTTTTTTCTAGGTTTTTATCATATAAACTACCATTTCGCATCAATATTTTTTATTTAAATACAGTCAGCATCCCAGTGCAGCATCCCTATTATGGCAGTGTGCAATGTTTTATACTTTTAATTATGCTATGTCTGAGCTATATATCTTTAAATAGACTGAAAAATAAATTGATTAAGCTACTTAATAAAAACTGGTTATTATATGTATAGTGTGAAGGATTTCCTTACTCATGATTACAATAATATGTGAGATATTTGCATGTTAGTTTGTAAGTACAAAAAGCAGAATAAGCTACCTATGTCACATAACATATAATGACAATGATGTACATACCTGCTTGTCCTTTGCAAATAAATATGTAATCTAATCTAATCTATGATCCCGACCCTTTAGCATGAGTCAAGGTACTGCTTACTTCCATTGCGACATAATCGGAGAAGAATTGGATTTAGGAACTGTCACTAACACTTCCGACCGCATTCTACATGTGAACGCCAACTGGTTCCGCCGGTTACACAATGTGCTTGTACGTAAGCGCTAATCTTTGACGAATAGATTTGTAGCGATCGATCGTAATTTGTTTCCTTTCGTAAATGAACCAGTAATTGACGCTTTTGAGAGTTAAATTCGAACTCGAAATCGACTTCTGACTTCAATCCTGCTGTGCGGATGTGCATTGCTGCCTGCTGGGAGAAATTAAGTTGTTTTCACAACAGTATTCTAACCGCTGTATATAGGGGCGTATTTTAAAATTTGGCGCCATGAGCCAATAAGTTTTGCCGCCCCAGAAATTAAGGCCCGCCTCGGGCCATGGCCCCCTTAGCCCTAGGGTAAATACGCCCCTGGCTGTATACCGCGACATGAATAGCCCTATCTTTAAATGCTGGTCACCTGCAAACTGGAATCGCAAATAGATAATGATCTGAATCCACAACAAAGTGTTTAAATTCATCACCTTCGTCTGCCGTTTTGTTGTTAAAAGAAAACGTCCCAGAATGTAGTAAGGACTTTTATTTTGAACATGTCAGTCCTTCAGATGTAGTAAAGGCATTTAAATCAATTAATGTCAAAAAAACCAATGACCTATGGGGGGTCTCAGTCCATGCTGTCAAATCCCTAATAGAAGTAATAGCGCCTGACTTGGTAGACATATTCAATAACAGTGTTGACTGCGGTGAGTTTCCTGATCTGATGAAACATAGCAAAATAACTCCTTTATTTAAATCAGGTAGTACCTCTGACCCCACTAACTTTAGACCAATATCTGTACTACCTACATTTAGTAAAATTTTTGAAAAGCTTATTCTATATCAATTGTTAAAACATTTTAATTTGAATAATTTGATGCATAGTAAACAATTCGGTTTTACGCAGGGTCGCTCGACATCCAACGCCGGAGTTGAGCTCGTAAAACACATTTTCGATGCCTGGGAGGAATCGCGAGATGCTTTAGGCATCTTCTGTGATTTATCTAAGGCCTTCGATTGCGTTAATCATGAGACACTGATCAGGAAGCTACACCACTACGGAGTTAAAGGATCAGCACTAAATTTATTAGAGTCTTATTTAAATGGCAGAATACAAAGGGTTGACGTGAATGGAAAGCGTTCACCGGGGTCATTAGTCTCTATGGGTGTGCCGCAGGGATCAATATTGGGACCTTTCCTGTTCCTTATCTATATAAACGACTTGCCACACCTCGTAAAGACCCACCATGAGATAGTTTTGTTTGCAGATGAGACGTCTCTAATTTTCAAAGTCGTACGAAATCAACGTTCCTACAATGACGTAAACAATGCTATCTGTGAAGTAGTAAATTGGTTTAATATAAATAATTTATTATTGAATGAGAAAAAGACTAAATGTGTCAAGTTTGTCACGAGTAACGTAAAACACGAGCAAGCAAGCGTTATGGTTAAAGGTGAGGAACTGGAACTAGTTAATAGTACAGTCTTTCTCGGTATAACATTAGATTCTAAGCTCCAATGGGGTCCCCATATTGCTAATCTCTCGAATAGACTGAGTTCTGCAGCTTTTGCAGTAAGTAAGATTCGTCAATTAACAGACGTGATAACGACTCGATTAGTGTATTTCAGTTATTTCCACAGTATTATGTCGTATGGCATCTTACTATGGGGCAGTGCTTCCGACATTAATACTATATTTGTTCTGCAGAAGCGGGCTGTTCGTGCGATATATAAAATGAACTAAAGAGATAAGTTTAAGGACATTAATATAATGACAGTGCATTGTCAATACATTTATGAGAATATTATGTATGTACATAAAAATATTACCGAATTTAAGAAGAACAGTGATATACATAATATTAATACTAGAAATAAGCATAAGCTCGCAGTGCCTGCTACTAGGCTCCATAAAATAAGGAGATCATTCATGGGTAACTGTGTGAGATTTTATAATAAACTTCCTAGCAGCATAACTGAGTTGTCTATTGGTAAATTCAAAAATATTGTGAAACGAAAATTATTTTCTAAAGCTTATTATAGCACACAAGACTACATGAATGATGAAGCCGCGTGGGATTAATGTAAATTATAGCGTCATGTAGGTATACGAGTATGAATAATTATTTTAACGAATACCTAAGGTATTATTATTATTTTAATCTTAATTGTTTTATATACTCTGACATTTAGAATTTTATTCTAGACACATTCTAGATTATTTATTTTTTATTGACAATCCTTTTGGGATTTATCTTATTGATTATTTTAATTTTAAAAATGATGATTTTATCAATAACATTACACTTAAGTTAAATGATCTGATTAGGTTTTTCTGGATTTCCCTAATCCTTGCAGCAAATGTTGGATCATATAGTATTTCTCCCAGCAAACATTCACTCTCATGTAACTGACATTTCGAAAGTGCTTGTAACTAGGCCTACTTAAATAAATAATATTTTGATTTGATTTGATTTGATGACGACTAAAATAATAGTTTTTGTAATCTGTAACGTCAATTTTAATTTTAAAAACTTTTTCGTATTTGTCGTAGAGGTGATTGTTTTTCTATGTCTTATTATTATTAATCATGAGAAGAATTTTAAGAAAATATAGATTTAAAAAAAATACAGTGAAATAAAACAATTTAACGGATTATATCGCGTATATTATCTCATTTGAGCTCTGTTAAATTGATTTATTTCAATGAGTAATAATCGGGGATATAGAATCAATCAATCAATCAAATAATGCTTTATTCAAGTAGGCCTAGGTACAAGCACTTTCGAATTGTCAGGTACAGTACATTAGAGAAGTAGTGTTTACTGGCAGAGATACAATATGATCCAACATTTGTTGCACGGATTAGGGAAAACCCAGAAAAACCTAATCAGATCAAAAGAAAATATTTAAAAAATACAGTGTGTAATCTAGGGATTATGTCCAACAACTTCTAAAGAATTAATAAAGATACTCCTGTATTATATAGACTGCCTGCGCATAAAAAAAACCATTCATCCAAATGATAATTGTAACTTAAATTAATTTTCTTTAGGCAATCGTTAATTTTGTCACTTACAATTCCCACTGAGATTTCGATTAGATTATTTCCCATCAAAAAAGATAACGTTTTTAATTTCCCTCCTTCATTATATCTTATCGTTTCGTGTTACCCAACAATGTATGTACACAGTAAATTTTCCTTCGTTACATGAAACCAGTGACCTGAAGGTGCGCGGAAGCGAAAAATCCCATGTAACTGTGAATTCCGTGACCTTTCGAAACCTATCAATTATCTAACCGCATGACAGAGAGTCGCGTGCCAGTTCCAGTCGTTATATACATTTAACAGGTCTACTTAATGTTTCAACTGACAGCCTGCATATTTTATGAGAACTGCATGACAACTGCTTTCAGACTGCACGCCGGCGTGCGAGGAAGCGAGAAATCCCATCTGAATGTGACTGTGAATTCCGTGACCTTTCGAAACCTAACCGCATCACAGAGAGTCGTGTGCCGCTCGTTATATATGTATATATTTAACAGGTCTACTTAATGTTTCAACTTACAGCCTGCGTTCTAATTGCACCTTTTATGAGAACTGCAAGACAACTGCTCTCAGACTGCACGCCAGCGAGCGAGGAAGCGAGAAATCCCATCTGAATGTGACTGTGAATTCCGTCACCCTTCGCAACCTAACAATTATCTAACCGTATGACAGAGATTCGCGTGCCAGTCGTTATAACTGTTCATTAAACAGACTTAGGATGAAAACTGACTGACCGCAGTCTAACTGCAACTTTTATGAGAACTGCAAGACATCTGCCCACCGCCTGCCCGCTGGCGTGCAGTTCCCATTCCCATACAAGTGGAAGTTGCCATGTAGTCTGTCTGTTTCAACGCCTATTCGCGGCTATCGTTTTAAAATTTCGTGTTAATGGCAGTTAGTATAGTAGTAGATACCGAGGGATTAATACAAATGCCTGTTTTTATCACGAATCGACAACATTAATTGAAATATCTTTCCCAATTTGCGACAACTGCGATCTTTTAATTTTTTTATGAAATGGTATTTAGCTACGATACTGAATTTTGAAAAAAATAAAATATATAATAAAATAATCAATAAGCAGGATACCGCAATTAAGTATCGTTTATTGTGTGGATAGGATACCGGTAGTCAGTCTCTGGTTTTTAATCAAGAAACGATAAAAAAAGAATTTATTTGCAAGGCACCAATAGAAAATCGAAAATGTCTTGAAAGACATCACTCAGTACTATTGTCAGTCTCCTGCTTGTCCGAGTGAATTCTCAGGACATTGGTGAACATATTAGGCAGAGCAATGAGGATGCCTAATGACTAATTGTTATGGATATTTGCATACAATACCCTGAGTAATTAGAAGATCATAAATGTGATTACAATATCATACTGTTTGACAATAATATCGTGTCGTCGGTACTAGATGTATATTAAAATAAACGAGTATAATGAAAGGGGTTGTCCCATAATCCATCCCAGTAGGTCCATATAATTAATTGGACAAAAAAAAGATACTACTGCATACCAAACAAATGTTTTGCAGTGAAAGAAAATCATATCTAATAAATGATTATTTAGGTGTAAGTAAATGAGTAAGCAGTATAATATTTTTTGTCACACGAATAAATAAAAGTCCTTAGATTGTATTTTCATACAATAAACATAGATTTGATTTACACAATAAAACTTGACGTAAAGGGGAGTTTAAAATAGTACCTCAGGTAGGTACGATTTTAAACTCCGCTTTACGTCAAAGTTAAGGGCTTAAATTAAAATATTTTGTTGTCGAAGCCTATGAGTAAAAAAAATACCAATAAGTATACGAGTATATCTTTTAATGCTAAAAAGAGCTTATTCAGAGCCAGAATATCGGGCCACATTCGTAAGAGACTTTTAAAATCTGGAGTATAGTACAGCCCTATATGGAAGCGAAACGTGGACAATGACACAGCGTGATAGGGAACGGTTGGAAGCATTCGAAATGTGGTGCTGGAGACGAATGGAAAGAATAAGCTGGAGGGGAAAAGATACGAATGAGGAAGTGCTTAAAAGAGTAGAAGAGAAAAGTTCGTTGTTAGAAACCATTGAAAACAGAAGGGGAAAGATGTTTAGACACTTGATACGACACGACGATTACATAAAAACCATAGAAGGAAAGATTGAGGTAAGGAGGAAGAGAAGAAGACCTAGGAGATGTTATATAGTTCAAATAAAGGAGAAAGTAGACGGCGTGTCGTATCAGGACATCAAAACGAAAGCTGAAGATAGTAAAACATGGAAACTGCTCCACCGTCAAGAGCTTGGCTCTTAAGTTTCTGATGATGATGATGATGATTCGAGTATATGTTGAATGACTACTTAGGTTGCACATAGACTGTATAAGGGCTTATATACGGCCATTATACAGCCAGTTTGAGCGTTATAAGGGCTGTATAAGCTTCTAATACAGCCTGTGTGCTATTTGGGTAACTTTCATTACTCACATGTATTGATTATATTTGAACAAAAGTACTGTTTTTTTTTAATACGACCCTATTATAAAAACTTAGCTAAAAACTTTCGATAAATTATTTCAGAATACATGTGTAACTTATCCTAAATAGGCATACATATATAAAGAAGCGCTAGCTTGTCTGACTGTAATAAATATATAAATATTGCCTAGTTATAGACCACTTCCTAGTTGTAGGTTATCTACGTCAAGTGGAAATGTCAAGTATTGGCATGTATGCTAAAATCTATTTGTAACCAAATTTTACTCTATTTATCCCTACTCTTAAATATTAAACTAGTCCTAAATATTAAACAACATCCTAACCTTAAAATATGCATTTAATGCCAATAGCAGCTGTTTTCTCGCAAGTAAATAAATTTAATGTATGAAATTGGCAACGTGGCACTAAGAATATTAATTCTTTTCTTTATTTACGAGGAAATGGGACTTTAAGACAAAAAAGGTGGACTTGTAACATGTAACTATTTAGGACAAGTAAGGATGAACAATGCGTAGAAATAGGAAGCTCTTGCAGCTACACGGTTTGATGCTCAGCCATTTTAATTGGCTGTGAACTTAACTTTGAATAAAAATGCGACGTTTGTCAATGCGTCGCATCAGTCTCATTATGTTAATTAAGACGGTTTTGTTTGACGATAAGTTGTTATATAAAATTATTCCCATGAACATATTTAAATTGGTATCAAATGTTACCTTTTTATGACTCGTGCTGACCTCAACTTTAACGTCAACGTATAATTAAAATAATTGCTACTAACTTTACTTTATTCCGTAAAATGTACGACAAGTGGTAGACCTAAAACTATTTTCTTATACTCATTAGAAAATGCGTAACTTATAAAATTATTCTTAAAACAACTCTAATAGGGAATTTTCATGTATTTTAATTTTTGCTTTATTAAAAGCTCATGTATCAAACAGTAGACTAAAATAATATTCAAATAGCTGTAAAAAGAACCAAGATATAAGCTATCAAACATTTCATTCTATGTCTTTGTTGCAAAACAGAATTTTATATGGAGTTTATATGGCCGGAGTGCACTGTGACGTAACAGTGCACATCGGACCTCTCTGTCTAATTGTCAGTTTAAAATGCCTATATTCTGCGTATTTCTTGGCCGATTTCAATTTTAATTTCACATTTTGAAATAGTTTTTACGGTATTTTGATATTTAGTTCAAAAAGCGATAAAAAAATTCATGCATGTACCCTATTGCATAAGAGTAGATCTTTTTGGCACAGCTAGCAATCATGTTCCAATCGTAGAGAAAGGTTTTCATCTATTAGCTCGGAAAATTTCCGTTTACAGCGCCTAATCTGCGTGGAAAAGTTCGTGTAACCCGCTAGCGTGTAAAAGTCATTTGAAGTTTGAATTTATATTTTTTACATGTTTATTTGTTTGGTTTATTATGAGTGTGTTCCGTAGGTTCATTATCACTAGTTTTAAATGAAAAAGTAATCGGTTTGTTATAATTTCCTAGTTTTTCTTACACCTTACATTTTCCTCGTTGTGGTGACGTGAAAAGTTGTGTGTTTCGCACGGCTTTTATTTGGTTTGCCTATTGCCTTGAAACCTTGTTACGCTCAGAAATTTTCAATTCAAGCACTCGCGCCTAATAAAAACTTTGCATCCTTGCATAAAAAATAAGTTTTACTCGTTATTTTTCTTCAATTTGACTTTAATAATAGTTAAATAAAATATTATTTAGTATACATACTTACCAGAACAAGGTACTTAAATTAACTTTAGCCAAGGTAAATGTCCCAATATTTGACATCCTAATTCAAATAAGTTAGACCCTGTTTGTTTGTGCAATTTCCCAGAATAAAATGTTGGAACAGTGTCGGGCATTGACACATTTACCTCACAGCAAACTAAAAACGAGTAAACCATCTACGTTGGCCTAGTAAGGCATTACAGATATTCTCCCAAGGTATAAAAGTAATCAAAATGAAAGTAGGCTGACCTTATTAAAGCAAAAACGTACTTCACTAGGCTTAACCGGTAGTTGGCACTACTTCCGAAAACGGTTCCCCCCCTTAACAGGCTGATTAGTGTAACCGCTTAAAACACCGCTATTTCAACTACTGAGGGATATTAAAGGAATGTAAGTCAAGTGATTTTAACACTCTTATGCATCCAGACTCCAGTTTGGATGCAACAGACGGCTCAAGCCTGTTTGTTTCCTAAAATGTCTGTTTCTCAAAATGGTCTTCTTCCAACATCGTCAGTTTACTATGATATCTGCTTCGTGTACAGTATTTTTCCTAAATTCTCTGCTTCTTAAATTAGCCTTCTTTCCACATTGTCCATTTCCTATGCCATATAACGATTCTTAAAGTGTCTGATTCTCTATTCGGCGAGACCTTTTTTGTATGTACATGTTTACCGAAAAAAAAATGTTGGTGTGTATCGATTTTATTCTAAGGGTCGTTAAAAATTGGTTCAGTTGTAACGATGGGATATATGATTTAGACATCATAATAAGCGGACCATTATTTAAAGTGAACATAATAGGAAGCGAGCGTTTTAGGAAAGTGCCATCATGAAACAAATAGCAGACATTATAGGAGAGACGTTCGTTAGAAGAAGGCCATTTTGAGAAACAGACATTTTAAGAAACGGAATGAACGAACTTGAGCCTAACAGGCGTGGTTTGGTCTAAAGTGCAGTAAAGAAAGTGAAAATTTCCATGATCTTGAGGATAAAATCGTGGAAATATCGTGGAAACTCTCTGGATGACTTCTTCTGGTTCTTCTATCGAAGGTTGGAACCTAACCAAAGTGCTTCTATGGAATGTTGCAATCTCTCTAGTAACACCACAAGCTGTATTAGAGCTTATACAGCTCTTATAACGCTCAGACTGGTTGTATAACAACTGTATAAGCCCTAATATTATGTTATGCTGATGATCTACAAATATACATCCAAGCAAGTCCTGGCGATTTAGATACTGCAATTGAGCAAATTAATAAAGTCCTCGACAGCATCTCCGTGTGGTCGCGTACCTTTGGGATCGCCGTAAACCCATACAAGTGTCAAGCCATTATTTTCGGAAGCTCTTGGCTTCTCTCTCTGTTGGACACTACGCGCTTGACATCGATTATGTTCGAGGACATTGCAGTTCCCTTTGCATCAAAAGTTAAGAACCTGGGATTGGTCATTGACAGCGATCTAACCTGGGGCCCCCAGGTGTCTGACGTATGTCGTAAAGTGACTAATACTTTAAGAGCGCTTTATAGGTTTAAACATTTTCTTCCGATTAGCACAAAAACTGTCCTTGTTCAAACATTGCTGTTGCCCATAGTTGATTATGCTGATGTGTGCTACTCCAATATTACCCAGGAGTCTCTGAGCAAGCTTGATCGGCTAATCAACAACTGCATTCGATTTATTTTCAACCTCCGGAAATATGACCACGTATCTGAGTATCGCCGTCAGTTAAAATGGCTTCCCATTCGCAAACGCAGGTCCTTGAAAATTCTTTGTACCCTTTTCAACATTTTATTTAATCCAACCACACCGGAATATCTTAAATCTATGTTAATATTTGTAACTGCCCGTCCTGGATGTAAGCTGCGCTCTGCTCGCAGTCTCAAGCTCTCTCTTCCTACTCACAGCACTAGTTTTATGTCCAAATCCTTCTCTGTTCAAGCAATTCGTTTATGGAAAGATCTTCCTCTCTCTATAAGACAAGCTCAGAGCATTTTCTCTTTCAAGCGCATGTTGCGCAATCATCTCTTCAATAAATCTCAAGATTGATTGTCTGTGTGATGTTTTGCAGATGTAAGGGTACATATATATTTTATAATTCTATTGTATTTATCTACTTGTATTTTAATGTAATATGTGTGTATGTATATAAATATTTATACGTATATATCCCCATATTGACTTGTTGATTTGTGTCTATTTTCTTTACTTTTTTTGTACTCTCAACATTAAGATCCTGCACTAACTACTAGTTTCTGTTTGGCCCTATGGTTGACTGGTAGAGAATCCCTTAAGGCATTAAGTCCGCCATTTGTAACAATTTGTATTGTGCAATAAAGTTTAAATAAATAAATAAATAATACAGCTTGTGTGCTACTTGGGCTGGACCTGGAAAATGGCCTTGTCATTAGTTTAAGTATACACCGGTCTCGAACAATCCTCATGAATGCGTGTAAATAATAACAATTTGACGTCCTTCGAATTAAATTTTTAATTAAAGTAAACAAGTAAATCGTAATTCTTAATGTGAAATAGACAAATTATGACTGTTAATTAAAGACTCCATATTTGTTAATTATAGGTTATGTCTCTTTACTCAATTATTACATAATTTTCTTGACTTCTTCAACGATCAATTAACACAGTGCTAATTGATATGCTCAGTGTTTTTTGTGGTTGTCTTCGACTCTGTGCGTCGTTAGTTCGATTAAAAAAACTTTGTGAGCAAATAAACTTAATAATAGTCACATTGTCTCACTTAGCATAAACCAGCACTCGGCATAAATTAAAATAAATTTATATCCTAATTTAGGTCATTACAATATCTACAATATATTAAAATAAATTTATATATCCAACCATGTAGTATATGGAGAAGATGCCAATTTCATATAGGAAAACAGATGATAAAGTGTTCAGCGCTAATCAGTAAATAATAGTTCTAAATCCGTCCACAATAGCGCTAGGGTAGCAAGATAATATGAAGTCAACATCCAATTACAAAACATTTTTATATGCTACTGAATCCTTCGTTTTTCTTTTGATATAAATATTTAATCGCGTATAAAATTATTTTTCTTGCGTTTTGGATTATTTTTGACATTATTATGGCGCTACCAATTTAACGCCTTTTGACAGACACTTTGGATATATAGAGATTGTTCTTTTTAGTTTTCTACACTCCATAGCTCCAACCAAATGGCAGGTAATTGGTGACGTTTCAAATCAAATCAAATCAAATCATTTTATTTCCAAGAATATGGTACATTTGGTTGGTATCAAGTGTCTTAGCGACATATTCGGCGAGTATTGGCGTAGAAATGTTATATTATATTATATATTGCTAACAAAAACACAAAATGATATTAAATTAAAATTAAATGTACTTATTGTCAATTAACATGTCAATTACTATTGACTAAAGATTTATTATGATAAACAGTTCCATTACTATTAACTAAGAATTATTGTAATAAAAATGTCAATTAATAAAAAAAAAATACCTTACAAAATAACATGCACTTTTATAAAACATGTATATATAATATATATATTGCCATAGTCAGAGTTAGAGTTGTCATAGTTTAAAAAATCAGTTACAGAATAAAAGCATTCATTAAGTAGAAATTTAAACATCTTTTTCTCAAATTCACGTGTGTGTAAAGCTTTGAACTGCTCTGGTACTTTATTATATAACTTTATAGCCATACAGTATCCCATTTGATCCAAACATCTTCAATTTTTGCCTCGGTTGATACAGTTTCAGTGGATTTCTACAAACTACGTTTAAATACATTTAGAAGAACTTTTTTTATGAATACATCTGAACATCTCCAATATCCGAGAAAATTTATCACGGTTTTATTTGGATTATTTTAGTTTATTCCTAATGGGTAACGTGGAAGGCGAACACAATTTTTTATTTTTTTTATTTATCAAGATTCACCAATACAACAATAAATTCTCGTGCCTTTCCTTGAAGAATAGTGCAACAATCTCTTAAGTGAAACACCGCAAGCAACATTATGTTAAAAAATAAAACTAACTAAGAAACTTCTTGTTTCTTAGTAAGTTTTATTATTTACTGTACATCACACTTTAGTACATCACGACAAAAGTGTGCCACGTTGATTTTCAACACCATACAATTTCTTCTGAGACTACTTACTACTAGACAGAAGTAGGTAAACAGTCGGTATGTTTGTCATAGGAATGTGTTAATTAAGTAGGTATTATATAAATTCCTTTCAAAAGTAATTTAGTATTAACAATGCATTATTTGGCATACAGCCCAAATTACACGCTAATTTACTCCTTCTTTAACATGATATAATACCATGTAATTGCATTGAAACCTAGCCCACAGTGCTAGTCATTAGCCTTAACTGTATAAATTAGCTATCTAAGGCTAGCCTAGTTAATAAATGTCATGCATTCAATACTGATCCGAGCCTTGACCAATCGGAGCCGCTTTTGGTCTGAGCTTAGTAGAGTTGTAATGAAACTAACACTTCACTAGTGATGGATATTTTCGATAAAAATCCGTACATTTTCTTCCTTCCTTTTTAGGGTTCCGTACCCAAAGGGTAAAACGAGACCCTATGACTAAAACTCCGCTGTCCGTCTGTCCGGCTGTCACCAGGCTGTATCTCATGAACCGTGATAGTTAGACACTTGAAATTTTCACAGTTGATGTATGTTGCCGATATAACAAGAAATAATAAAAAACAGAATAAAATAAATATTTAAGGGGGGCTCCCATACAACAAACGTGTTTTTGCCGGCTATGGTGGTCACCAGGCTGTATCTCATGAACCGTGATAGTTAGACAGTTGAAATTTTCACAGATTTCATTTCATTTCTGTTGCCGCTATGACAACAAATAATAAAAACAGAATAATTTAATGTCTGTCTGTTTATGTCAGTAACTAATATAAATGATCGAACACTGCATACATTTTGCTAATTTCTGTTCTCTTTCCACATATTTTTTTATTGAATTATTTCACCAGCATGATACATCATTAAATAAATATGTATTATAAAAAAACATATATTTACCGTGTGATGTACACGTAATTAACATGGATCCAATAATTAACAATTAAATATTGCAAAACAATTGTATTATCAGGTGCCAATTCATGTATGGCAACACTAGGAATATAATGTACACATAGATTCACCTACTTACCACTTTTCCCCTTATAGATTTAAATTTTCTACACATATCTCTATCATTGGAAGTGGCGTGGATTAAAGAGGATAAACGAAAAAAAATCTAAATTCAACAATTCTGTAAGTTATGCTTAAAAAAAAATTACCAAGCTTTCGTCGATAAATAAATTAAACTTAAAGTGATCTTCTGCACATCCCTAGCATTAAGTGACTTTGGATTGGTCATGCTCGCGACTGCGTAGTTTCGTCACGTAGATCCCTGATGGCTTGACGGGTCGGATGTGGATCAGAGGTGTAATAATCTTAATGCATCGCGAGCCAACCCTCTTGTTATCTTATTAACTCAATAACCTAAACAATTTAGATACACTTTACAGTGCTGTATTAATTGTTAATTTATGATTTTTTATTTAAACTTTACTGCACAAAACAAAAGTAAATAAAAATGGCGGATTTAATGCCAAATGGCATTCTCAACCGGTGAACCATAGGGCCAAACAGAGATGCATGAAATTGGTGTATTGGGAAGAATCTATCAGTAATTTGAGCGTTAGGACACTCAAACAAATAACGCATACATAACTACATATACCTTTCCTTTCAATGTGGTTGATATATCAATGTCGATCATCGTGGTAGGAAAACTGGGCGGCAAGATTATCCCGAGCTCTCCAATTAAAGGATTTAATCTTCCTACACGGGATTGGTGCAACTTGACCAGTTTGCAAGTGCGAAATCTGGTCAAGTTGCACTAATCCCGTCGCACGGTCGGGGTCGCCGCGCTCAGTTAATCAATAAGCGGCACGGTATCCGAACTTAACCCAGCAGAGTTCATGAAAAAAAAAGGGGGTAAATTGGCAATTTATTCCACGATTAATATCTTTCATCTTGGCCATATCTTAGCTAAACTGTGAATTTATTAAAATATTTGCATTACTTTATAAATCTTCAAGCATGTTACGTACATATTGCGGGATTAGCTTACCAGAAACGGAATAACATGCGTCACAAGTTGCTGCAAATGCAATCACAAAGGAATCCTACTTCAAATTACATAATTTGCAACAATAAGCGGCCGATACCACGAGTACGAGTAATACGTAAAGTTGTAAAAACGGAATGTCTGTTCTGTACTACATTGCAGATATTTTTAGAACAATAAGTGATAAGGTCACTGTATTGAAATATATATTTTTTTGGATTTTTATATGTGTCGCTGTAGCTTCATCACGTCAAAACAGCTTCACGGATTTCAAGTTTTGGTATACGGGTAGCTGAGTATCCACATATGGTTATATGATACTTTTTATCCAAATATGCTGAAGGAAAAAAGAGGGTTATATCTTATAATAAGTAATAACAATAAAGCTGAAAAAGAAAATTTACTGCGCATTTGTAACCAAAACCTCAAACAAATGCATAACAAATACCACCTCAATACAGCGGTTTTAGAATGCAAAACCGAAACGCGTTTTATTTTCAGTTACTTCTTTTTTTAGTATTCAATGATTTGTTTTTGTCAAAAAACTACAACACGATTATTTATTTTATTCTAAATCGGTGTAACAATTTAAAAGAGTCTTTAAAATAGACAACGTGGGGCAAGTATCGCGGCATTATCGCACGATATTGCGCAGTTTTAGCGGAAAAGAGGATTAACTCAAAACAAACCGTTTTTGTATCTTAAGTTTCAGGGCAGTTGTGTTACAATTGAATTTGGAATGCTCCGCTTTTGACTACATCTGTTTTGTTCAATCAATCTTTTGTTTTGTTCATGAACTCTGCTGGGTCAAGTTCAGATACCGCTATTATTGATTATGATTAATTCCCATTTAGTTTCAAGACTACGACATTGCAGGCAGAATTGCTAATCTACGAGTATATATCTAGACTATTATAAAGTTGTACTAAATTAAATGTTGAACATATTTTCAAAAAACTGTTTGTATCGGATTATTCTTATAAAAAATAAAAAATAAATGTTTGTATCTGTCGTCGAGGCTAAATCGCGCCAAATCAATTTGAATTATTTTTTGTATAAAGGAAAGCTGGGTATCTACAGATGGCTATAGGATACTGTTTACCCCACTTTGCTGAAGAAAACAAGAGGGGTTATGACTTTTTTACCTCCGCAAACGAACTTGAGGGACCTTTTAGTACTATTATAAAGTTGTAAAAATGAAATGTCTGCACATTTAAGATATTAAAAAAAAGTGATACGGACCTATTTGAAGATTCCTGAATTGATTCTTTTTTGCGGCGTCATCACGTCAAAACGGGTGAATGGAATTTCAACCATTTTTGGTACACGGGTATCCACAGATGGTTATTGGATACTTCTTTCGTTTCCGCAAATTAAGTTACAGGCACTTTTTAGTACTTATTACTGTTATAAAATTACTGAAGACCTTATATTTAAAAAAAAGAAGGTGAGAAAATAAAGGCGAAAGTTTTTCAACTCGCGTAACACGTAAACCGTTGAACGGGTTTAGATGAAACTTAGCTCACATATAGATCATGTAATAAATTAACATCACGGACCATTAAAACAAGAAGACTGACCATCTCCATACAAAAAGCCGTTCCCCGATATGTACAACGCCATCTATGCCTGCGGGAGGCGACAGGCGACCCAAGAGCGGGCAGCTTTCTCGCGCAACGATTAGCAATCGCTATTCAGCGCGGGAATGCTGCATGTGTCTTGGGTACCCTACCTCGGGGTCCCGACCTTTCTGTGCATTTTTAATTTATAGGACAGTTTTAAATTTAATTTTAAGTTTTTATTTATATTATTTAATTTCATGTTTAATTTTATCTGTCACAAAATAATTCTTATTATGTAATTAAATTAGTCGTGTTTGACTGTATGTCAAAATGCATTAATAACGGTGTATGAAACGAGGATTAAAGATTACATTTTGTCAAAAAAAAAAGAAAAAAACGCCA
The DNA here is from genome assembly GCA_905404275.2 of Hedya salicella. Taxonomy (NCBI): domain Eukaryota; kingdom Metazoa; phylum Arthropoda; class Insecta; order Lepidoptera; family Tortricidae; genus Hedya; species Hedya salicella. The sequence goes on along the minus strand of FR990112.1, from coordinate 16,463,273 downwards.
TCTAAGTATGTATAAGAATTATTTATTACAAGTTTTCAACTTTGCAAGCGTGACACATTATTTAAATGTTACAATTTATTTATTATTAGCTATTTGCGAACTAATTATTACTATATTATGTTTCTTTATTCAATTATAACATCGTTAAATGTTTTGAAGTGCCATCTAGTTTTAACCAGAATATCTCCTTGCGATCGGAGCACGATTCAAAGCATGGCAAGTGTCAGTCATCTTGCTTTAATGGTCCTTGGCATTATTAATTTCGGTAACCCGGGTGAGCAGATGGTAATTGCTAGTACTTAGTAAAACTATGAATAACTTGAGATCACTGTGTCGTCTGTGAATAAAGATAAGAAATATATATACTGCGTAACTTAATCACTTAAACTATTCCACGCTTGATAAATACTTAAACGAAGGTCACGATAGGACTATTGAAACTAATGTCAACATTGAACGAGATAAGAAAACAAGGAATGTAAATCAAGATCCAAAGGTATTAACGTAGTAATTAAGTATTAATCTGACGATTGGTTTAGCTCAGCGGGAGTGCCGCAAACTTCGTGAGCAAATAACCTTAATTTTAATAATAGCAAGAACCATTAAAACAAGAGGACACTTCCCATACTTTGCATTGTTCCGATCGCAAGGAGATATTTTGGCAAAAACTAGATGGCGCCATAAAACTATGTTATAATTGAATAAAGAAATATAGTATAGTAACAATTAGTTCGCAAATAGCTATAATAATAAATAAATCGTTACATTTAATAACTGTGTCACGCTTGCAAAGTCGAATAATTGTAATAAGTAATTCTTATACATAGGTGGCGTTGTATATATGGGAACGGCTTTTTGTATGGAGATGGTCAGTCCAATTGTTTTAATGGTCCTTGATAAGGGTCTCATTCGGAATCCCTAACGTCATTTGTCCTAATGTATCATTTGCCACAACGCATTTTTTTCAGAAACCGTAATTTTTTCAGGATTTTTTAAAAGACCGTTGTATAGATTAGGTTAGCTTAGGTTAGGTTTGTTTTATAACAATCCTGAAAAGTTTACGGTTTCTGAAAAAAATGCGTTATGGCAAATGATACATTAGGACAAAAGACGTTAGGGATTCCGATATAGAGCCCCTTATTAATAGGCACATTGTCTCACTTAGACAAAATTTTCTGTCAAAAATGACACTTTAATGACAAGCTTTTATTGCCGACTGTACTTTTTTTGAACATCAACTACTCATCAAAACGATTCTAAAGATCCTAAACTCAGTAGGATTGAATTATTGTATTACAGAGTTTTTTTTATGACATAAGAGGCAAACGAGCAGACAGGTCGCCTGATGGTAAGCGATTCAGTATAATTGTGTATGTATGTTTTGCATAAACCAAGTTCCTATGACCACCTTCCTGCTCCATCATGAGATCAGCTTTATGGTATTATACTATTGCATTGTCACCAAACTTACATAAGTATGCCAAATTTTTGCCCAATTGGAAGCCGCGAAGTAGGTCAAATTTAACAAGATTCCATCCGAACATACATACTTACATTGCAAGATAAATAAAGGCTTGTATTATAGACGGACACAAAGAATAGATTGAAATAAAATGAATCCTATTTAAAACCATTTTTAACGACCAGATTGGCCCAGAGGTAGTTTCCCTGCCTGCGAAGCTGACGGTTCTAAGTTCAAATCCCGGTAAGTACAAATATTTGTTCCTGCTGTTTCCTATATATTAAATATGTCGTTGTCCAGTACTCATAAGCTTTATTGAGTTTATCATGGGACTAATTAGATTTTTGCGAAATTGCCCCTAATATTCGTTTTCCTGACCTACACTTTATTCTAAACTAAAAACACTTCCGGTTTTTTTCAATAGGTTAAGTGTAGTTTGTGTAGCAAAAGGTCATGGTTTCGCTAGGGAAACCTTAGAGGTATTCGGTAATAAAGCCATTTCGAAAACATAATTAGCCCAAAAAATATATATTGATCAGAAACTACATTACAATTTCATAGGCCAAGAATAACTTAAAATAAAATACATAATTTGTTTTTTAAAATACCATAATTGCCATATGTTTGCCTACAGTATTTGAGGTGTTCCTTTAATTCCTCTTGCTATTATCAGATCTTCAAAATTATATGCCTGCTCCTTTGAAAAAAAAAATATTTTTCTAAATCGGTTTATAAATAACAGAGTTCTTCTGAGGTAACAAACATAAAAATACAACCGAATTGAGGACCACTTGCTTTTTTGAGTCGGTAAAAAAATAAATACTATCACAGGAAATAAAAACGCATTGAAATTCCACACAGTACTAATTAATATCTTGTACCTACATTCATTAGAACCTCATTTCTCGGCGTTAATTAAAAACTCATCCGTCTCAAAAGTAAACTGGGCTATCCCAAATGTGTCATAAAATAAATAAATTAAACACTTCAACTATGTGTAATCACCATTACGGTATAATTGTATATTTATGTTTTGCATAAACAAACTTATTTTGTTTGAGTTTGTACGCGACTTGTTTAATAGTGATAAGAACAGTAAAGTGCATGGACATTTAAGTAATTTAATGTTTAGATCCATGTCAAAGGAGGAGGTTTTGAAATAAGTTAATAACCAATCTAATGTGTTAATGGGCAGGTTGATATCGACATCATATTTATTCATTTAATTAAGGGTACTGCATAAAACAAAACTAAGCACAAATGTCAAACTTAACAAGTGGACTTTTCTACCAGTCGACCGTAGACCCGTAGAGCTCAACAGGGATACATATTTATGTTAATGGTTTATGTTACATATTTAAGTTTCAAGTGGAAAATAATGAGATTAAAATCACGTTTACGGGGAGAAATTTTAACCGCAGGACTCTATATTTCAACATAACAGTGACTGAAAGTATTATTAAAATTCAAATTAAAACTTGATACAGAAAAAAAAAACTAAACATTGATAGTTCAGCGTATCATTTTCTACGTTCAATATGCTTCATCGACTAAACTCAGTTGAATAGCATTCAGCCTAATTTGATACCAAAAACGTCATGCTGACTGCACATAAATATTGCTATGACTTACTTTTCAGCGCCTTCCCTTCAGGCGTGCAAGGCTTTGCATTAATCAGGCAATCCACGTAGTTCCTCACTAGCCGTTTATTTTCCAAAATAGCGTCAACACTCAAATAGTCATATCTCTTATCATACTTCGGTAAGTCCTTCACACTGTTAATGTCCTGCGCTACCACAAACGACACACACGCAAACAGAAGCACTGCACGCATTTTGAAAAACGTCTTACACTTGGAATTAAAATTTAAAAATGAAATAAAAAAAAAAGAAAATTCGAAAATGGAATACGCGCGCGTTTGCACGCAACCGTCCGCGCGTCAGTCGTTGCCGGCGTGTTGTGTTGTAACGCAAACCGCGCAAGGTTTTAAATAAACTTGAGGTTGCTCGGTCAACGCTTTCTTCCGCTACAGGTTGCGATCTGAAACAAGATTCAAGGGTAATGAAGGGAAGTTTTAAGTAGGAAACAAAGATAACGGCGTGTATGTAAACAAGTTTCTAAAAAGTTATTTTTTGCAATACCGTACCAGTTATTTTGATGATGCCTAGTTGCTTAGTAGATGCTAAGCCAGCGAATAACTACGAGTATTATAAGATGGCATTTCTCCCAGTAAAAAGTAAATACAATGGAAGGACTAAATACCTACCTATCTACAACGAGTATGTACAACAAACAACGACTTATGGACGATAATACGAATAATGTTTTTTTTGCTGGAAAACGAGACACGCTGGGAAAACGATTGTATTTTTTGCAACTTTAAGTCGTATAATAAGCAATTCTTCGCGGTTGTTAAGTATTTTATTCATCGCTATTAAACTAATTTTTATTATATTTTGTACCTTTTTTATACCTATTCCCATAATGTGACATGACTGATCCCGAATCCGGTATATCTATTTATTATACATTGAAAACTAGATTTTCCGGTAACTCTCAACATGAAATAGTTACTTTTTTAATAAATAAAATTAAAAGCAGTTGATTTGATTTGTCGAAAAGTTAAATACCGTATTTATACGTAGTTTTCGATAAATTTTTCGTAAATTCATTTTACAATCCCACATCCATTTTACAAGCCTAGCATAACTGGCTGCGACTTCGTTAGCCGCGCACCAGAAAGGGATAGACAATATTTGTCACGCGACAAAGAGTCTTATATCACAGTTGTGCTAGAAATACTAGTATCTTCCCGGCCTCTGTAGTCTTATTATATCACTAGAAAGCGCCTGCAACTTCGTTCGCAGAGGAGGGAAAGTCATAACCCCTCTTTTTTCTTTAGCGTAGTCGGATAAAAAGTATCCTATAACCATCTGCGGATATCCAGCTACCCATGTACCAAAAATAGTTGAAATCTGTTTTGCCGATTTGATGTAATGAAGCCACAACGTCACATACAAACATACAAAATAATAGTAGATTGTTTGCGATTACTTCGACTGCGAGAAAATAAAAAATACTTAACATTAAAATTGTGTATTTCATGGAAAACTAAAAGTACAGTTTGAGCAATTCTATCAGAAAGTTTGGCCGATCTGATCAGGTTGGTTTGTTTGTTACTAATTATTCATAAGGAGTATGTAGCTGGCCGCAAGTTTTTTTTTATCAGTGCCATAGAAATTTGTATGGGTAATCCCATACACGATGGCTTTTTTTAAACCCTAGGGACTAAATGTACTATTTTAGTCTCGCTTCGCGAAGCTAATATGACGTAATTTTTGAGCAGGAGAAGTGAAAAATATACTGTTATACAGTGACCTCCAAAATCAAAATAGTTCGTTACAATCTTTTTTTTAAATATCTTCAATGTCATTTTTACAACTTTATAATAGTATAGATATACATTTCGTGCCCATTGCCCATAAAAGCTGTTCACGTTGAGGAACCGATTTATTAGGACGAGTACGCTCAGTGTTACGCGGACGGCAAATATCAATTTACTTTCGAGTCACTTATCAATTGTTATGCAAGGACACGTAACTGCATTAGGTGATATATGCGAAATTGGTACCTTACCCAATACGACGGCCATTTTCTTCGCTACATTGTAAATTTAGATGCAATATCTGACAGGAAAGAGAGGTCAAAATAATATACACAAAACGTTTTTCTGAACCATTAGACCATGTCAGTATCATGTATTTAAGGATTTTTATTTGGGTAAGGCTCGGCTATTTGGAGAGGACGGTAGACGATTGCGCAGTGAAGAAAGCGTATGTGAGCCGGCCTAGCGGAAAACGTTCAGTGGGCCGCCTCAGCTTAGTGATTAAGTACTCTGTGGTCTCAGCTATCACCTGGAGCGACGAATCCCTCAAAAATATATATATTATGAACACGGTTGGTAGTAGTACTCATTTATGAAATAAAAAAAAAATGAAGTAAAAAATTCGCAAGAGTGATGAGTCAGGCTACAAATCGGTAGTAAAAGAAATAATCGTAGGATCGGTTTTATGTGAGTCAATATGGACCCCGGGCAATACATCGTGACCCAGAAGGAATTCTTAGACTCAACCGCCCTCAGAAATGAATTATAAAGGGCTGCCATAATATATCAACTCTGGTCGAGGCGGCATACTAAGGCCCAAAACTACCAATAATAATAATAATACAATTCTATTTAATTTAGTCTGTTAAATAATTAGAACATGAAACAATATTGTATATGTATTTTTTGCTCCTTCTATACTATACGTCAGGCCTTAGCTAGTACCGGCAGTCTTTGAACCCGTCGTCGGCTTAACCCGCGACGACGGGAACAGGCCCGACGTTGATGCCGTGGAAGATGGGTCGGCCTTTGGCGTGTGACGCAACTTGTGTCGACACACTTGCGCCGTCCCATCTTCCAACAATAAAAGTGAGAGCCAGCGCTGCTGCAGACTCGGCGGAGCGCCTCAAGCGGCGCAAATATGCAACCGTAAGTAGTAGCTGCACGCTTGAGACATTTGGGGTATAAACGTTGCGGCCGTGGGGACCGAGCGCGATAGCACTCTTTAGAAATATGTTAAAGAGGCTCCGCGAAGCATCGGGTGAGCAGAGGGCTGGCACTTTCTTAGCCCAGAGAATCAGCATTGCCATTCAGCGTGGCAATGCTGCCAGCATTCTGGGCACCCTGCCGTCTGGGAGGGCCATAGGGGAACTTTTTAATCTATAGTTTTAAGTTTTATTATACATGCATTAATTTAGAACAATATTTTATTAATAATTTATAATAAAATAATATATATGTATATAGTCCTCAACCAATTGATACCGGAAGGACTTGTATTCTCGATAAATTCTGAAGTGTCAATCAACTATCGTATTATAATCGAAATTGCGGGGCTTATCAAATTCTCGCTACGGAAATTCTTTATGCACTAGTGCATGTAAAGATACAGATAATTCTATCCGACTTAGCAATAGATGTTGATATACCAACAAACATTATAAAGTTACATACAACCCATTCGGTTGAAATCTCATTGTGTATGGACAGCCATGCAGAACGCCAAACGCATTGCATCAGGTCCTATATCACGGCGAATTACACCACGACGCCATGCTAGTGTCTCCAGACATTTACATAGCAATGATATAACATAAAAAGAGGAAGATAGATAGGTTATACGGGCTCCGAAAATGGCACACCAAAAGCACGCCAATTGGCAAACCTTAACTCAGTCTCGCGCACAGAGTACTTTGTTATATATTGGATTGTGCGTCAAATAACCAAAAATGCCGTCATGCATAATGACATGTTGCACTAATTACTCAATAAAAGCATCTAAAAGCATTTTACATTAGTTTTTTACTGCAATATTGTCAGATTTATGTGTGCATAAGCTTGGCCATTCTTAACCGACTTCCAAAAAAGGAGGAGGTTATATGTTCGATAGTATGTATTATTATTATTTGTATCTCTATTTTGAGAGGCTTGCGTGGGGATATGGATCCAACACGTAGAGGCCCTTTCGAGAAGTTTGCTGTGACTGTACTTCTGCTGGGACTCGCTCCTGACCATATCAATAAGAGAATACGTCCATGAGCAGGTCTCAGCAGATGTTGGAACTATTGCGTTGAACGGAAAGAGATATTGGGCTATGAGATTGTAGTTTGGATGGATTTATTTTTGGGCTATTACAATAGGGATATGTCACCCGCCATAACTACCAATCGATCGTTATTTATTATTATTATTTTATGTATGATCACCGATTACTCCGCCAATTGTGGACCGATTTTAAAAATTCTTTTTTTATTTGAAAGGATATACTCCCGAGATGGTCCCATTGCCACCAAGTTGGGATCTGATGATGGGATCTCAGGGAAATTGAGGGCAATCCTCAAATTTTATAGGCAATTATAACGTTTTTCATATATTTTCTTAAGCTATTTAAGTATTTGCATATGGTAGTCATCATCTCATCATGCTCAGCTGATGACGGAAGGTACAACTCCTTAATAGTTAAGAGTTAGAGGATAATTCTTAAAACAAATCATCTATTATAGGTAGATACGTTAAAACTGTTAGCCATATTCTTTTTAGTGTGTCCCTGAAGTAGTCTCCTTATCATCAAGTCAGGATTAGATGATGGAATACCAGGGAAATCGAGAGAAACTCTCAAATATTATAGGCACTAACAATGTTTTGTATATATTTTTCTAAAGTTTCCTCTGGTTGTCATCATTTCATGCTGAGTTGATGATGGAAGGTACAGAACCAACTTTTACATTTCTTACTTCCAAAGACTCGAGATGCGTGCAAAGTGCCTCCTCAATCTTCCCATTCTGGGCTCTAAAAAATACTTTATATCACTACTAAAATCCATCACTAAAAATAAACTTTTAAACAAAAAAATAAAACCGACTCCAAAAAAAGTAAAAAGTAAAAAATAACGCCATAATTCAGTTTCCTCAAATTACTTACAAGTAACCGTTTGTATACTTAATCTATACAGTATATACAATTAATCTTATTTTGGCGTTGGTGCCATATAAAGAATGTGTAAAATATTAAAAACTGACGATTTTTGTAAGTTGTGACACGATGGCACCGACTCCAAAATAACAATAATTGTATATACTGTATAGATTGAGTATTCAAACGGTTACTTGTAAGTTATTTGAAGAAACTGAATTATGGCGTTATTTTTTTACTTTTTAGTTTTTTTGGAGTCGGTTTTATTTTTTTGTTTAAAAGTTTATTTTTAGTGATGGATTTTAGTAGTGATATAAAGTATTTTTTAGAGCCCAGAATGGGAAGATTGAGGAGGCACTTTGCACGCATTTTGACGATTCGAACAAGCCCAAACACGGCTAGGATACATTATTTTATTACATAGATCTGGTGCCTACCTTCCGGCTCCATCATCAAATCAATTCGATGGTACCATTCTCATCAGGAACATTTAAATTTGTGACTATGAAGTTGCTTAGCTAAATTAATCAAGATATTTTGTCGCCACCCGTAAATCATTTATCATTGAGGAGTTCCGATGGCATTCTGTGGTCTTCTGCATCAGTTCCACTTCACCAATTTACACTCTTTTTGAATGCAAATGCTTATTATGTTTCTTATAATACCAAAATCGCTATATGTATGCCTACAATATTTGAGGAGTTCCTTCAATTCCTCATGGATTCCATCATCAGATCTTCACCAAAATTAAATGAGACTAACTAGAAAGTACCTTCTATGAAACCAAAAAAAATAATTGAAATCGGTCGAATAGTCTTCGAGTAATCGGGAACATCCATAAAAAAAAAGCAAACATTCCGTCGAATTGAGAACCTCCTCCTTTTTTTGGAAGTCGGTTAAAAAAGAACCGACTTCAACATAAACTAAAAAGCCATTAATAATATTTTATGTACGGTACGGATCACATTTGAATCACCTTTTGAAGTCGGTGCCAAACCTGAAGTAAATAAAGATCTTTATTCAACATAAATACGAATTACTATGACTAAATATATATGTAGGTAGATAATAATTAAAGGCTCGCCGCCGCGGTTCTTAATAGTAATAAATGAATGGTTTGGCACCGACTTCTAAAGGTGATTCAAATGTGATCCGTACCATACATAAAAGATTATTAATGGCTTATTAGTTTATTTTGAAGTCGGTTCTTTTTTTATTTAATTTTTTTTATTACACGTGGATTATCGTGTAGGTAACCTATCTACCTCTTTTTATATTATATCGTTGTTTACATAGTATGTCAGTTTGTACATCCGAGAAAAAAGTTGGTAGTGTCTCACCAATGTCTGTTGTACAGCGGAATAAAATAAAATATCTTTATTTGTGCAAAAAATGTGGCCTAAGGGACAATAGATGGCATCAATTTATGTTTCGAACATTTTGCTAGTATCTGGCATGCAAACAAAATATATACAGTACATACAAGGTTACAAAGTTCTTACAACTTATAATAATGTTATTTATATTAAATATCTTTTTTTTAACAAAAAAATAAAATAAAGTAATTTAGTTCCTTCAATTTACTTTCAATTAACATTTTTTTTTACTTAATCTAAACGAATTCGACAAAATATATTGAGTAAAGAAAATGTAAGTAATTTTATTTTTTATTTTTTACTTTTTAGTATTTTTTTATAAAATTAAAATAGAGACGGTTCCCTTCGTGTGCGAGTCCGACTCGCACTTGATCGGTTTTTTTAAACCCATAAAATTGAACTTCACACCGCACTATGTAAAGTTAATAAACTATGCAAGATTTCACTCAAGTAACTCGGCGCGCTCTGGCCCCCCTATTGCCTACTTAAGCGTTTGACGCTCGGAATCAGAATCAAGTGCGAGATTTTGTATGGGCTATGACAGTTGATTCGGATACCAATTGTCAAAATTTCGTTACGTAATAACCCCATGGGTTTCACTGGAGTCATTTCTGCACTCATATAAATATTATAGCCATCATATAATATTTATCTTCTCTGAAACCTGATTTATCTTTAGTATTTTTAACCGACTTCCAAAAAAAGGAGGAGGTTCTCAATTCGACGGATTTTTTTTTTTTTTTATGGATGCTCACCGATTACTGAAAGACTATTTGACCGATTTCAAATTTTTTTTTTTTGGTTTTATAGAAGGTACTTTCTAGTTGGTCCCATTTAATTTTGGTGAAGATTTGATGATGGAATCCATGAAGAATTGAAGGAACTCCTCAAATATTGTAGGCATACATATAGCGTTTTTGGTATTATAAGAAACATAATAAGCATTTGCAATCAAAAAGTGTAAATTGGTGAAGTGGAACTGATGCAGAAGACCACAGAATGCCATCGGAACTCCTCAATGATAAATGATTTACGGGTGGCGACAAAATATCTTGATTAATTTAGCTAAAAAACTTCATAGTCACAAATTTAAATGTTCCTGATGAGAATGGTACCATCGAATTGATTTGACGATGGAGCCGGAAGGTAGGCACCAGATCTATGTAATAAAATAATGTATCCTAGCCGTGTTTGGGCTTGTTTGAATCGTCACGAGATACACTTTTAAGTAACGATTAACTAAAAAGTGTAAAATAAATAAACTTTTAAACAAAAAAATAAAACCTACTCCAAAAAAAAACTAAAAAGTAAAAAATAACGCCATAATTCAGTTTCCTCAAATAACTTACAAGTAACCGTTTGTATAATCAATCTATACAGTATATACAATTAATGTTATTTTGGAGTCGGTGCCATCGTGTCACAACTTACTAAAATCGACAATTTTCAATATTTTACACATTCTTTATATGGCACCGACGCCAAAATAAGATTAATTGTATATACTGTATAGATTGAGTATACAAACGGTTACTTGTAAGTAATTTGAAGAAACTGAATTATGGCGTTATTTTTGGAGTCGGTTTTATTTTTTTGTTTAAAAGTTTTTTCCAGTATTATTATCTTGGAGCCCTCACAGACGTTTGCGGAATCCTAGGGCTCCGCGGAGCAAACTTTGAATATCGCTTAGGTAATTTTATGGCGTTGCATATAAATAAGGTACAAACTTAACCTAACCGGGTCATTAAATAATTACTTTTAGAGATTAAAAAAAACTTAATATAATTATGTCTATATTTTTTCTGTAAATTAACCACACTAAATAAAAGATTGATAAGGTACAAATCAAGCCCTTTCATATGATACCCCATATATTTGGCTTAGTAGCTGGACTTTGAATTTTTGCCCCTTAATATTAGTCACTAGCTGTGCCCGCGGCTCCGCCCGCGTGGGATTCGGCCTGTGTCAGTAAGCGGCTAATTCACCCCTCCCCCCTGGAGGCGAAACTTGAATTAAAGTCCAGATAAAACATTATACAATTACCACTAAATAAAACTAAACTTCAAAATCAATAGTTTTCGCTCTTATTCAAATGTTTTACGTGATTTAAAAGACATAAAGTATACATATACTTAGTAGGTGTATATCGGACGATACAGAACCACTTTTCTATTGTTACGTTCTTGACAGTACCTATTCAAATCAAGTCCATAGCAAATATTATGCAAATCGGTCCTCCAGTCTAATCAGTCTAAGTATGAAAAGGTAAGAAATATACACATAGAAATCCATACTTCCTAACAAACTTTCGAATTTAGGTGTAATATTATTTAGAAGTAAGATTAGAGGAAAGGTGAACATAGAACGTGAGGCCAAGTAGGTATTTTACTTAGAGTTAATTTGGCAAAAAGGTATTAATTGTAGCGACACCTGTTTACTTTCGCATTGTACTCGATAAAGTTTGCACCTCCTTCCTAAGTAGCGCGGTAAGATCCAGATGCAAACTTAACTCAATGAAGTGTAGTGGCTACCCCCCCCCCCCCCCTTTTAAGGGTTGAGTTTTTATAGCCTATAACCTGGCCGGAGATTTTCTCGACAGATTACTAAAGTTTGCATCAAAATCTGTTCAGCCTGCGCGTACAAATAAACAAACAGACAAAAATTGTAAAAACTGACGAAACCGTGTTCTGTTATCGATTTTAAGTATCCCCGGCCAACCTTTTTTCGAATATCTTCCATGTACACAGACTTTCGACCCTCTTCAGCTTTATAAAATTTTTTTCGTTTGTTTATAATTATTCCAAATTTCAAATGGACAGTAGGTATATGCAGCTCCTGAGATAGCTCTGTAACAGTGGGACCAACAGAAAGACAGAGTCTCATCATACAAAGTTTTGTATGGAAACTCTGCGACAAGGCCGGTAGTGTAGGGTCACCCTGAGGGTTCCCACTTTACCTTTTTGGCAACGAACCATAAAATGCCATAAAATATGGATTTTAGGACATCTTGCAAATTATAAGGTCTCATACAAAACGCTAAGTTCATCGTCTTTCCGCAGATTGTGACTCGAATGACCTAACGTTTTTATTCTCTTTTTATTAAAAACGATCATAATTTATACAGGTATATAGAGATACAAGTTGAAATAAAAAAATATAGTTCTTTGGTAAAGATGCATCTTGAGAAGTTCTCTGTTTTGGACATATTTAAATAACAACACTTCGAATAATCCCCTTGGAAAGACTCATTTGTTATTCTTTCAAGGAACGGCAAATATTAGTATAGTGAGCTGCAAAATATCGTACGTAATGAACGCATTCATAAAAACATCTTAAGATAAAATCTAGTCCTATAACAATACAGGTCATACCAAAATGCCAAGGTATTTATGAAAGCCTGCACACTTAGATTTTTTGCAACATTCGTACTTAACTACTTATTTGTTTTTAATCTAAATTCTATTTTCGTATAATTTAGGCCCTTTTACTGGTTCCATAAAAAAATTGGTTGTCTATAAAGTCGGATTACGGACGATAAATTATACGTGATAACGTCATAAGAAAACATTGATGAAAAACTGCATACTTTTATGAAGTCACAAGCCGAACGCTTAGGCCCTTAGGCTTGCTTGTTCCACGCTCTGGCTTGCACGCTCAGTGACTCGGCTCGCTCAGGTGGAATGTGACAGCGGAACGTGACAATGAGTCATGCTTTTTCGTGCGTGCAGCCGGCGTTCATCGATTTATTAGACGTTATTACGTCAAAAAATAACCCTGATAAATGGACATACATGTGTTTGCCCGTTCAACATCATCATCGGCCTGTTTTAGTCGACTGCGGGACATAGGCTTCTCCGCATGAAACGCAGCTAATAAGCTCCTACCAGCGATCCTGCATAGATTGTCGTCGCTCCAGCTAGTCTTTTTGCTGTAGTAATTTTGTTATTTGGTGTTTAACTATTTACATACATGTAAGAGCAGTTTATTATGTGATAAATACTTTACTAGAAATTCAGAAATGTGTTTATAAAAGCGCGTCCGTTATCTGGCGCCTGTCGCCATTAAAATGTTCGGGAAGGTCGTTGACTTAAAAATTATAGAATGTTATCGAACTTCAAAAATGTCCTCACGCTGCCGTGTTTTTAATCACGTAGTGTCAACAAAAAGCTCAATGTTTTGCACTTAATATAAATTCTTAATGCCATTTATAACGCGAAAGGATTTCTATTAGCGATGCTATAAAATGCTTACTTAATAACTAATAAGGCTAATTCAACTATTCCTATGCTCTACATTCACGGTGTTATGAAAAACATAAATAAAACAATGACATGCGCAGAAACCGGTTAAGTACGTGTCCGGCTCCCGTATTGTTGATTATATTAATTACCGTAAAACTTCTCAACTTTAGACCAAAATCACTCAACAATAATCTAAGCCATTGATTAAGTGTCTAATTGTGGTATATTAAGTTGTCAAGTTTTGCTTTAGTTGTGTGAATCAGATGTAAAAAAATATTGGCATTGCATATTTTTAAAGCACATAGTGGACTTGGATCAAAGTTTATTCGGCGTAAATAAAATACACTAGGTCTGTAGACAACTTTTTTCTGTGGTATGATATATAACGACCTTTCGATAATAGAAGCTTCGGTGAAAAAACTACTTCAATGTCATACAAATCCCCTGAGATACAACAATGTTAGTCACATTTTCGGATTTTCCTAAAACGCTTCATACTAAATCCAACCTAGCAACTTGTGACTTCACACGTTTTGGGGAAATAAAGAACTTTGTTCTGCATCTAATATGTTAAAACTTGCGTTTTTCGAAACGGTTTGATAACAAAAGTTACCACACATTTCATGGGTAATTCAATGGTATCATTAGTTATTAATATGTTCATACTTTAAAATGGACTTTCCAACCCAACTTTAAAGGCTCAGAAAACAAGCGACACACAAGGTATTGAACTCAAAATCTTAACTTAGCTCCTTATTTTACTTGTATTATCAGGATCTTATATAATTTTCACAAATTTTGCGAGCAGTCTACAGCACTATTTGCGTCACGTAAGTCTCTGAAACAAGCTTCAGTGTGCCTACCATTAGCTGAGTTTACGATCGGCGCTAGCGAGTATCTCGTATCGAGAGTCAGTGCACCTCTCTCGCACGCGCCAATAGTGCGAAAGAGATAGACCGTCATCGAGCGCTCGATACTCTCGTGCTCGTGCCGAACTCATGGTAGGCGCACTGGTAGAGTCGCGCTAATTGTTTTTAGGTGCCAAAGGGGGTCGGTAAACGCAGCGGCAGGTGTTGCGGGTAACTTCAAACCTTCACGGACTCTAACGTATGTAGCGCAAATTGTAAGTATAGGTACAGTTAGCATTAAATAGTGTGTAACATCCAAAGCACCAAATATATCTCAACGCATCTTCATTACTATAGGCACAAAGATGTGACGATATATTTGACGCCTTGGCTGTTACTGACTGTACACCAGCATCTTAATATAACTTTAAAATTATTACCTATCGTTATGTTCTAGGATTTCAGTGTTAATCGCACTGATTTGAGCCGAGAATATGGAAGTCAGACAGTGATAGTGTTTAAGAAAAATATGGCTTTGTCATCGAGGGTCATTCTCAATTGAAAGAATATGAAATGAAATCGTTTATTTCAGGTAACATGGCCCATAATACAAAAACCTTATAGACTAACATACATGTAAATTTATAACAAAGAGTAGTTGGTTCTTCAATCGCAAATACTCGACGATCTGCTCAGCTTTCGTCGAGTATTGCAGTCGGGACAGAAATAACGTTAGAGGTTGGGCTCAGTGGGAGTAACGTTGCCTGCGAAGCTGAAGGTCCTGGGTTCAAATCCCGGTAAGGGTAAATATTTGTGTGATGAGCACTAATATTTGTTCCTGAGTCTTGGATGTTTTCTATGTATATAAGTAAATATATCTATTAAATATGTCGTCGTCTAGTACCCATAACACGAGCCTTATTAAGCTTGCCCCATGGGGCTAAGTTCGATTTGTGTAAAATTGTCCTGTAATATTTATTTTATTTTTATTTGACGGTGTAGTCGGGACCACAAGCTGCTAGATATCGTGGTCCAGTCACTGTAGATCCACACCGATTGCGCCAAGCTGGCTTCTTCTTCTTCACCAAAATGAGGTCTAGGTACTAATTATTATTCAAGTCATCAAGAATCTCTCTCACTCTCTTCAGATGAATGTAGTTGTATAAAAAAACCGGCCAAGTGCGAATCGGACTCGTGCACCGAGAGTTCCGTACAAAATATGCGCTACAAACGGTCATATCTATATAAAACCCAGTTTTAGCACAGCCCTACTCCTAAGAAAAAGGAACGCGGTGTTCGATCATCTTTTATTGGTTACTGACATAGACAGACAGACATAAAATTATATTGTATTTAGTACTGGTTGTTATAGCCGCAACAGAAATATTTGTCTGGAAAAATTGCAACTGTCTAGACAACTAACCATTACGATTCATGAGATACAGCCTGGTGACAAACAGACAAACACGGACAGACAGACAGACAGACATGCAGACAGACGGACAGCGGAGATTTAGTAATAGGGTCTCGTTTTACCCTTTAGGTAATACGGTACCCTAAAAATATATTACAAAGGTACCCGAACGCTGCCCAGACGAGTAGGTTTTCGATAATTGACCTCTTATTAAACTTGAACCTGCCTCATTAGTTTTGTCGCTCGTACAAATAATCTTTAACCGTGTAACAAACTTACTTTCTCGTCTATACAATACAAAGTAACTTAACTCAAGTTTTGCGTAGGCGGGTTAAACATACATCTGAGTATTGTTCAGTGAGCCCAGATTCCTCTCGTGTTTATTTACATTACCATACAAAGCTACTATCACTTTACGACCATTAGCCAATCGTCGCGAAAATTCCTTTCTTTAGAAAGCGGCGCTGCCACTAGTGTGCAAATTAAGAAATCTGCGGCAGTAGAATTCTCCACCTTATCGTAAATAAGAAAAGGAAACGAGTCAGATAATATTGACAGTATTTTTTGTCTTTGTTCAAAATACCGAAGATATTTAATAACAATTCGATTATTAATATATTGGAAATATTAGTTGTGCATTGTGGATTGAATGGTTTTCTCTTTACAATTATGAGAAAAGAAAATAAACTCCGAATCTGGGGGCACGGCAGTGCCCCTGCCAAGTCGAGCAAAACAAAGGCACGCCGTACTATCCTTTTCTCGAAGCCATTCACGACATTTTTGACCCCCTGTCATTTATTTGCTGATGATGCTAGAAGCCTGAATTTTCAGTAACCAAGAGGGCATAATACATTATAGGTATATTCCAAATTACACTCAATTATAACTTATAGTTAAAGATTTATTGCAAGTCAAAGTTCTTTAATTTTGTCACTCACTCACTCACCGATCATAGATATTCTCAGGGGCGTATTTACCCTAGGGCCCACCGGGCCATGGCCCGGAGCGGCCTGGCCGCCCCTGGGCGCTTGCATTTTGTTTTAGTATTGGCGCCATTCAACCAACTTTTACTTATTGAAATAAAACAATTTAACGGATTATATCGCGTATATTATCTCATTTTAGTTCCC
Source organism: Hedya salicella (assembly GCA_905404275.2). Taxonomy (NCBI): domain Eukaryota; kingdom Metazoa; phylum Arthropoda; class Insecta; order Lepidoptera; family Tortricidae; genus Hedya; species Hedya salicella. The sequence continues at coordinate 16,446,285 of FR990112.1, read as the reverse complement.
GAAATTTCAACTTTTACTTCTCACTTTTTTATTTTTAGGGTTCCGTAGCCAAAATGGCAAAAACGGAACCCTTATAGTTTCGTCATGACCCTCCGTCCGTCCGTATAAACTGCCATAACGTAGCTTCATATAAACATGCATTTTACTCAAAATATAATGAAATTTGGAGTATAAGTGTCTTGTATAAGCCGCTACTAACTTTGATCTAATCTTTGATTAGAATATTTTCGGAAATAATTGCTCCAAAAGTAGCATATATTGTGTTGGCCGGTTTTTCTTGTAAATTAAATTTGAAATTAACATAACCAAAAAACAAGAAGTATTAATTGAAATAAAACAATTTAACGGATTATATCGTGTATATTATCTCATTTTAGTTCACCCGTGACCATGGAAAGCTGGAAAGCTTCCGAAACGTCGGGAACTAAAATGAGATAATATACGCGATATAAAACGTTAAATTGTTTTATTTCAATGAGTAATAACCGCGGAAACAGAAGAAAATATTAAGAACTAGTAAGTCATTTAATCGAAAACACGCTTGTAAGTATAAAAACCTACGGAGCTCTCTATTAAAAAAAAAACGACTAACAGCATGTCGATCCATGCTCAGTGTAGGGTTCCGCAGCCGTCCATACAAAAAATACAAAAATACGATATGAAAAAGTGCACTAGCAAAAGAGCGTATCTCCATGGCACTTGATTTTTTTTGCAGAGAAGCGCAGTTTTTTGGCAATAACTCAAAAACGTGATATTCTAGCATGTTCAAAACAATTTTCGTTGAAAGTATTTATTTAGCTATACATTTGTAATTTTTTCATATTTCCTGAACATACCGCTTAGAGAATAGAGATAGGGAGGGGGACACAATTTTTGCTAGTTACGGAGCGACTTTTTCCGAACATATTCACTTAATCATATCTGTTTTTTAGAAAACTAATTGTCTTTTAAAAAAAATGTCTTTTTATGTGCCACACATTGATATTTGCTGAAAAAAAATCATATATAAGACATATAAACTCCAAATTTCATCAACAGACATCGTGTATTTTTTGAGTAAAATGCCTGTGACATACGGACGGACGGACGGACGAACATGACGGAACTATAAGGTTCCGTTTTTGCCATTTCCACTACGGAACCCTAAAAAGAGACCTGAAAGTATTTCCATACACGAAATTGCGTAACGCATCATTTTTTGCACTGCAGTGACAAACTGCAGAGGTGCAGAGCAGAAAGATCATTTTCGGTTCTGAAAAGAGTTAAGAATTATGTTCGCTGACGGACTTCTAAAGAATGTTTTAAAAGTTTAGCGATTCTCAATATTGAAGCGGATTGAACAAAACAATTAACGTAACGAAATCATCATTAATGACTTCGTAAATAAATTTGTACACCGCAAATAAATGTACACGTTATTAAAAAATATTTAAAAAAACTGTATTTTCTATTTAAATTGTTTTTTTCCTTGATTTTTGGGGCGGCGAAACTTATTGGCCCGGGGCGCCAAATTTCAATACGCCCCTGGAAATTCTAAGGTACTCCCAACAGATTTACAAGGTTCAAATTTTGAACCCTATTAGTGTTTAGTTAGTGTAGTAGTTTAGTTTAAAGATAAAGGGTAAAAAATAAAGGATAAAGGATAAGGGATGAGGGTTAAAAGATAAAAGATAAAATTACCTTGGTCCAGTCAAAACTAAATTTGAAATTATCAATAGAGCTCATTTCCATCGCGAACAGTTTCCCATATGTATAGCTTATGGTATTACCATACATAAAAGCTAGGGTCTAAGTCTAAATAGTGCACTGATGGATATTGGTTCTGCAGTTTTTACATGCGGGCAAGCGTACGTGGCACTCTCGAGAGTGATTAGTTTGGGCGGTTTACATCTAGTTAATAATGTGGATTTCGGTAATATTAAAGCGCAGGAATCCGCAATTTCAGAATACAATAGACTTAGAAGCATTTACCGTCCAGACTTGTCAGAAATTGTAACATCAAAGCCTCGGAGAAAAGCCCACAAAGACAGGGTGTGGGCTTTGAGAAAACTGGTAGCTGACGTACAAGTAGTACCCGAAAAGAGAAAAAGAAGGACTTCCCATCAAAAACATAACATGTAAAAAAATTGCCAAGTCTCGCAACCTGTTCTACCACAAAAAGTTGTGAGAATAATAACCAAGTCGGTTAATTTATTCAGTAGTACCTATCCAGGGAAGGATCTACCCCACACCTTTGTTTGTCATTCATAAATGTTCACGGAACTAACAACATGTTGTTGTGGGAATGCAGTCTTGTTCTCGCGAGATCTCGTTTTTTTGGCGAGATCTCGGCCTTTTTTAGTGAGATTGATCTCGGCCGAAAAATGGGCGAGATCTCGCGAGTTTAACATGATTGCACTTGAGCCTAAAAACGTCTTATTAGAAGCGCGGCAGCCGTTTAGCAGACGATTATTATATATGGACATTTTGTAATATTGTTATATAATATTTGGACATTTTGTGCTTCTTAGACTAAATGTGTTAAGTTTGTCACGAGTAATGTAAAACACGAGCAAGCAAGCGTTATGGTTAAAGGTGAGGAACTGGAACTAGTTAATAGTACAGTCTTTCTCGGTATAACATTAGATTCTAAGCTCCAATGGGGTCCCCATATTGCGAATCTCTCGAATAGACTGAGTTCTGCAGCTTTTGCAGTAAGTAAGATTCGTCAATTAACAGACGTGATAACGGCTTGATTAGTGTATTTCAGTTATTTCCACAGTATTATGTCGTATGGCATCTTACTATGGGGCAGTGCTTCCGACATTAATACTATATTTGTTCTGCAGAAGCGGGCTGTTCGTGCGATATATAAAATGAACTATAGAGAGTCGCTTAGAGATAAGTTTAAGGACATTAATATAATGACAGTGCATTGTCAATACATTTATGAGAATATTATGTATGTACATAAAAATATTACCGACTTTAAGAAGAACTGTGATATACATAATATTAATACTAGAAATAAGCATAAGCTCGCAGTGCCTGCTACTAGGCTCCATAAAATAAGGAGATCATTCATAGGTAGCTGTGTGAGATTTTATAATAAACTTCCTAGCAGCATAACTGAGTTGTCTATTGGTAAATTAAAAAATATTGTGAAACGAAAATTATTTTCTAAAGCTTATTATAGCACACAAGACTACATGAATGATGAAGCCGCGTGGGATTAATGTAAATTATAGCGTCATGTAGGTATATGAATAATTATTTTAACGAATACCTAAGGTATTATTATTATTTTAATCTTAATTGTTTTATATACTCTGACATTTAGAATTTTATTCTAGACACATTCTGGATTATTTATTTTTTATTGACAATCCTTATGGGATTTATCTTATTGATTATTTTAATTTTAAAAATGATGATTTTATCAATAATATTACACTTAAGTTAAATGATCTGATTAGGTTTTTCTGGGTTTCCCTAATCCTTACAGCAAACATCCACTCTCATGTAACTGACATTTCGAAAGTGCTTGTAACTAGGCCTACTTGAATAAAGAATATTTCGATTTGATTTGATTCTTAAGGAGCTACTTTCAAAATAATTCATAATAATTGCGACAATGGCGAGTGATGTGAACTGAAAAAGCTTTTCATTTGATTGGTATATTTTGTTAATTAGTCTCTAGTTTCTGATAGATCTCAGAGTAGGTGTAGTTTTCTTTAATTGAAAATAATATCTCAGTTTAATACTCAACTAAACTTAGTTACTTAATGAGTTTCTTTTTCGTTTTTGACTTCTTGTTGTTTGGTTATAAAAAAACAGAGAAAAAAAGTTATAATTAGAAGGGGGGACAGGTTGTTTATTCCATTTCCTGTTTGATTAGATACGTCAAAGTTTACTACTGAAAATATTATTTAAAAAATAAAAGTTTACGGAAAAAATCGTAAAAATATCTAAATGTTTATTTCATAATGCCTATAATTATTATTATGTTTTCCTAATTTATTCAAATATTGTAATTATTTGCAAGAATAAGCAGACAAATCTGCCAATCTCGCGAGATCTCGCGGTATTGTCATTCATAAACTAGCGAGATCTCGCCTGGGCCTCAATCTCGCGAGATTGCATTCCCTACATATGGGAAGGCTTAGGGCCCTAACTTGCACGGTTGCACGGAGCGGCTGCACGCCTGCGCCGGCCACCCGCGCCGTGCTCTGTCATGCATGTACAAAATATCACTTAGCAGGGACACGCGCCGTGCACCTTCTCGGAAAAATATAGCCCGTCGCGGTTAGGGTTACCAGATGAAAAATTCAAAAGCACGGAGAAGAGGCCCGATTTCCATTGAAAAGTCCTGAGATTATGTTGCAGTTTGAAAATTCTCTCTTTTAGGAAGATTCTTTAAAATCTACTGTATTTTATTGAAAATTAAAAAAGTCCTGAGATTTGCAAAATCCGGCTGCAATCCTGAGAAGAGTCCAAAAATCCTGAAATCTCAGGACAAATGGTAACCCTAGTCGCGGGCGCGCGCATCGACGTAGCGGGCGCCCTTTTCAATTAGGCTATCATCAGTAGACTGAGTTTTCAGCCAAGCTAGGATCGCAAGTTCTTCAGCCAACGCGCGGCCCTACACGAGTGCGTAATACTAGGCTCAAATCAATAATTAGGTACCTACACAATTAGCCCTCAAACAGCTTCGCAACACTGTAATGTCATCAGTAATCGATACAGGATGTGCAGTCAGTTGTGCCGTCCGTTAATTGGCAGGATCGATGGTTATTGCGTGTCGTGGTAATAACTCATGTCCTAGCGCAGGTAGTACTTGCTTGGACTAGACTAGTTGTTTAGCTTGCGCAGCGCATCCTTACACATATTAAAAACTAGGTACCAGCGACCTTCATTCGCGCTTTATAAAGTTGTAATAAGTTTCTGTCAAATCTTTATTTTCGTGACAAGCTTTTATTGCCGACTGTACTTTGCTTTGAACATCTATCAACTACTCACCGAGACGATTCTAAAGAGCCCAAACTCGGTAGGATTGAGTTATTTTATTCCACAGTTCCTATGACCACCTTCCTGCTCCATCATCAGATCAGCTCGATGGTATCATATTATTGCAATGTCACCAAACTTACATAAGTATGTATGCCAAATTTTAGCTCCTTTGGAATCCGGGATGTAGGTTAAATTTAACATGCAAGTGACGCAAGATTCCACCCTAACAAATAAATTACATACATACATACATACATTGCAAGTTAAATAAAAACTTGTATAAATGAAATGTCTTAGTCTGAAGATATTTAAAAAAAACTATTGTAACTTACTTGGAGTTCACTGATACATGGGTATCTACAGATGGTTATAGATATCTACAGATGGTTATAGGTATCTACAGATGGTTATAGGTATCTACAGATGGTTATAGGTATCTACAGATAGTTATAGGTATCTACAGATAGTTATAGGTATCTACAGATGGTTATAGGTATCTACAGATAGTTATAGGTATCTACAGATGGTTATAGGTATCTACAGATAGTTATAGGTATCTACAGATAGTTATAGGTATCTACAGATGGTTATAGGTATCTACAGATAGTTATAGGTATCTACAGATGGTTATAGGTATCTACAGATGGTTATAGGTATCTACAGATGGTTATAGGTATCTACAGAAGGTTATACTTTTTATCCGACTTAAGAAAAAAATACAGTTTGACTTTTTCCTCGTCATCTGAAAAAGTTTCCGGGCGCCTTCTAATCCTATTATATTATAGTAATATTATAAAGTTGTAAAAATGAAAAATCCAGTTTAAAAAAATTAAATGTTATCAATTAAAAATTGTAAAAGTATTTTTTAGCTTCTGCCCGCGACTTCGTCCGCCTTAATTTCGTTTATCGCGAATAACGGTATTTTTCCGGGATAAAAAGTAGCCTGTGTCCTTCCTCGGGACTTAAACTATCTCCATACCAAATTTCATCCAAATCGGTTCAGCGGTTTAAGCGTGAAGAGGTAACAGAGTGACAGACAGACAGACGGACAGACAGACAGACAGACAGACAGACAAACAGACAGACAGAGAGACTAACAGACAGACACACTTTCGCATTTATATTATTAGTATGGATTCACGTAATAACTTCGTATAAATCTAAAGTTAGTATAGTACTAATCCGTCAGTAAATCAATACAACATACCTAATTCATAAAAATGCTGTCCGCTTTGGTCTTTAAAATATGCAAAAAATGGTCAAAAAGATGAAAGGGGACGCTTTTTGATTGTTAAAATCTGGTTTTATTTTATCAATGCATTCGTGTGACAAGTCACGTATTGATTTGAGACTACCTATTGTATATTCTTATCAACATGAAAAATATTTACCTTATGTACCTATAAGATTTGCGATAATTTTGGGACCATCGTGTACCTACCTAATTTATAATTTAAGTGTATTTATATACGCAAATTAGAATTCAAAATGAATAAACCTGATTTAAGAAAATAAAATACGCCTGGCACCATGTCCATGAATTACGATGAACGTAAATCAAAACTAGTCGATGATCTCAGAAGTACGATTAGGATTACAAAATATAGTTTATATATCGATATCCAATCGCAAAACAATAAAAGAAAGAGGTGGTGCGACGATCTGGACACGTTCTTCAACAACTGGCTGGAGGAATCTAAATGTAAATATTGTATAGATTAAGTTACAGAAAAAGTTTCTTGAACGTATATTTAAGGGAAAACTTTACTTTTTACTTTTTAGTATTTTTTACATATAATATTATGTAATTGATATTCAGGCGTTACTTTGCGGAATTCTATATTAAATTAATAGATTATAGTTTCTATGTTTTTCCGGGAAATTGTGTCATGGTTAGATGTGAAAATCAGGAGATGCAGAAGATGTTGGCGTCCACCCGAGAAGTCACTGGACTTTACTTAGTTTTAACATATGTCCACTACTTTGAAAAATTTCAAAAGATTCGAAAAAAAAAACACGAGAATTGGTAAAGAAATGCGACCAGTAGAGGAAAAAGCCAGATATTCGGACATACAAAAGCATTTTTGTCCAAGCTGAAACGAAGACGCTTCGCTCGCTCGGTCAATATAGTTATGAAAAAAAAAAAAAACACTTTTTAGTAAATCGTCTCGTGACTATTTCAACAAGCCTAAACATGGCTAGTATACATATTTTATTAAGGAGATCCGGTGCCCACCTTCCGGCTCCATCATATCAGTTTGGTGGTACCATTTCCATCAGAAACTATTTAAAATTGTTATGTCTAGCTATCTTAATCGAGATATCTTATCACTACTCCCGTAAATCACTTATCATTAAGGAGTTCCGGTGGCCTTCTGTGGTCTTCTTCGTCAGTTCCACTTCACCAATTCATATATCTCCAGAATGCAAATGCTTGATTTCTCTCTCTCTCTCTCTCTTCCCGACTATGTATCCCATATGGTGGTGGGGTCAGCCTTCCTTATCTTCCTCCTCCACTTCGCCCTATCCCTGACGTCGTTTTCGGAAACATCGCATTCCCGCATGTCTGTCAGGAACACATTTGTCCAGGTGGTCTTAGATCTCCCTCTAGGTCTTTTTCCGGAGACAGACAAATCGAGCACAACGCTGCCGACGTAATCGAGTGGCAAAAAGGCATGCAAAATAATGTATGCATTTATAAAATTTCAATAATAAAAATATATTTTGAAAATCGGTCCACAATTTGTGAATTGTTTGAGAAATCGGTGAACATATATTAAACAAATATATGGTGTAACATAGAACCTTCTCTGTTTTTGTTGTCGCTTTACATCACTGTAAGAGTGAGCATATTATCGATGGATAAGTGTATTAAAATGATAATCGTCCCAATGATTGATAGCTCAATACCAATTATTGTCCAACTAATGGGAAAATGTCGGTCACTGGGACATTTACTTTGTAACAATTAAAAAACCAAAGAGAACATAAACAACTAAATCACAGAAATATAAACATCGTGCTTACGGATCGGGATAAAAATCGCGGGTTTCTCGAACATTTGGCTGCGTAAAGTTCGCTACACTTATTTAAAGCAAACCAGTTTGACTGCGCGAAATATATTTAAATAATTGAGCCCGAACACTTCTTGTCAAGGAAATAAAACGACGATGTGTATCAAAACAACTCAGCCGTGATATCGTGTTTCGATTCCGGCATAACCCATAATCTCATAAAGTTTTTAATAACCTACATATCATTAGTAAAGTTACGAGCAAGTTTATTCTTGATGCTTCCATTAGTATATAAACAAGAAGGTGCATGCAACTTCGTTCGCAGAGGAGGAAAAATCCATAACCCTCTTTTGTGCTTCAGCGCAGTCGGAGAAAAAGTATCCTATAACCATGTGTGGATGTACGAAGAATAGTTGAAATCCGTTCAGTCGTTTAATGAAGCCACAAAGACAAATCCAGAAAAAATATTTTAGACTCAGTGACTTTTTTTGATAATATCTGTAACGTACAGACATTTATATTGTATATGATGGATACATTTTTACATTGTTTTATTATCATATTCTTCCAAGGTTCGAATTCTACAGGTGTAGTGCATAATTGTTTCCATCGTATTTTTAACCGACTTCCAAAAAAAGGAGGAGGTTCTCAATTCGACGGAATGTTTTTTTTTTTTTTTTTATGTATGTTCACCGATTACTCAAAGACTATTTGACCGAGGTACTTTCTAGTTGGTCCCATTTAATTTTGGTGAAGATCTGATGGAATCCATGAGGAATTGAAGGAACTCCTCAAATATTGTAGGCATACATATAGCGATTTTGGTATTATAAGAAACATAATAAGCATTTGCATTCAGAAAGTGTAAATTGGTGAAGTGGAACTGATGCAGAAGACCACAGAATGCCATCGGAACTCCTCAATGATAAATGATTTACGGGTGGCGACAAAATATCTTGATTAATTTAGGTAAGCAACTTCATAGTCACAAATTTAAATGTTCCTGATGAGAATGGTACCATCGAATTGATTTGATGATGGAGCCGGAAGGTAGGCACCAGATCTATGTAATAAAATAATGTATCCTAGCCGTGTTTGGGCTTGTTCGAATCGTCACGAGATATACTTTTAAGTAACGACTAACTAAAAAGTGTAAAATAAATAAACTTTTAAACAAAAAAATAAAACCGACTCCAAAAAACACTAAAAAATAAAAAATTAACGCCATAATTCAGTTTCTTCAAATTACTTACAAGTAACCGTTTGTATACTCAATCTATACAGTATATACAATTAATGTTATTTTGGAGTCGGTGCCATCGTGTCACAACATACTAAAATAGTCAATTTTCAATATTTTACACATTCTTTATATGGCACCGACGCCAAAATAAGATTAATTGTATATACTGTATAGATTGAGTATACAAACGGATACTTGTAAGTAATTTGAAGAAACTGAATTATGGCGTTATTTTTTACTTTTTAGTTTTTTTTTTGAGTCGGTTTTATTTTCTTTGAAATAAAACAATTTAACGGATTATATCGCGTATATTATCTCATTTTAGTTCCCGACGTTTCGGAAGCTTTCCAGCTTTCCATGGTCACGGGAGGACTCCTCCCGAGACCTCCCGAGTCCCCCCGTGACCATGGAAAGCTGGAAAGCTTCCGAAACGTCGGGAACTAAAATGAGATAATATACGCGATATAATCCGTTAAATTGTTTTATTTTCCTTGTTTAAAAGTTTATTTATTTTATCTCGGAAACGTTCGTATTTGTCATGCTACTTCAGTCAACCTCAGTAGTTTTTGTACTGTGACCGACTGAAATAGCAAGACACGTTCGTACTTTTCCGTGAAAATACGATGGAAAAATATGTAACTACATAAACTTACAAATTATGCAGTTGGTATTTTCCGTTTATGGTATTGTCCGTAAGGGTAAGTTCATTGATATCACTGAAACGTTTGATAAGAGTTGATCAATACAGATGATGACAACTTTTTTCTGTTGTATGTTACATAACGACATTTCAATAATAGACATATTGGTGAAAAAACTAGGCACTTAAATCTCATAAAAACTTCCCGGGATAAACAATGTTAAAATCTCATTTTTGGACTTTCCCATAAAACACTTCATTCTAAAACCTACGAACTTATTGTGACGTCACTCCATCTAGCCAGCTACCGAAAGTTTCTTGAGGTATCATCGGTCGAGACTCTTCTCTTTACCGAAGTAAACGGTCTTAACCATCGGGACAATAATCGTCGAACCAACATCCCACATGGCGGTCACCTCGCGAGTCTAGTCAAGGTACTTACTGAGTTTGTCCTTCAAGCCTTCACGAGGTTCTCGTCATGTGGAATGAGGATATTGGTGATGTCGATGAGTATTGCCCGACGGGCGCTTATATCGATCTACCAGCACGATTATTAGTTATTAATATTTGAATACTTATTAATTAATACACAAATAGCACATGTCATTTAATATTTCCAAAATTGATTTTCCCACCCAACTTATCCATTCATAAAACAAGCTACACGTAAGATAAGTATCGAACTCAAAATCTTAGCGTAGTACCGGGTTTCGCTTGTTTTATTTTATATAGCTTTTACAAATTTTGAGATCAAGCAACATCCATAAGATCCCTACTCTTGTGAACAGATGTCAAATAACACGTGCTGGTTCAGTAGAAAAATTAACGAATCTCGAAACTAGGAAGTCGACATAAACATATTTATTCGTTAATTAACAAACAAGAACATAGTTATTTTTGTTGTGGAGGTAAACAGCTTTCGATCGCATATCTTGAAAACCCGATCTAGATTCCTGTAACTCGATCATTTGCTAACAACTGGTAAGAAATTTGTGAAGGTTCAATCTTGGTTTAAGCTAAAGAGAAGTTTTACGCTTCTACTCTGCTGTATTCCAACAAAAGCGAGTTTCGAGAAAATTTAAGTTTTGGATATATATTATCAAGTACCTAAAACAGAGATAAGGAAACATTTGTAAGGGTTTTTTATATGTTATAATTAAAATACCGCCATATAGTTAAGACCATTGGATGGGTGTTTTTAGGGTTCCGTACAAAAAAAGTAAAGTAAAATAGGGATCCCTGGTGCGCCTCTGTCTGTCTGTCCGACAATTACAGCGCTATATCTCAGGAACTACTTACTTAAGCTATCTATTTGAAATTATAAACATAGCCAGCCCAAATTTATTGCAAATGAAACAAAAGCTGCCTAGTTCGAGTCGGACTCGCCCATGGCAGCCGTTTATACAAAAAATGCACTACAGATGAAAAAAAAGATATGAAAAACAACACAAAAGAGCGTATCTCCTCGGCACTTACGTCTTTTTGCTGCGAAGTGCAGTTTTTTGGCAATAACTTAAAAACGGTATGTCTGATCATGTAGAAAACAATTTATTTGCTACTTTCGTAGCGAATATATCGGAAAATATTCACTAAATCAAAAAAAAATTTAGGGTCCTCAAAGTGTTTTTAGAAGTACCTACTGTCGAAATATTCTTAATATAAATAACTTTTTTTCAGTGACGGTTACATGTATCGAGTGCGCCCACTAGAAATATATAGTTTTATTATTTAACTATCAAAGTATGAAGCGGTTTATACACGTCACTTATGCTACAAATTCATCAATGTACATCTTATAGTTTTTGGTAACATACGGACGGACAGACAGAGAGACAGACAGATATGACGAATCCATAAGGGTTCCGTTTTTGCCATTTTGGCTATGGAACCCTAAAAACAAAATGTGTATCAAAGAGTCCAGCAATGTGTCCAATAAAGAAGAGGCTTTGACTCAGCGTGGTGTTGAAATTTGCATTTTAAGGGTAGTACTACCGGCATTTCAACCGCTATAAGTTCCCTGTTGCATATTTTTGAAGAAGGGAGCCACAATGAGCGAGATCGTGAGCCCTATACGATATTGTAAGCTTAAAGCCAGTAATGTATACATTTTGACATTGTATTGCCCCTCAAACAGAAAAAAAAACAAATTGCTTATAAAAATAATGTGATAACTTAAAAGGAGAAGCAAAAAATCTAATGACACATGGATTTCCCCGCCGCTCGATCTATTATCCAATTAAATATTTTGGCTAAATCGCTGCAGGTTTTGGTAAGTGCTTCGTAATTTTGTCACCTTTAGATTTTGTTTCGGGTTCCATTAGGTTTTTTTTGTTTGAGTTTCATATTAAAGCGTTGGGAAATGCAACATAGACATTTACTTACATTCTTTTAGAAATATTTCATAAGGAAACTAACGATTTAATACAGTCCTCGACGCTGTTCCATTGACAACGTAGACGACAAACAGGGTGCAAATTATTAGGATTAGTAAGTCAAATACCTTATACATTTGCTGTTATTTTGTGACTTTTAATGTTAATAAATATATGGTCACTTTGCAATACTATTAGGTACTGATGTCATTGTATTATACTCGTTTTGGTAACTTCTTTATAATGTAATACTACTATAACAAATCAAATTCCTAAGTCACAATGTAATAATAGTCATAAAATCATTTGTCATAATTCTAAACCCGTTACATTTTCAGGATCTTAAAAAGGTTTTCCTGTAGAGCCTATTAGGTTAGGTTAGGTTTGTTTTGTGACAATCCTGAAAAGTCAATAGTTTCGTACAAAAATTGTATTATGATTATGACTAACGATAATTCGGACATAAATTACATTTATGGAATGCAATCGGTTAACCGATTTGTATGAAATAACCGTCGGTTTCGGTTAGAACCCGGTTTTTTTCCATACTAAAAATAACCGATTGCATTCCCTAATTACATTACATTAGGACTTTTGATTTTATGGCAGTCAATATAGACCCATAAAAAAATTATGCTAGTGATTGTCTCTGACAAAATAAATAGACACGTTAGTGACATTGCATGTAAGATTTTTTTGGCTCAAGGCTCGTTCTGTCCGTCTGTTTTCTAAAAGGTCTGTCTCTCAAAATGGTATACTTCCTACATTGTCAGTTTACTATGATGTCTACTTTTTATACAGTCTATTTACAAAATTTTCTGCTTCTCAAAATGGCCTTCTTCCCAAATTGATAGTCTCCTGTGATCTGTGATGTATAACGATTTAACAATTCGTGAAGTTTCTGTTTCTCAATTCGGCGGGATCTTTGTATGTATATGTTCACCGACAATAAATAAATAGTAACTGTGAACCGATATTATTCTAAAGGTCGTACTTTCGGTTTGGCCTATTTGTTTTATTTGGTTAAAGTCTAATGATGGGATACATGATAATCATTGCCTATCATCATTTATTCACATGATATAGGAAACAAATAGCAGACATTACAGTAAAGAAAGAGACGTCCGTTGGAAGAAGGCCATTTTGACAAACTGACTGAACGATTTTTTAACATGTAGGTAATTCTACTTTATTCTACTTTATCACATAGACGAAGTTCATTGAACTTGTCAGAAATTTGGCGATCAACTAAATTACACAATTTAATGTGTATGTGACACATATGTAATTTGCAACAACATAATCGTCTATATTACACATAAAACGGCCCTAAGCTTAATTGAACCGGTTTGAGAGGACCATTACCAAATATTTCTTAATATTTTCTTGGTATCTAAGTAATTGCTTTTTTTTTTTTCAATATGATTTCTTTCGTTAGGCTTCATTCCCACGTCAGAAACATACTTTTTTTTACATAGTTAGTTGAACTATAGTTTTTTACGGGTCATAAAATTAATTTCAAATTCTTTAAAAACACTTAACATTTAAATTTTAGCTATAATAATGTTTATTTAGTAGAGGTTTTGTTTATTTTATTACAGTTAATGAGACCCACTCTTGACTACGTTTCAAGCCTGTTTTTACTAACCTTATAAAAAGTAACCTACCTATTTTTGCCGTGCTTACGATGAGAGCTGTCGTAACTCTGGTCAAAAAGTCAAAAATTGCATTTGTACTTAACTTTTGAACCGGAGTTACCTACTGCTCTTATCGTGAGTGCAGCAGATTTCTAATACATCATCTACTTCAAAATTTTCTCTTAACGAATAGGTGTCAATGTCAAAGGAACAAAATTTCCGAAATATTCTTCGGAAAAACGACTTAGTGGTAGACATTGACACACCTACTCAGTGTAACCGTACGTCCACTTTCATCGCTAAGTTCCAATGCATCCGTGACTCCTTAAATGGTTCTACTCATATCATCGATATCAAAGAACCACAGGATTTAACCACTTTCCAGCTGGTGGATGGTGTTTTATTGATAACTGTGGTGCGATTATCTGATCCCTAATATTTCGGAACAATATTTCGGAGAACTACTTTTGGGCAGACTTTCACCGAAAAATAATCATAACCACTTTCATCACTAAAATAAAGTTCAAATTCGTGATTCCAATAATAAAACGGTTCTATCACCGATATCTAACTGACCACAGGCTAACGACCACTTTCCAGTTGGTGTTTTATCGATGGTGGTGATGCAATTAGGTATCTGATCCCGCGGTTATCTAATAACCGCTAGTTCCTCGAATGAATTACTAAAAACTTTCCCTCGTTGCGCATAATCGTAGAAAGGTTTTAATATTTGTCGTGGGTATATTCGCGGAGTCAACAATAACAGCCGTGTTGAGCATTACACTGGCCGTTTTTGCCAAATATTTATAATGCCGTACCATCCCTTCCACTTTACTTAAGAAACAAAAGAGATAGATGCAGTAACATATGAAACAGTGCATTTGTAGTGAACATATATGACTAAAAAGTATTATGAGGGCAAGAGAGGACGCTGAAAGATTGAAGACTATTGAAGTGTCAAAACTATCACTAGTGACATGACTACATGACAACGTTCATAGGCTCAACAGAACCGTCAACAATGGCGGAAAAGTATGCCAAGGGCTGACCTCAAATTGGAAGCAAACACAGAGATTGTTTTTTTTTATATTCGATTAATCTTGGAATATCTGGCAGAACGTGAAGAGCGATGCAACCTCACAAAACAGAGTAAAGAAAACAATACATTCAAGGAGAGGTAAACAACAGGCGGCCTTATCGCTAAACAGCGATCTCTTCCAAACGACCTTTGGGTAGACGTTGAGGAAAAAACTGTACGTATGCTTGTAAGTACCTATTGAAATTTGAAGTATTGTAAATAAATTTTGTATTAAATAAACGCAATTAGTAGTAGAAACACAATAAAATAGACACAAACATAATATAGTCGAATGTAAGCACAGATTACATCATCTTTGCATTATTAAGTAATCATCCGTTGAAATCATTGTAAGACTCAGATTTTCCGATAATTATTACCAAGAAAGGTAAAACGGGCGGGAATCGTTTGTCGTAGGGCTATCGGCAGGTGGAGCCGAAAGGTGTCTAGGTGGAGTGGAGACCTAAGCAGGAACGTGGGCCCGCAGTCAATGTGTTGGTTGACGTTAAAGTCCATAAACTGGCTATGAAAAACTAAGGACGGAACAAACGTTACAAAGTGCTCACGACGAAAGACGTGAGAGGAGGAGGGGTATCTAAATGAGAAGACATAGCAAATAAATGAAAAACCTCAGAGGTTACTCCGAAGTTCGTATCGTGCCGTCCCTTTTGCGCTCGTGTTATAGTGTGTTTGGGAGAGTGGGACGGCGCCATACGAACTTCGAAATGCGAGTTTCGGATTAGTCCCTGTCTTCAAATGTTTCATGGGTTTTCGGCAAGTACCTATTCGTTTTCGTACACTTGTTCAGCTCGATCTTACAAATTATACCTGGTTTCATACCCATTCGGTGGTCTCGTATCGTAACCCATTCAATAACCTTTCGTAGGTGCGATCTCAATTTACGATTAAGGAACGCAATACACTTTTGCAGTCAATAAATGAGAAAAATGTGTTTTTTGGCTTGTTCTGCTAAGTACATATGCGCAATCATGGAGCATCGCATGGACTCGTTTGAATTTTTACATAGTGATTGGAGAGTGACGTAGAAAATATCCCCGAAAATTGTTATGTTGGAAAGATATATCACAATACCTTTTAACGCGAGTAATGTTGCGGGAAAACCTTAGTATACTTAGTAATATTCCGGTATTAGGGTTTTAATTAAATCCAGTTAGGTCAGATGGCTGCCTACCTGACATTTAGCCTTACCTAGTTCGCCTTGAGGCAAATTTCCAACGCTACAAAACCAGATTTTGTGAGGATTTCCCTGTAGAACTTGCCATATTATTAGAATTAGCGAGGCACGTTTTAGCATTGAGCTAAGAGTATTAGCAATTTTAACGATATCAAACGTGCGCGATATTTAGATAAATTAAATGATAAGAGCATCTACCTACCACTCTCACACAGCTACGAATATATAACAGTTTTAATTTATTTTTCATAGGACTCGTAATGCTAAAAGTAAAACTAAACTTTTCAGAGTCACGCAACGTGTAATGGAAAGGGCTACGCTCGGAGTTTGTCTGCGTAATACTACCAGATATAATGCATACATAATGGATATCTCTGCAACTCTGCAGGAGAGCCGTAGCTCGCTAGATTGCATGGTTGAAGTGGCAATGAGCGGGCCCGTACCCCGGAGAACGGATGGCTGTTGGGGCAGTAAAGTCTTGGAGTAGCAACTATGATGGATGACCTAATGCGGGTCGCGGGGAGTCTGTGGATGCGATCTGCACAGGATCGCCCGTTGTGGCGAGCTATAAGAGAGGCTTATGTGCAGCAGTCGATGTCCGTCCGTGGCTAATAGATAGATAGGTAGATAATCATTTCAAATTATTTATCTCATCTCAGAGAGCGACGGATGCTTTTGTCATTTTATTTTATTTTATTTTATTGATAAAAACGTTTACATGACATTACAGTATGACCAATGCGTCACGAAACTTAGACTACTTAACAATTAAAATTATATATCAAAATAAGATGAAAGAAACAAATCATATTGGAACAGTTGAGCACCTAGCGTCCATCACCTCACAGAATCTCAAGCATTCACTACACACAGCCGCCCATCGCCACGCAAACAAGTCGCATTCAGATGTCGATGCCAGGAGCGCATTGAGCAGCGATAGGGCGCGGGGCAGTGGCGAGTTCCTGCACGACACGGTGCGCGCCGGCGGCACGGCCAACAGGTCGCGTCGTCGTGGTCTCAGGGCTATCCTTGGGACATCCGGGACAAACAGCCGCACGAGACGCTCTACAAGTTCGGGACAGTCTGACTCACCACGCAAGGCTCGACATGCCGCGATCATGAGTTGATAATTCCGCCTGACCTCCAAGGAGTTGTACCCAAGAGAGCCGAGAAGATACTTCGTTGGGTATAGATACGGGTAGAATCCACATACTTTTTTATAAAGGAACCTTAAAAATGCTTTCTGAACCCTCTCGAGAAGTAAGGCATACGTCGATTCGTACGGGTTCCATACGATCGATGAAGTCTCCAGCTTACTCCTTACCAAGGCATTATAAACCATTTTTATGGCCACCGGGTCATGGAAATGGCGGAGGTTTCGGATTACGAAACCCAGTCTTCGAAAACAACTCGTAGCAAGAGAAGAAATATGCTCGTGAAAAGTGAGCCGCGTATCGAACACAACACCCAGATCCTTGACAGAGAAGACACGATTTATCGGCTCTGACCCTAGCCTATATTGATTATGTATAGGGGTAGGAGGGGTAGGAGGGGTAGGAGTGGTCATGTATCTAATCTATCGCGCGATAATCGATACTATCATAAGCTCGCAAGCGACCGTTTTAAGCTCTGTGATCTGTAACCATTGTTAGATTTGACTGAGATCTATACAGCGCTCTTGAATAAATATTTTGTATTCGGCAACCGCTACCAATATCTAGAAATGCAACGGTTTACAATTAAAACGTTCATAATTATAAATGCCCAGGTTCAAAGGCTCAGCAAGCATTTGAAAAACAATATCATTACGAGGTATTTCAAAAAACGGCCCGGAAAACCGTTGACATACTAGGTGTGAATCCCAGACTAAACACAATTAACTACAATTAAATTTAATGTATCCTTATGCATTTTTTCAGCACTGCCAATTGTTTTACGGTCAAGCCCCTCTGCCAAAGTATGTGAATAAATGTCGTCAGTTTATACGATAAATTGTTAGTATGTGTGTGTTTCTTTGTTTGTACGTTTTTTTTTTATTGCGTGCTTTTGTAGAAATATAAGAATATTTCGGAAGAGCGCTGTATCTACGTGTTTACTTCTTAAAAATATATATATATACAATATTTTGATAATAATCCGGCTTGCAATCTCCAATGATCTAAGTGTCAGACCACAATGTCGTCGGATCGGAATACAGTGCCTACTTATCCGTGAAGCTGGAGTCAACTGTCAAGATGTAACATTTTATCGAGACCCAAAGGCCATCGCAACAAAACTCAAATGTCATAAAAAACAGCTAGTAGTTCGCACTTTAGACTATAATTATTTCATACTATAAACTACGTTTATCTAAATTAAACAATTTAAATCGCAAGTAATAATCGCAGGTTGGCAATTGTATGAACTTCATAAGGGTTTTGTGAATATTGTATTTACGGATAATGACAAAATGGCACTGATTGTTAAAACCGCACTTCCTCACATTGAGCCCAATCCAGTTTCCGCTGGACGCTGGATAGGATACTTATTTATCAATTTTGCTGTATTGTGTAACTTAGCCTCACCTTGACCTTGCTACACAAGTTGGCTTAAATTGTCAATTTTGATGCCTACTTTAAAAGCATTCAGTATCTCACTCAATTCACGTCAATTTTTACCCGTCAGAAAGAGGGTAATGACTTTCGAGTGTATGTATACTATATATGTATAATGTATGTGGGTAAGAAGCTATGTGGCAAAGTTAAATAATAGTTCCAAATCCACCCAGAATGACGCTAGAGAAGCAAAATAGTATGAAGTCAACAACCAATTATGTATTAAACAAACTATTTCTTTTAAAATTAAAATGCTAATCATATCCTTCGTTCTTCGTCTGATGTAAATATTCAAGTGTTCAAAATGATTTGTCTTGCATGATTGTGGACTTCTTTTTGACATTATTATGGCAATTTATTTTACGCACTTGCTACTGTCGCACCTCGAACTTAACGCCATTTGACGGACACTTTGGATATATATATATATATATATTGTCCTCCTTAATTTTCTACTCTCCATAGTTAGATGGGAATTGATACATCGAGTATATTTAGCAAGCTACTGAGGTGCCACCAATTTAACGGCTTTTGACGGACACTATCGATGTATAGATTGTTCTCCTTAGTTTTCTACACTCCATAGTCTATGAGTATGCATGTATTCTATAGCCTATTTAGCGTGATGGATATTGACGTATGAGGCGTGAATCGTCTTGGTTGTGGGAGTGACATTGGCTATATTATGGATTACATCAGATAGTTGGGATTATTTTTCAGGACACTGACGAGATGTCACTTGATTGAATAAAGTAGTTTAATTTCATATGGTGATATAAGTTGAGTCTTGTACTATTATTTGTTGTGTGGTTGAGTAATAAATAAAGACTCAAACTCAAGCTATCACATGATTAGTATGATCAAACTTAACTAAACACGGGTCTATAGCTGGTCCCTTGCGAACCTCATTAACTATGAGACTGTTACCATCATTACCCATAAGATAATGATGTTCCCACTGACCTTCGATCTACTCGATTCTTTGACACGTATGTAATAGTAGATTGTTAACCGAGGGTTGAAAGTGACCCACTTCATCCGAGATATTTCTGGCGCTCATACGAAGTGAGAGCGCCAATAGTTCGAGGGTTAAATGGGTAATTTCACTCGAGTTCAACACTCTGCTTTTCATTTAGACTGTGAGGAAAAAAAAGTAATAATCATCATCACCATGATCATCATCATCGCTATCGCAATGGCGATATGAAAAGCTTTTATTTTAACAATATGAAGTAACTCAAGTATCTTCGACTCTGTGGTTAATCGTAACAATAAAATACTTTTTACCATAGAGATGGACAAGCTATTTTCCACCCGGCTAAATACCCATAAAAATTTAACTTGCCGAACAGGAGAGATGAAAAATAAGTAACAACTACAAGGAACTTCGTTCGTGGCGAAAAGAAAGTCGTTATTTTCTTTTTTTTGTAGATCGCCCATATATTGTGTGAGCGTAGATCAATGCTGTTAAAGGCCAAGCCACACCGGATGCGTGTGCGTGGCGTGCACGTAGACGTGCGCGTGGCTTGCGCGCTGTAAGGTACGAATACCCATAAGAGATGACACACCGCTGCGCACGTGCACGCCACGCAAGCGGTGTGCCATCTACTATGACATTTCATACGATACAACGCGCACGTGCACGTGCTGCGCACGCATCCGGTGTGTTTCGGCCTTTAAATCTATCGACTAGGGTTTATCCAAAACTCTTTTATATAAAACAAGAATCTACTTCAACACAGCCCGCAGTTTTCACAGAGATACCACTCTATTTACTTGCCAAATAATTCCTACATCGCGTTGTTAAGATTTTTCTTCAAGAACGCGAAAAGGAAAGTCGAGTTAACAATTTATAATCGTAGTCGATAGGGGCCGGAAATAACTAAGCTCTTTAGAAGAAAAAAACGGATAAGGAAGTAAATGGTAGCTATCCTTATCCGGGCCGGGTTTATTTATTTTATTTCTCTAATCGATCGTGTTATAAACCTCCAACAGATATAACATAAATAAATAGATAATTTATCTGACTCACGATATCAGTAGTCGCCATCTCTGAAATTCCACTAATTACACACAAAACGATTCCAATTATCATTGTTCCAAAATCCTCCACCGTTATTGAATGCCTTCATTCATCCGTCCGTCTGAGGGTATGGTTTCCGAGAAACTGCTCTCTAACGACTCGTAATTACTAACTAATGATAGGCGATGTCATGCGATCATTGAGCACGCTATAATTGATGGTCAGTTGAAGCTGGTTACAAATAAGCGTAAGAGGGATATAAATAACACCTCTAGGTGTCATTATTTACAGAAGAATATTAAGAGTAAAACGTGGGATTCTTCAAGAAGCGAGTTAACAGGGTACTCAAACGTTGGCAACTAATGGGTGACTCCTCCGGTGTTGCACATATCCATAGTCGATGATGACCACTTTCCATCAGGCAGCTCATCTGCCATATTAAAGGTTAGAGATTTTTTTTGCAGAGCAAAATGCATGGGCGTTCGAAGAAACAATCATTTACTTTTACCGGGACACGGTTCTTATAAGAAAGCATATCATACGTACGTAAGTTGTTTTAAAAAATAATATCTTGCTTTTTTAAGTTTTGATATATTTTCTTGATAAATAGGCGAATGTACCAATATTGTAATAGATAAGAGTTATTTACAAAAAAATACTAACTGCAGAGTCTGTTCCGGCTTTCTTCTCAGCAGGGATCTCCTCTTGGGAAATACCGTAGAGCCAGACTTTAAAAGGGTAGATAAAAGTAAGAGACGAAACTGTGCTGACCAAAATGATGAAATAACCATTAAAAGGAGAATAAGTTTGTGTCAAAAGTGTAATTTTTGTGGCAAGTTTTGATTCCCAAACGTACTTTTCTTTGAACATCCATCGACTTCTCACTGAGACGATTCTAAGGGGCACCAACTCGGCAGGATTGCGTTATTTTATTAAAGCGTTCCAATGACCATCTTCCGACTGCATCATCAGACCAACTACATTACCTACCAGAAGAGGGCAGAGAAATAAGACTAGTCCAAAAAAAATATGAAGTTAACAACCTTTTATATTATGAGTACGAGTCCGTACCATCAGCCACTTAACTGACCATTGGTAGACCTTATCGACATTTATATAAAGCCTACACATGGTCGCTTAAGTGAGTTGCTGTTTGTTCGCTCATTCACTAAATGAAAAACACTTAATACGCTATATCATTCAGATTCAGATTTATTTCTATTTCCATAATACAAGGTCTTACAAAAATTATTATAGCAACAGTATTAATCGAAAATTCTCTACATCCAAATGTTCAGCAGTAAAAATATTAATTAATCGCTCAAATATTAAAATTGTATGAGCAGGATTATAATTCGATTATATAATATAAATTCTTAAAAACAAACATTAAAAGTACAGAAACATTGAAATAATCAGAATGCCATTGCTCATGTCCGAATGTATAATTAAAATTAAACATCAATGAAAAAAATGATTTTGATTATTAAAATGTCATAGTGATAATTAAAAAACTCAGTTCAACTATAAAAACAGTGAGTCATAAGCCATTTTTTTAAAGAAGAGCTAAACAATTCGCCTTGAAAAACCTTTAAGCTACCGGGCAATTTGTTATTATGCTTATGCGTTCATTATGCAGATATGTGTTTTTGTCAATATTGTGATACCTTGATATCAATCGCTACTATATCCATAGCGTGGCGAAAGCGGATTCCTGTACATTCTCGGTAGACGATGGCCCGGCGCCAAGGACCTTTCTCTTAGAGAAATCCGGCGCATTTTGTATTGCTGCCAACTTACTAAGTAATGTAACATCGCGACACTAATTTCTCCATGGCACGTACAGTCATCAGAATCAGTGACAAGCATCAATATCTGCCACAACGAAGCGCGCATAAATATCTGACACGACTATTTCTAGAGCCGTTAGGACGGATCAGATATTTTCGCCCGCTTTGTTATGGCTTATGGCAGATATTGATGCTTGGTCACTGTACAATACGTAGATCGTCAAACTTGTAACCAATTTGTTACTGCGGTCTCGACTGGATTAAATTTACGACTGGATTAAATACATTGAAGATATTTTCAAAA
Source organism: Hedya salicella (assembly GCA_905404275.2). Classification (NCBI taxonomy): domain Eukaryota; kingdom Metazoa; phylum Arthropoda; class Insecta; order Lepidoptera; family Tortricidae; genus Hedya; species Hedya salicella. The sequence continues at coordinate 16,423,406 of FR990112.1, read as the reverse complement.
AAATAAGTGACACGGTCTATTTAATGGTCACTGAATAGAAAAGTATTTTTTTTTAATTGTTTGGTATGTAGTTGTTTTGGCTTCATCAGTCCAAAACGGCTAAATTGATTTCAAATATTTTTGGTACACGGGATCCACAGATGGTTAGGTATAGAATAGGTACTTTTTACCCGATTACGCTGAAGAAAAAAAAGGAGTAATGACTTTTTCTCCTCAGCGAACGAAGTTCCGGGCACCTTATAGTAATAATAAGATTTTAGTGTTAAGTGATGAAATAATTATTGTACCAAAAATCGGCTCCCTATCATAGTTAGAAGTACCAAAAAAAATGGTGTCGTGTACCCAACATTCTGGTGAAATGTCCCTATATCATCTGATCCCACAGTATCATCTTCATCATCATTCAGCCATAGGACGTCCACTGCTGGACAAGGGCCTCCTCAATAGATTTCCACATGGGCATGGGTCGGATAGAGGCGACCCGCGTCTAGCGAGTTCCCGCAACCCTAACCAGGTCGTCCGACCATCTGGCGGGCGGCCTTCCACGCTGTGCTTGCCGATTCGCGGTCTCCACTCGAGAACCTTTCTGCCCCAACGGCCATCGATTCTTCGAACTATGTGCCCTACCCATTGCCACTTGGCAGGGCACATAGTTCGAAGAATCGATACCCTGTTTGCTACATCGGTGACCTTCTCATTTCTGATTCGATCTCGTAGAGAGATCCCGAGCATAGACTTTCATCTTCAAGCACTTATGAATCCTGGACGAGAAGACACTTCCCAGTTTCCCACAGCATATTTGCAGAAATTCAATTACGGTCGCCCACATAGTCCAAGGCATATTAAGGGTATGTGAAATATGTTTGACGAGAGTTTTTACACTTAACTACGTATTAAGAAGCAATTTGCTGTAACTAACAGATATGTGCAGCTGCGCCTTATTAATATTCATTCGTAAATTATCCCGTGCCCATCTGCCTGACGCGTAGTTATTGCGTTTAAATATGCGTAGTATCGGTTTATAAGGTGCTGGTGTTGATTATAACGGACTGTTTATATGAACATATGGGTGAAGCCCAAAAGTTGTCCATCATTATCATTAGCTATAGTTAAGCCTGACGAAACTGAAATGCTCCGATGTGCGACGAAAATATTCAATACAGTTGAATAGTGTTCGTTGCACAACGACGTTCGAGCTACTACTCTGTATATGCTTTTCGTTTGTTTGTGTTAATCATTTCCATCACAGCATTGTATTCCCACCGGCCGCGTGAGCCTTGTCGCACATGTCGGCGGTCTAGGAATTGTAATTCCTCGCTGTCCACCCACTCGGATGATAAAGAATTTAAAATTGTATACTTAGTTCAACCATCGAACCACGAGGATTACTGAAATTCCACTTAGTTCAACCAGTGAGCCACGAGGAATACTATAATTCCACTTAGTTAGACCACGAACCACGAGGAATACAAAACTTCCTCTTAGTTCATCCATCAAACCAAGAGGAACTCTAAAATTTCACTTAATTCGACCATCGAACCGCGAGGAATACTAAAATTCCACTTAGTTCGCCCATAGAACCACGAGGAATACTAAAATTCCACTTATTTCGACCACGAACCACGAGGAAATTAAAATTCCGCTTAGTTCGACCACGAACCACGAGGACTACTAAAACTCCGCTTAGTTCGACCACGAACCACGAGGAATACTAAAATTCCACTAAGTTCGACCACAAACCACGAGGAATACTAAAAATCACGAATATACAGGAATTTACAAATAATGCATTTACAAAATACAATTAGAGGTAGACAACAGGTGGTCTTATCACGAAAGAACGATTCCTCTGGTTGTCCAACCTTTTGGTAGTGAAAAATTGGATAAAAAAATTAACATAATTCTTTAAATTAAAAAGGCATTATATTTTTTTAACTCATTTTCTGTTTTTTTTCTATTCGAACATCAACTTTTTCCAGGACATTCGCTTGAGAAAGAATCCTACGTCAATTTCTGCAAGTTCCAGCATCTTATTCAGCATTTGTTAAGTCTACAAATTCATTGTTTATTAAGTTTTATCGAATCTGCATCAGAACGTTTCTAAGCTTAATGCGCATCTATGTCATGTCGACCAAATCAATGCAACAATAATTTAATTAGTTCTCTTACTCGCGTTTGTTGGATGGTGCTTCGGGAGCGGATTTAGCGCGTCTTAAGGCGGTTACAAAGCCTGGGTCAGGAGCTTGGCTCCATGCTTTACCGTCTCCTCAATTGGGTACACTGCTTGATAACGACTCGTTAAGAATAGCAGTGGCCCTCAGACTGGGGGGCAAGGTGTGTGAGGCACATCGCTGCATTTGTGGGGTGATGGTAGAGGAGAATGGACATCATGGATTATGCTGCCAGAGATGTGCGGGGCGTTTTCCGCGGCACCATTCCATAAATGAGATTGTCCGTCGAGCCATGGTGTCAGTGAATATCCCATGTGTTTTGAAACCGCCAGGTTTATCTAGGACGGATGGCAAGCGGCCGGATGGACTTACATTGGTTCCGTGGCGGAGAGGTCGTTGTCTTTTATGGGATGCAACATGTGTCAGTACTTTTGCTGCTTCCCGTTTAAGGCAAAGCGTAAGATCGGCGGGTTCAGCGGCGGAAACGGCCGCTAAGTTAAAACACGCCAAGTATTCTGCTTTGGAATCAATCTATGATTTCGTGCCGGTCGCTGTGGAAACGGCTGGACCTTGGGGTGATGAGGCTCGCGAGCTTTTCAAGCAGTTAGGGCGGCGATTGAGAGAAAGCGGCAACGATCCTCGCTCAGGGTCATGGTTGGTTCAGCAGGTCTCCATTGCCATTCAGCGGGGCAATGCTGCTAGCATAATGGGGACCTTTGGACCGGGCATGGCGCTGAGGGAGAATTGGATAGCGTAAGTTTTTCATGACGAAGCATGTTGCAGATTTGCTTTTTGTTTATTTTTATACTTCACGATGCTTGTTGCAGATAAACTTTGTTGCATGCTAATTTAATTAGTTATACTTGTGTATATTTACTTATACTTGCATATTATTGTATTTATTTATTACAATTTCAAATTATCTGTATCAATAACTTAGTTATTTTTATTCAATTGGTGATGATAAAATTTTAATGTAACGTAACAAATCTTGATATACCTACTCGTATATTCCAATTTAATGCGCATCAGTAATAATAAGTTGAAGTTCAAGGCTGGAATACCAAATTAGAGGAAACCCGAAAATGCTAATTGCATAATATTTTCCTTTCCTCAAAGAATAACAGAATGTCTCTGATTCTAGTTATTTTAGGTCCAGCCTATGATGGTGACGTTTAATGACGATGCAGGAATCACTTTCTGACAAATACGTGAGAGTGACAATGACGGATGATTTATTTATCACTAGAATGTGACAACTTCGTCAGCGGAGGAAAAAAAATATAACCCTTTCTGTGTTTTGCATAATCGGATAAAAAATACCATATAACCAACCAGTTGTAGATGATCAACTACCCGAGCACCAAAAATGGTGGAAATCAATTCAGCTGTTTTAACTTTATATAAACCCATTAATTGATGAAGGCAATATTTTTTCGATTCAGTCACCCTCAAATAGGCCGTATCACTTTATAGGGTTCCGTAGCCAAAATGGCAAATACGGAACCCTTATAGATTCGTCATGTCTGTCTGTCTGTCTGTCTGTCTGCCTGTCTGTCTGTCTGTCTGTCTGTCCGTCCGTATATCACAGGCATTTTACTCAAAAACTATAAGATGTACATTGATGAAATTTGGAGCATAAGTGTCTTGTGGAAACCGCTACTTAGTTTGATAGTTAAATAAAAAATATATATTGAAATAAAACTATTTAACGGATTATATCGCGCATATTATCTCATTTTAGTTCCCGACGTTTCGGAAGCTTTCCAGCTTTCCATGGTCACGGGAGCTTCCGAAACGTCGGGAACTAAAATGAGATAATATACGCGATATAATCCGTTAAATTGTTTTATTTCAATGAGTAATAATCGCGGAAACAGAAGAAAAATTTAAAAATATATATATATATTTCCTGGGGGGCACTCCATACATGTAACCGAAACTGATTTTTTTTTTTCAGCAAATATCTATTAGTGGCACATATTTCGACAGTTTCTTCTAAAATCACTTTAAGGTTTCTAAGAAAAAAAAATGATTTAGTGAATATTTTCCGAAATATTCGCTCCGAAAGTAGCAAAAATTGTGTCCCCCCCCCCCTCTATTTTCTGAACGGTATGTTCAAAAATTTGAAATAAATTACAATTATAAAACTTAATAAATACTTCCAACGAAAATTGTTTTCAACATGATCGGACATACCGTTTTTAAGTTATTGCCAAAAAACTGCGCTTCTCAGCAAAAAGACGTAGGTGCCGGGAAGATACGCTCTTTTGTTAGTGTTTTTTTTCATATCGTATTTTTTTTTTCATCTGTAGTGCATTTTTTTGTATAAACTGCTGCGGAACCCTTCATGGGCGAGTCCGGCTCGCACTTGGCCGCTTTTTTATTTATTAAGTAATTAAAGTAGTTATGCTACAAAACATTAGGACGTACAATTTTATGCCGCCCGATATAGACACGCCCCCTATTGCCTAACGCGTTTGAGGGTCGCGATCAGAATCGAGTGTCATAATTTTGTATGGGCTATGACAGTTGATTCGGATACCAACTGTCAACATTTCGTTAGGCAATAAGCTCCCCGATCCCCTATTGCCTAACGCGTTCGACGCTCGGAATCAAAATCAAGTGTTATGATTTTGTATGGGCTATGACAGTTGATTCGGATACCAACTGTCAAACTTTTATTAGGCAATTCCCAATACCCCGCCGTTTCTAATGGATCATAGTGAAATTGTCATTTTAGAGGGATAAATGAAGAAACTCTCTTTCACATTTATTTTAGAATGAGGAAATATATACACTATACTTCGCTTTTTATTAGCATTAGAAATTAGAAAGAGGATACACAATCTTGACGTGTCTTTTTATTGAAAAACGGTTTCAAAAAATAGTAACTATTAATTATGAAACCAAAATAATGTAAATTACCATCCTTACTATATAATTGTTACATATTTGCTGTGAATTAGTTTTCGAAATCGTTTTTCAATAAAAAGACGTCAAGATCTTTCCCCTTTTTCTATTGCTAAACAAACCAAGTAATAGTCATAAATAGTGCTTGAACTTCGCGTGCCTTGATCTTAGTTTACAGAGCATCCAATGCAGTGTGCTCGTTGCATTTAATAATCATTTAGTACTACACAGCATTACCTAAATGCCTAGATTATGTGAAGGCAAAGGATATTAATTCGTATTACAATTTATGTTCACTGGCAAGTGGTCGTGCAGTAACTTATGTAACCTTAACTGTAATTAGCTGCCAACTACGCTGTCAGCATGTACTGAAATCTGATTTTAACCGAATCCAAAAGAACAGCGAAGGTTATTGGGGTAAGCGCGCCTGCCAGGCAAGTGCGCCTATATATATATTTTTTAGTTCTTGGTAATAATCGCAGATCGTGACTATTACCAAGAACGATGATTTAGTTTGTTGCATCGATGTATGATGTCATTACTAGTACCTATGATTTTTTTTTCTTATTTACGATTAGGTAGAAGCACTTGCCCGGCATATTAAAATGGAGGAAATTACAGCCAATTTATAAATAAGTATTAAAAAATGTTTTTAAACTTTTTTTATTTTATTTTTTTGCAACTGTGTACCGCATGTAAAAATACGTTATTTCTCTTATTATTATTATTGAAGAGTTTCACGGTGCAGTTCTCTCCAGTCTGTTCTACTTAATGCAAGTTCTTAGACTTCTCGATACGACACGACGTCTAAGTACCTTTTTCTTTATCTGCTCCACATAACTAATGCTCGGCCTTCCTCTTCCTCTCCTTCCGTCAATTTTCCCCTCCCTTATCTTTTGTATTAGATCGTCGTGTCGTATCAAATGACGTATAATTTTTCCTCTTCGAGTTCCTATTGTATGAAGTATTTGTCTCTTCTCTTCTAACCTTTCCAATACTTCCTCATTGGTAGCTTTTTCTGTCCAGGTTATTCCCTCCATCCTTCGCTTGCACCACATCACGAACGCCTCAAGCCTTTCCCTGTCCCGTTGTGTCATGAAATTAATGAAAAACAATATGAAAACTAAATTATTTTTCTTCTGTTTCCGCGATTATTACTCATTGAAATAAAACAATTTAACGGATTATATCGCGTATATTATCTCATTTTAGTTCCCGACGTTTCGGAAGCTTTCCATGGTCACGGGAGGACTGAGAAAAGATGTATTTTCCTCTGTCAAAGTTACAATTTGTGCAAACTAGCCATTTTTTGAAAAAACACAAATAAAGGTGTACATACATGCCAGATGGGCCTAAGCTGTAAAGACAGTTACACATGTGCCAGAAGGGCTTAATTATTTTATTCTAATAATTTACCAAGCAGCATTTCACAAATGAGGCGTACTGAGGAGAAAAGAAACGCTGCAAAGAAAAACTCCCAGGCTACCTCATTACTAATTATAATATTTTAAAAACAGAGACTATTAAACTACTTTAAACAGATAAGATATTTTACACCGTTCGGAAATTAAGGTTTTGCAGTCCTGTATCTCGCTTGTTCCTTGATGAGATGTATTACAGGATCCCAAGCTGGTGGTAGTGACAATCCATCTTCTCTATTGACATTAGGATGCTTTTTAATCTCAATAGCCTCGCGTAGCATCCTGGGAACGCGTTGGGTGACTAAAGTCGAGCGTTGAAATGGGCTCACATAAATATAGTACATTTCGTTTTTTTTTAATGACGCAAGTATGCTTACAGAGTCTAGTGGTGGTTGGCTGTATGTAATTTTTCCTTTGTCAGATTAATATTACTAAGCAAATTCAAAAAGTTAGAGCAGACAATAATGGTTTTTCATGCTTGCTTTATTGGTCTAGGCCAAGAAGTAGGGAGCCGTAAACAAGAAACTTCGTGATATTAACGAATACATTTACAAGCATGCTTGATAAAATGAATTTTTCGAAATTACTACCCTAAATTCGAAATTATCGCAAAGAAGGTGCATTGTAGTGAAGTGCATCCCAACAATTTATGTGTACCTACTTATAAGAGTGTCCAGTGCAGCCACCTTTTTGAATAAGGGTAGATCAACTTTTTACTGTGGTTATTCTGTGACGTCATTCAGGAGGCAATAGTGACAGGGCTACTTAGAAAAAACCGGCCAAGAACCTGCCGGATCATGCTCAGTGTATGGTCCTACTGCCGTTACTAAAAAAACCGGCCACGCGTGCACGCGGTGTTCGTTCATTTTATATTGGTTACTGTTATAGACACAGACATAAAATTATACTGTTTTTAGTATTTGTTGTTATAGCGGCAACAGGAATACATCATCTGTGAAAATTTCAACAGTCTAGCTAACACGGTTCATGAGATACAGTCTGGTGACAGACAGTTTTTCGACAATAACTCGAAAACGGTTTATCCGGTTATGTGAAAAATAATTTTCGTTGAAAGTATTTATTAGTTGTTACCTTTAATTTTTTACATAATTTTGGACTTACTGTCCAGCAAATAATCGGGGGAACATAATTTATGCAACTTTCGGAGCGGTTATATCCGAAAACGTGCAGTTAATAATTTCTTTTAAAACCTTAAGGTGGGTCTACGCTAGGCGAACCGAGCACGAGCCGAGCACGAGCCGAACACAATTCGTCTAGTGTGGACCGACTTACAAGCCTCGAACGAGCGCGCTGCGAGCATTTCGTTCGTGCTCGGCTGCGTTCCGCCTGTTGTCGGTTTTTGATGTGCTCCGCGCTCGCAGAGCGTTCGAGGACAGTGATCGTTGTAGGTTCGTTGTACGTCCACACTTGACGCCGCGAACGACGAAGCCGAGAACGGCTCCGCTTGTGCTTCGCTCGTGCTCGGTTCGACTAGCGTAAACTAAGGTGAGTTTTTAAAAGAACTGTCGAAATATGTGTCACTCGTTGATGTTTGCCGCAAAAAAAACAGCTCCTGTTACATGTATAGAGTAATAGTAACTATGTTCACGTTTGGAATCATCCTTTAATAATAAAGCGGCCAAGTGCGAGTCGGACTCGCCCATGAAGGGTTCCGCAGCCGTTTATACAAAAATATGCACTACAGATGAAAAATATACGATATGAAAAAAAACACTAACAAAAGAGCGTATCTCCCCAGCACCTACGTCCTTTTGTTGAGAAGCGCAGTTTTTTGGCAATAACTTAAAAACGGTATGTCCGATCATGTTGAAAACAATTTTCGTTGAAAGTAATTTTTCGTTGAAAAAAATTTTTTTTTTCATATTTTTGAACGTACCGTTTATAAATAGAGGGGGGGGGCACAATTTTTGCTACTTTCGGAAAATATTCACTAAATCAATTTTTTTTCTTAGAAACCTTAAGTGTTTTTAAAAGAACTGTCGAAATATGTGCGACACATAGATATCTGCTAAAAGTTTTTTTTCAGTTTCGGTTACATGTATGGAGTGTAGCATGTAGATCGCAAGCGTAGCCGCCGTTTTCGTTGGCCGCGGGTAAAATGCTAGTCCTTACTTAAAATGCTAACCTGTCTAACAGAAGACCATCGCTCGCCGTCACATCGATTACATAAAACGATCTAAGTTCAACGGCGCACGCGCAAACTGGAATGCTCGGGGACCGGTTCCAACTCGCAGGCCATATATCGTATTATATCCTGATATATGCAAAATGCGTTATAAGCTGCGATTGTTGTGCATATCTACGTGACAAGCTACACGTTGAAGATGGGGATCCAAAATCTATAATCTAATTCGATATTGGGCCATGATATAGCTACGTAATTTGCGTCAAATCTAAAACACTGCCTTAAGCAAGCATCTAAAGCGGTTTACTAATGTTTGGCAAATTATGTTTCCCAAACTGTTTCACTTCCCTATTACTTCATTTCCCAAACATAGGTTTTTTCGAAAACAGTAAAATTTTCAGAATTTCTATAAAACAAACCTAACCTAACCTATTGAGCTCTACACAACACTTAAAAAAATATCTGGATTTTCTTCGGTTTCGGAGAAAAGCGCGAGTTTAGGAAATGAAACATTTGGGAATTGAGGCAGTTTGGGAAGAATAGTTGGCTGAAAGAAAGTATCCGATCTATAGCAGATACTGTAACCAAAAGTGCAAGAACAGAACTTTACAAGTTCTATAAGTAAGAAAAAAAAGGCTTGTACGTAATATTGCGTATACCTTGGACTACGATTGTTGTAACAGACTAGTCTAAAGCCTTTTTAAGTTACTGAGTAAGCGGTTACACAAAAAAAATTGCAAAGACACTCATATCAACCTACAGGACCAGTGTTAAAGAACTTTTTCTGCACAAAATAATAATACCACTGAGAGATTCTGACATAGGAACCTATATTGTTAATTTGTTTTTTTTAAGAATGCGGTACGTTCAATAGGTTTGGTTAAAAATTGATGGCAAAAGCGATACCAGCTATTTTTTCTTCCAATACCGACAAAAGTACTAGGCGCTTCTATTTTATTCATGTTAAAATAATTCGAATTGTAGAACATTATGTCATGTTCATGAAATAATAACTCCAATATAGAAAAGCCATAGATAATATTAAGTATAATAAGATAAACAAGTTACATTTCACAAAGTCTGTATAGCTGCGACGCCTAGTCTTTTTGCAAGAGCCGCGCAGCTCTCAATTTGATTAGGCGCATAGACAATAGTTCCTCTTTTCTTCGTCTGTTCGCAACTCAAACGTTCCTTGTCTCCGGGAGCCAGTACTGGAAGTGTAGGATCAACCTGAAAATACAAAAAGTTGGTTTAGTTTTTAAAATTGGAACGTTCCATTGAAAGTGAATGTGCCAGTATGTTTTCCAAGTAGTAACATATAGTTTTAAATAATCAGAGGGTGTTTATTCTGTGTACTACCAAAGAGGTCTATTACTCGTATCATGCCCATCAATTAGCAATACCTAACTAGCTTCTAAGATTTTTTTGATATAGGTATATTATGATATGTATTATGCATATCACAATAGAGGTGCTTCTCAAACGACCCGACAATGGAGCCACTAAGTTCTCGTTTCGCGGGATTATTATATACTAAATTATTCATTTTGCGATAGTTTTCTCATTGAGATCGTTTTCATGACAGAGTGTAAGAAAAACATGGGGTTTTTATTTTGTGCCCCAACAATTCAGCATGGCTTTCCATCTTCTGGATAGACCTTTACAGTTCCTTTACAAATTCTTCTTCTTTGCGATAAGTATGTATTTTTGATTCACGAGACCACCTAATACAATGGACTGACCAAATCAAGGTTTCAAGTGCTCCCCTTAATTAATCTCTTCACAGGTCAGAGAGGATTTGTGAAAGATTATACAACTCGCTACTACCAAACCGCACGTGTGACCTGTTTTCCAAGAGCATACCTAAGCATAAGAAGATAAGTATTAGTATAAAGAAATTGCATGTAAGCTGTTTGCACAATACGTACTGGTGACAAGTTCCTCCAGTGACTTAGGCAGTCTGCGAGCCGATCCCCGAAGCCGGGGGCGAAGCACCCCGGGTCGATGGCTACGAACATCTGCCCGAGATTAGGTGGATCCGCGGGGTTGGTGGCGCCCCATGGTCGCTGGTGGCTCGCCTTGGCGCCTAAAAGATGAATAAGACGGAAAATAATCAATACCAAACTGGTGTCTACGAAACTGCCTTCGAAAACGATCCTGGTCTCGTATTCCGGTATAGGCAAATATTTGTATGATGAATCCTGAACGAATAAACTGAATGGTTTGGGACAATGCCGATTTGTGTAAGACTGACCCTATATCTATATCTACATATTGTAAATAAAAAAACAAAAAACCCGACTGCGTAAAAAACTAAAAAGAAGAATATAAGTCCAGTACCTACCCTAGAAATTTGTTAAGTTATAATGGAAATCTTTCATGATTCACGATCGATACTCACAGTATAACAAATAATAAATTCTAATATGGAACATAGCGATTTTAAACAGTCGGGACCCATAAGAAATCTAGATCGACGCAAATCTTCCCAACAATGGGTCCCGACTGTTGTTTTAGTTTTTTACGCAGTCGGGTTTTTTGTAATTTTTTAATATTTTTTTTTATTTTACACTTTTTAGTTAAAATTATAAAAGTCAGTAAATTAAATCGAATCGAACCAAAATTAAAAATGATAAAATAAACCTCATAATGATTTTCAAATCCCTATTCATTGATACCCCATTCAATATAGTACGTCGATTTTCATTTTTTTCTTTTTCACAATATGGCGTCTCATTATCGCCATTTTGAGTTTTCATCATTTTCATGTCTTCAGTGACATTCCACAGTGATTCCGCCGTAGGCCATAAATCGAAAAAAGTCATGAGCGTATCCTGGACTAAAAAGTAAGTAAAATGATTCACCGATAGACAATCTTCTAAATACTATATATAGCACAGCAATAAAGTACTATTATCATTTACTTTTGTACAACGAAAGTGAACGCATCTCGACCCTAATTAGTAGTGTGTTTTTGTCGCCGCAACTTAATCACTTTGTTATTGTGTACTATTATTATTATTTGCGTGTGTCCACGTGGTATTATTATGGAAATCCAAGAAGAGGGTATGTACTTTATTTTTCAATTATTTTTTATATATAAATATGCGTGCTTATATTTTAAAATAATTTTCTAGTAGAGGTCTGTCGTTTACGATTAATTTTTAAGAAGTATGATTTCATTGAGAGTTATACTCTGATGCCGAGGTTTGCCGCACTTGACACATATATTATGTTATAGATGGAAGTGTCCTTAATAAGGGCTGTAACTTTCATCGACCTTTTTTGACCTCTTCTTAGGTAAAAGGGGTTTCAAAGAACAAGAGTAGGGTAGCCGAAAAAAATCCGATTTTTAAAAAATGTTTTTATCTTTGTTTTAGGTACATTTTTAAGGTGTTCTATTTCGAAACGTAGTGTTTTTGATATTTGGCACTCTGGACAAGGAACTGATACAGAAAAATTTCAACATGTTTTTACTACACTGACGGAAACATCAATTATTTCGGATAACATCGAAAATATTGGCATAGAGAATTTAAGGGTTAAAATAAGGAATTTATGTAAACGAATTGCATGTTATTGGAAAAAAACAAGATGTACAAAGTCTATATTTCTACATAAATATGCAGAGTGGCTTAATGATGTAGAATACATTGATGTGATCCAAAGTATCGAGCAGCGTATTTCTCAGCAGAATGATAACGTCGACCCCTCCCCTTCCACTTCTCGTGGCCGTCCGAGGAAAAACTTTAATGAAAGTAGTAAACGCACTAAAAGAAGGAGACTGGCGGAACTATCTAATTTTGACGAGTCTGCTGTAAATACACTGCTCAATGCTTCTGCTGATTCCAGCTTAACTTCTACAAAAGTCGACGAAAACAAAGTTTTGTCACTTATTGCAGAAGGTAAGATTTCTAGAAAGCAATATCTATTAATTAAGAATTTTATACATAATAATATACTGAAAGATTGTATGCCTTCCTATCAACGCATTGTAAAGGCTAAAAAGAGATGTTACCCTACAACTGTAGCCGTTACTGAATCATCAGCCGAAGTCGAACTTCAGAGTTTGTTAGATCACACTGCCACTCGGATTCTTGAGTCTCAAAAAGATATTTTAGATAAAATACCTGACCAGTCTTTAAATAAAATATCTTTGGTTGGGAAATGGGGATTTGATGGTAGTACAGGACATAGCGAATACAAACAAACTTTCTCAGATTCTTCTCTTGTGGATAGTAGCTTGTTTGTTACTTCATATGTACCGCTTCAACTTATTTTAAACCCGGATAATAAGGAAAACTCAATCATTTTGTGGAAAAATCCTCGTCCTTCTTCAACTCGATACTGCAGACCTATTCGCTTTCAGTTTTTTAAGGAAACAACTGCAGTATCAGTTGAAGAGGAGACTTATTTCAAACAGAAAATAAGTAACTTGCAACCGACTATCTTCAAGACAAATGCATGCGAATACACAATTAATCATAGCTTACAACTTACTATGGTCGATGGTAAGGTGTGTAATGCACTTAGTGATGTTTCTTCAACTAGATGTTATATATGTAAAGCTTTACCAAGTGAGATGAATCAAATTGATGTATGTTTGTGCAAAGCAACTGACGAAAGTAAATATGAATATGGCATGTCTCCACTTCACGCATTGATCCGATTTTTTGAATATTTCATTCATCTCGCTTACAAGTTAGAGGTTAAGAAATGGCAAGCTAGGTCTGATAGCGATAAACGACTTGTAGCTGAAAAAAAAAAACTTATACAATCGCAATTTAGGGAAAAGTTAGGTCTTATTATCGATAAACCCAAAAGTGGCGGAAGCGGGACATCGAACGATGGCAACACTGCTAGGCGGTTCTTCTCAAGCTCAGATATTTCAGCTGAAATTACGGGTATTAAGAAGGATCTCCTAGATCGTTGTTGGACTGTACTTCAGTGTATCAATTCGGGATATAACATTGATGCGACAAAATTCAGAGATTTCGCTTTAGAAACTGCACGGCAATTAGTTGCCGAATATCCATGGTACTATTTGCCTGCTTCTGTCCACAAAATTTTGATTCATGGTGCTGACATTATCAATCACGGCCTACTGTCTATAGGAGAACTGTCTGAAGAAGCAGCTGAAGCGAGTAACAAATACTATAAAGCATTTCGACTAGATCACACACGAAAAATGAACCGCGTTTTGACTAATACTGATTTGATTAATCGACTTCTTCTTCACTCAGATCCCCTAATATCAAGTTTGAGAAGGTTACCTGTTAAAAAAAAAAGTTCTTTGTCTAAATCTGTATTGGACTTGTTGTGTGTAAATAGTAAGTAGGTAATATTGAATGTATAAATAGTAAGTAATCGCTTTGTTTTAATATAACCTTATTTGTATATATGTAAATAGTCTTGAAATAAATATTTTTATTATTTATGTAGTATACTGTTTCATTTATGTTTTCATTAATTACAATTTTTTTTTATCTAATGGCTTTATGTTTAAAATAATAACGTTTTATAAAATGGTTTTGACTACAGATATTTTTTTAATAAAAATAGTCACACAAGTTTATTATAAATGTCTAAAAATTTTATTAATGATATATTTCATGCTTGTATAATAACCCTTTATAGTTTAAAATCGAAAAAATGGCTTTTTTTGGAGTTGAGGTATTTATGGCCGCCCTTGTACGGGAGCGGAATCACCGTGCATTCGGACAGTTAAGACAAATCGATTGACGTCAAAATCATCAAAATCGGTCCACGAGTTTGGTCTCTAGAGTGCCAGATAGGAACAAACATACATACATACATACATAGACTGATAAACTCATTACCACTCCTTTGCGTTGCGCAGTGGGGTAAAAATACCAAGACCGTTTCCCTTAACAATCACCAAAAGATACACTCAAAACCTTCATCCCATATTTGCCACCTAATACTCTGATTTTTAATTCAAGACCAAAAAAGACCAAAAGACCAAAACGTCAACGGGCGCACTTTCGCTGTGATCACTGCATACTGGTTTAAGTGTTAGTATTTTTATCAATTAAACATACCCTAATATTACTGACTGCACGATTTCTCATTCATATTTTTATGAAATAATGTTTATTTGATGAAATAATCAAGATGAGAACTGTCAGATTTTGGTCTTGAATTAAAAATCAGAGTTTAGGATAAAGATTTCTATTGAAATATTAAATGGAGTTAACCTGGAAGCATCATTTATTTGCTAAAAGTTGCAAATTTAGTCAACCATAACATATTATAAGAAAGATAAATCACGTAACAAATACACAAAAAAAACCTACAGTTTTACCTTCTATAATCTGTGAGCTAACTTCGGTCATATTTCGCGAGTTCGTTCTGTGTCTTATTTTCACCAAATGGCTCAAAATGGCCCAAAATCTACACTCACTTCGACGAAAATGTAGCCACGGAAGTAAGGTGGTTGAAACACTCGAAAAATTACCCAGTTACTCGTACCTGAGAGGGCGCTGCAGAAGACCTCATTCATGGCGCTGAGACAGTAGCCTTTGTATCCGCTGGTCTCCTCTGCTCCACCCAGGGGGTAGAGACGCCCAGAATTGAAACCCTGAAAACGTTAATATGGGTTACATTTATGAAGAAGCTAAGTTACAAGCTTGAAAAACCCCAATATTATCGAATTAGCTGGTACTTTTTTTCAAACATAACCAAAAACTACCGAAAACGAACCAGCTATCCAATAAAATATTCGTAGTCATACAATTAAAAATATATAATATACCCGTCGATTTGACAATCTATGCTTATTTTCTTTCATCGGTTAAAAAATGATTTCAAATTGGTCCACGCGCTTAAGAGCTACGCATACCGTCAGCGCCACGGTGACCATTTATAGAACTAAATACTCGATACTACAGAGCGAACTTTGCAGAGTTGCCACATGTTAGATAAAGGTGTCGCTATAATGTTAACATTGACGTTCGCCAACGGCACAAAGACGCAAGAATACAAAGTTCTGTAACAAATAGTGACAGAGTTCTAAGTTTCGCTTACTGGACCCTGTAGCTTAGTTAGTACTGGAGCGTGCGCCCCGGCATGGTACAGTCGCCAGTATTAATATCTGCAACAACAAAGCGCGCATTATCTGACATGACTCTATTTCTAGGGCCGTCAGGAAGTGTCACATATTTTCGCTCGCTTTGTTGTGGCAAATATTGATGCCGGTGACTGTACTAGGTACTGGTTCAAATACAGTCAGGGTCTTAATTGTTTTGATATTTGTTTTAGATTTATGTATGTTTAACCAGTGTGTTGTTGCCAGTGATGACATACGGTAATGAGACATAGACTCACAATGAGCCTCATGAGAAGGCTCAGTCACTGAAAGGGAGTCGGAGTCTCCTTGCGTGATCGAATCAGAAATGAGGAGATCCGCGGAAGGACCAAGGTCATCGACACAACTCAGAGAATTGCTAAACTTAAGTGACATGGGCGGGGCACATTGCTCATACTCGTTAAACCGATGGCCGCTGGGGGATTTTCGAGTGGCGACCGCGTACAGGACGACGCAGCGTAGGTAGATCCCCAAAAAGATGGACCGCCGATCTCGTCCAGATCACGGAAAACCGATGGACGAGGGCGGCACACGATCGGTTGTCGTGGAGATTCTTGAGGAGGCCTTTGTCCAGTAGTAGACGTATACAGGCTGATATGATTATGAAGACAAGATTTTGTATTTACAAGAAAGTATTTCACTCGTTATTTAATTTTATTTGCGGTAGCGACTTACCTCTTTCGGGTCATGCGTCATTTTTCCATCTGAATCCATGGCCCAGCCGTCAGGCAGCGGCTTTTCTTCGTGTATCTTCATTTCTAACTGAAAGTGTATAAAAACATTCAGCCATTAACCAGTGTTTTTTTTTACTTATGTAATGGCGCCACCCCCTTCATTCCTAAAAAAAATTCGAGACCCCCTAACCTCCGCTGTTCTAACCTATAGTTTGTCTTGTTGATTTGTGTTAACTGTTAACATACAAATATCGCATAATTAACATTTATTTTTAAACTGTGATTTTATCTTCTTGAGGCTTCGCGACCCCCAAGGGGTACTAGGGGGGGAACAATGACTTACAACAAATTAACATTTTTTTTATATGGCTTTCCAAGACCATTCTAACAAATCCGAATGCTGCTTGAATATGTTCATCGGTTATTGAATTCTATTGCCTGTCTTCCGGCTCCATCATCAGAACAACTTGATATTACCATATTATTGTATTAAAATAATACAACAACTCTTTATATGTAAGGCAATACCTTTCTGTCATAAATTTCATTTTTGTGACAAGCTTTTATTGTCGACTGTACTTTTTTTTTAACACCCATCAATCATTGAGACGTTTTTAAAGAGCCCAAACTCGGTAGAATTGTGTTATTTTGTCACAGAGTTCCTATGTCCACCTTCCTGCTCCATCATCACCAGCTCGATGGTATCATACAATTGTCATCGAACATAGTTTTTATTACATAATTAGGCCATAGTTCAATCGGAAATCGGGAAGTGAGTCAAATTTAACTTGCAAGATTTTACCCGTACATACATAAATTGCAAGTTAAATAAAAGCTTATAAAATAGTAAGCATTTTGTCTTTGGCTTGAGAAGAAAGAAAAATAAACTATGTTGAGTAGGGTGGTGATGGTGATAATGATTCATGCTTCATCACAATAAATCTAGCTAACCATGTTAGATTGTTATGTCTTCCCACACAGTTCACTTTCGATTGATTGCCCTAAAAAGTTCTTAATTATTATTCCTTACGTGATATAATATTACAATTGGAAACTACCTTGCCCATTGCAACAGCTGTGGTCGACATGTCCACGAGTATAGAGTCCCCGCTGCTGGCCGATGCCGCCATTCCTATTGGATTCGTACCAAGCGCGCTCTGAAACACACATATAATTAATCATTTCATTTGTTGTACGGTAAATTTTCATACACCGTTTAAGTCTCAATCAGCTTTAAGGGGTTCCCATACGCGAATGACGTTCGATCCATAGCTCTTCATTTTTCTGTGTTAAATTTATCTCATCGTGTTGACAACCACCGTTGTTACCAAAACACTGTTTCAGTTTATCTTCACGAGTCACAGAAACCAAGGTAAACGCCATCAAAAATTGTTAATTTTACGACAAAAAACCAGTTTTTGCTACTTTTCTTAAAAACTATAGAACCTATTGAAAAATCAATTGACAAAATTAAAGTTATCATCGACTCTCTTATTGGTTTTAGTCCCATGTCTAAGCGTCGCTTGACGAGGGAGCCTATGCCAATTTACGATAGAAAAAGGACTTTACGAATCTCTTTTTTCTCTTGATTTATTAAGTATTATAACATTCCAGTTGACAAAGTATAGCCCAAATACCAAGCTAGAATATATATGTTTTTTACGTAGTTTGCACCAAGTGGAAGAATTCTATATCACTTTAAAAACCGTGAAATTTACCGAAATTTTCTGCAATGTAGATAAAGCAATAACATATATATCACTATACCACATATGGTCTCACCGGAAGATCAGCGCTGGCTCCCGAGCCGGCATTATGCTGAGGTGGGACCATTTCGGGGCATAGTTTTGGTTTTTTTGTATGTAATTTGTTTTTTTTTTATGCTATGCTACCGAATTAATTTATTTTCTTTCTTTCTTTCTTTCTTTCTATAAGGGTCCAGCCACGAGAACGCGCGACCGGCGGCGCGTCAAGCGAATTCCAGATACATTGCGTGTGATAGCTGCTGGGCGGAGGATTTCGACGGCGCCATGAAGAAAGAATTTGCACGCCGCGTCGCTAGTCGCGCGTTGTCGTGCCTCTGTTTTGCAATTATCTTAGGACGGATAATTGCTGCTTACATAAGGTGACCTACGCACGTGGGATGACTGATTTCCCTTAACCAGTTCCTTATAATTGGACAAAACTTGTATGAAGTCAAGCGTTGTATTTGATCTGTATTTTGACGCGTTTTGAATCCCAGCTAGTGATTCAGTACTTTTTGTATACCGCTGTTAAAATTCCTGGCAGACAGCTTAATCGGTCCATTTTAAGCAGTAAAAGTTAGTGTTCAAAAGTTTCTGTCAAAAATTATAATAAATTAGTAAGAATAAAAAAAATAAGTTTTTATTGCCGACTGACTGAACATCCATCAACTTCTACTACTGCTCACTGAGACGATTCTAAAGAGCCTAAACTTACAGAGTTCCTATGACCACAATTCGGCTCCAACATCAGTGTACCTACCATGAGTTGAGTTTACGATCGGCGCTAGCGAGTATCTCGTATCGAGAGTCAGTGCACCTCTCTCGCACGCGCTAATACTGCGAAAGAGAAGACCGTCATCGAGCGCTCGATACTCGCTCGTGCCGGTAGGCGCACAGATCAGCTTGATGCTCATGCATTTTCACCACATATACTATGCCAAAACCCCAAACGGAAACCGGGAAGTAAGTCAAATATAACTTCGAAGATTTGTTTACATAGTTAGTTATATACTTTCCTTCCTTCCTTAGTTAGTTAGTGCACCAAATATAAAGCTTGTTAAATTACTCATACAACCTTAGCTTTGATACGTACCCAGGCAGGCTATGCATAGTGTTAGTGAAGGACAGACCGACAAATCTCTCTAATCTCTCCGCAATCTGACCCATAAACTGGCCACCCGATGATGATCGCGTTAAACCCACAATAAATCGAAAATCATCTGTTCTGCGACTTGCAGAGACGTATATGACGGATGTTTTATCATTTAGGATGCTGTCGCGCATTAAACTGAGAATCAACGGTGGATATTAGAAAAACTTACGTCTTTGGCTCGAGTCGGGACCAGTAGAGGCGATGAGTTGGTCGAAGCTAGGCCAATCAACCCTTGTTTCTGAGCTCTCTGGGCCCACCAACCAGCCATGCCGAAATGGGTAGTTCCTGAAGAAACATTAAGATTACGATATTTCGTTAGTTGCAATATCGTAACAGACGTCAGCGGCCATCTTTGCGGTTTCGCATCTACTCCTAGTAAATCTTTCTAGGTTAAGGAGAGAGAGCTGCAGAAGATACTTAAAACGAAAAAGATAAGTAAATAAAATACTAAGAGATGAAGAGTAAGATACTAACAGTCGCAGAAATAAAGGGCAAAAATGAGCAATAGATAGGGAAAAAATATGGTGATGATAGGTTGTTTTGTTTTGGTATGGCAACAGTCGTGAATCAGCGGAAATTGGTAGCATATTATAGAAGTAAACGCTTTTCTTTGTATTCAAAATACCTAAGTGGGATCACAGTCGATAATAAAAAAAGATGTCTTTCCTGTGGATAATTCAATAGTTAATGGCTTGGTTTGTAACTTTTATTTTAAACCCACATTAGTAGAGAGCGTGTTCAAGCCTATGAGATCAGTCAAGAAAGTAGAAAAAACTCATAACTCTTACTTATTAAGAGAATGTCTATGACTTAGTTAAGCTTACCTTTAGAACCAATGTTATTAAAAAAAAACTATTTGACCCAAGCAGCAGTTTTCCAGAGGGAAGATACCTTTTGTGGCCACCCATCCAACGCCAGTCTCCTTAGCTTTCTTGATAGCCAAGTCCATGCTGAAGTTGCCAACCACGGCACCAAGCGCGTTCCCTCCGCCCACCCACGCTGTGGAGGCGGTTTCTTTCAGTACCACCGGTTTTCCTTTGGGATTTATCGCCCCGGACAGAAGATCATTGACGTAGAATTCTGAAATAAAATTATAGGACATTATGAGTCTTCGGATAAAGGATTAGTGCATCAGTAAAGGATCGATACCTTACATTGCGGTATAGTCAGTGTCGAGTCAATGCACAGAGTACTTTTTTTGTGCAAACTTGCTGTTAGCATTATAAAAGACGATAAATAACGAAAGTATTACGTCGACTTTGACGGTAGTAGTGTGAAGCGCATTGGCAAAATAAATTAATATTCAAGATTGAAATTCTCGGATTGGAGCGAAACATGTCGAGCAGTTAGGTATGAGATGTGCGTAACCTTTTTGTAATCTAAATAAATATATGTCCAAGTTTACAGTAGCTATTTAAAGCTAAAATATTAGTTTTACCGGAGGATTGCTGAAATTTCGGGGTATAGTCATCAAACGCGTCAATTGTTTCTGGTGTCTACCCACGCATCACGCGGCTGTAGTTCCTTTCACTTATCCGCCAAAGTTTGCAGACAGCATAAAGGCTTGGTCTGGCTCCGTCTTGGTGCTCCCGTGACCTAGAGGAACTCCTGCATGATCCTCACTTACCGACTCTGTTGAGTCCATGACTGTAGTACTTACTAAAGTCTGCTGTTAGCATCAGTGCTGCATATCCTGCGCCTCTGGCCTGGGACTCATGTGATCTAGAGGAACTCCTGCATGATCCTCACTTACCGACTCTGTTGAGTCCATGGCTATAGTGCCCACTAAAGTCTGCTGCCAGCAACAGTGCTGCATGTTCCTTCGCCTCTGCTCTGGGCACTCCCGTGGCCTCAAAGCACTCCTGCATGAACCTCGAGACCTCCTCAACCTGCACCTCAGGCATAATTGAACTGGAACGAGAAAATGTTGGCCTTATATGGAAGCTGATGATATACTACATATACGTGCGGTCACCAACTATATAGAGGCTGTGTCAATTTTATAGGTAATTAAAATTGTGTCAGAAACAAATAACAGCTCTATGGTAGAACTGTTCGAGCAAAAGTTATCATTTCTGTTCTTCACAACTATTTCGGAAACGCACAAACTTACAGGCAACGTCAATTACTAATAGTTAATAGTTTTATTTTAGAACATATAACACACAAAGAAAAATACGATTGCTCTCGCACATGGTCACACCAGGACTGCAATACTTGTATTTTAATAAATACTTCGCCCTGTATCTACGTGTTGGATTTCACATACCGCATGAATTTCCCCACATATTGGATAATTGATACGAGAAAGTTAAGTTCCGATTCTAACATGATTGTGTATATAAATAGACAATCATATTAGGATCGCACAACCACGAAGATTAAACTTCCTCGATATCTTCAAAACATGAGACATGTAATAGCATATCTCAATCGGGGTCGTTGGTACCTAATAGCAGTGGCGTGGCGTTAATAAAACCCGATTCTCATCGGCTTGCCTACTTTAAGGAATTTTAGTACTTTATTTTACTGCTTTCTAAGAAAACATAAGAGAAAATATACTCCGGCTTTACCAACAACATGTTTGACGCCACGCCACTATTTAAAAGGGACAGCATAAAAAAACTTAACCTAAAAAAATATCGGGGTCCTTATGTCTCATGAATAATGTCCTCGGGATGGGCCGAAACATGTCGAGCCGGTCTCAGCTTGTACGAGATGAATAACCGCTAAGGTAATCTAAATAAGTAACAAAAATACAATTGAGAAACTAAAATATAAAACTGGCAGCAAATTTAATGATTGAACAAGTCCATGAGCATCGGGTAGGTCTCTGACCAATCATTAACTTTGCTGTGCAAGTAATTCAAATATAATACAGTTATTTTACAATTAAATACTTAGACTTTACTTACAACACACTGATACCAGTTACTGCGATATTATAAACTGTAGAATCTCCTTGTAAAGTATATTTGTATTATACTTATCTAAATGGAATTAAACTATAAACATCATCTCTATAGTTGTGGACAACTTTAAGTATACACTATTGTTAGAGTCTGGCTAGTGAAAGATGAGAATTCATTGCTTTTGTCATTAATTTTTAGGTTATTAGTTAATGAGAAAAGCATTATTTGTTTATATCTAGCTCATACAGGCACACCGCAACTATATTTTTAAACGCGGTTGATTCCAGTCTCATCCTTCATTATACAGACTCAATTCAGCAATATATTTACATGTTATTACAAAGTTATTCATGCAGTACCAACTGCATAGAAAAGTGGACCGAATAGCCAAATATTTGAGTTCTTCCTTGATTTATACACTAAACACTAATAGTATTCTAAATTTGAAGCTTCTATGTCTGCTAGAAGTACTTTAGACTTTTTATGAACGGCCAGTCAGCGAGTGAGTGACAATATTAAGAAACTTTGACGAGTATAATATAATTCTTAAACTGCTGCTTCAAATTGACTGTAATTTGAAATATACCGTGTTTATATAACGCCTGCTTGGTTACTGAAAATTCAGGTTTCTAGTTTTATCAAAAGCGAAGTTACAGGGTTGGTAGAAAATGGCCTGAACTAATTCGAGAAAAGGATGGCACGGCCGTGCCGCTTTTTTGCTCGGCTTGGCGGGGGCACTACCGTGCCCCCAGATTATTATTTATTTTGCTATCAGGCTTTCACTCCACTGTATGTACATCTTATTTTAGATAAGATAACCACTAGGCGTCTGTTGTATTTGCATAAGTACAAAAGACGTCCTCTATAGTAAAGGAATTGACAACGTTTCATTTTTTAACCAGATTCAATCGATGCAATCAAATAGAGGATTTAAAATTAAATATAAAAAAAAAAACATTTTCTAAAGTTTCTAATTGAGCGTAAATTCTAAATGAGCGTAGGTGATAAGTAGACTAAAGCATGCATGTAATTAGATGACAATCACAGTGTAGAAAATCATACAGAAGCACTCGCACTTAGTACTAAGGGGGGCCTTAGTATTTCTTGTGGGCTGTGACTGTGTCATATCCATTTAGTGACGTGATTTTGAGAAGAGGGACTATGCATGAATTTTTATTTTTGCTTTAATAAAAGCTCATTCATGTAACAAACAGTAGACTAAAATAAATTTTCGAATAACTATAAAAATAACCAAGATATAACCCTTCAAACATTTCATTCTATCTCTTTCTAGCGAAACAGAATTTAATATGGAGTTTATATGGCCGGAGTGCATTATGACGTAACAGTGTCTATCGGACCTCTCCGTCTAATTAGTAGTTTAAAATGCGTATTTATTGGCCGAATGTAATTTTAATTTCTCATTGTGAAATAGTTTTTGCGGTATTTTGATATTTATAAAGAAAATCATGCTCGGACCCTATTGTATGCTCCCCTCAGATTTTTCCAAATTCCTTCAAAACTAGTTGCTATACTACTACACTATTATAAAGATGAAAAAATGCAGTGTCTGTACATGAAGATATTAAAAAAAATAGCGGACTATTCGGAAGTCACTGAATATAAAAATATTATTTTTTGGATTATTGTATGTTTATTTATACGTGCATGTTGCCACGCCAAATCGGTTAAATAGATTTCAAGAATTTTGGGTACACGCGTAGATTGGCTATCTACAGATGGTTGTAGGATATTTTATACCCTACAACGCTGAAGAAAAAAAGGGTTATGACTTTTTCTCCTCCGCGAACGAAGTTGCGGGCATCTTTTTATACATTTACCTTTAGAAAGTGCCCGTAGCGAAGGTACGCTGAGGAGAAAAAGTCATAACACTCTTAGGTTCCATATTTTTTTCCACACTGTATAAATTTGTATCGCAGAGCGGTCACTTTACTCTCCAACTGACTGTACACGCATTTCTTTTTTCCACTACTACCCACCCACCTACCTTATAGTAGGAATAGATATGTGGGCATTTAACAAGCTCGCCAGTGTATTGATAATTATTAGGTATTTATCCAAATTACTATCGAACCACATACTCGTATCTAAATACTTAATTTACTGTGATTGATGTGTTGTTTATGTTTTGATAATATATACCTGCTGTATCCATACTATCCATACTATCCATACTATATACTATTATACTATCCATACTAATATTAATAAATGCGAAAGTGTGTCTGTCTGTCTGTTTGTCTGTTACCTCTTCACGCTTAAACCGCTGAACCGATTTGGATGAAACTTGGTATGGAGATAGTTTGAGTCCCGGGTAATAGGCTACTTTTTATCCCGGAATAATACCCTTATCCGAGATAAACGAATTTAAGGCGGGCGAAGTCGCGGGCAGAAGCTAGTATATTATAAACTTGAACTTAAACATGATGTAATGAATATCTTTAACATTTTCTATCAAAACAACGTCAAATGTATACTGCGTGAATTACGGTTAAAATTTTAATGTTGTTCTAATAATGTAAAGTCATATCGTTAAAGAGTTCTCGATTCAAATCAAACAAAAACAAAGTTATGTAACATGCTAATTTGCTATCTGTTAACGGCTTTTACAAAACAAGTATAGCAAATATGAAAAGATTAGGATCGCGGGTCAAGTATATAGGGGCTCCAGACGGTCAGAAAATATGTCTGATTTGATCAGGTCGGCCATGATTTATGACCGCGTGGACGCTCGACGATCGAGGTTACTCAAGTGAACCTGCTTATTGGTTGGACGGTTTCACGGCCAACTAGTTGGCCGATGGAATAAGTCACGTGTGGAAGGGGCATATAGCATAATGTAAACATATGTATGTTGTCAACTTGTGACTTCACTTCATCCATTCCCATTCAGTAATCAGTTACCATCACACGGTTGACGGGGCCGCTCGCGTCACTTATTTTTAATATTCAATTGTTTTACGACGTTGGACGTTTCGGTAAGTTTTTCTATTATTTTAATTAGTTAGTGGTATATAAACAGGTGTTCCAAGATTTCTTTGGTAATTTATTATAATTTTGTGTCCCAAGGTTTTGACTGTTGACATTCCATATTTATACCAAGTTTTGCTGTTAAAACAAAGTATGATCTGCCGTTGTAATCTACCATGGATAACGGAATTTAGGCAGGATAGCAACACTTTATATATCCTACTGATTATTATAAATGTGTCAGTTTGTGAAGATGCATGGATTAGGGAATGCAATCGGTTAACCGACTTGTATGAAAAAACCGGCGGTTTCGAATTAAACTTAATTTTTCGCATACAAAAAAAACTTATTGCATTTCGTGGTATGGATGTTTCAATGTTTGGATGTTTAGATAATTGGATGGTTGCTACTAATAGCAAATGAACATTTGAACGTAAATAAATGATACTTGGCTCTCAGATAGCTCATGGATAAAATCAACATAAATTGATAAATATTACGGGGGGGCTCCCACGCTGCGCTTGCCGGTACGCGGTCTCCACTCGAGAACCTTTCTGTCCCAACGGCCATCGGCCCGCAAGGTGGTCGGACGACCAGCGACTCTCGGTGGATGCGGGTCGCCTCAATAAGGCTTGTGTTATGAGTACTAAACAACGGTATATTTAATATATAAAGACTCAGGAACAAATATTTATGCTCATCACACAAATATTTGCCCTTACCGGGATTTGAACCCAGGACCGTTAGCTTCGCAGCTTAGGTAGCGTCACTCCCGCTGAGCTAAACCGGTCATAATCTCTATAACATTAGGTTATAGGTACTTTTAACTCCCGCTAAGCGGGCGAAGCCGTGAAGTAACTGTAGTTTATAATAATTGCACAACGTTGATTCTGTATGCTTGGAATGTAAGTTCTGAGAATTTACTAAATCTTCAACTGATACAGCTGATATCCGTCATCGCGTAAGTTCATTTACCTGTTCGAGTAAATGTCGATAAGGAAAAATATAAACATTACTATTTATAAGTAAACGTGTTGTGTACACGTTTCCTTTTATACCTTATAACTTTTCCTGTAATATATATTAGCTGTCAATGTCATAATTATTTTTATTTTTCTTACTAATATATTTAGACCAAAGTAAAAAAAAAGTGATTAAAAAAAAAACCCGACTGCGTAAAAAACTAAAAAGAAAAAAACAAGTCCAGTACCCCAGAAATTAGTTAAGTTATACATGATCGATACTCACAATATAACAAATAATAAATTCTAATATGGAACATAGCGATTTTGAGCAGTCGGGACCCATAAGAAATCTAGATCGACGCAAATCTTCCTAACAATGGGTCCCGACCCCGACTGTTTAAAATCGCTATGTTCCATATTAGAATTTATTATTTGTTATATTGTGAGTATCGACCATGTATAACTTAACTAATTTCTGGGGTACTGGACTTTTTTTTCGCAATCTTTATCGTGGGGGTTATTGAGAAGCTTGCATAGATTTATTACAATACCATGAAATCAAAATTTAGTGAGAACGGCTTGCTAGCCAACTTTAAATGGTTATAGTTCCTAACTGGTAAGTCCAAATTAAAAATAATAAAAGAAACCTAATAATGATTTTTAAATCCCTATTCATTGATACCCCACTCGTTACAGTACGTCGATTTTCATTTTTTTCTTTTTCACAATATGGCGTGTCATTATCTCCATTTTGAGTTTTCATTATTTTCATGTCTTCAGTGACATGTAACGACAGTAATAACAAATCGATTGACGTAAGAATCATCAAAATCGGTCCACGCGTTTGGTCTCTAGAGTGCCAGATAGGAACAAACATACATACATACATACATACATACATACATACATACATACATACATACATAGACTGATAAACACATTACCACTCCTTTGCGTCGCGCAGTCGGGTAAAAATATATTCAAACGACGGAACTGTACAAAAGTCACGTCGGATGCTTAAAAGATGATGTCCAAAAAACAATATCAAGGGTAGATTCCTGGGTAAAAAAATTCTAAGTAATCCGTCAGTTAGATTATCAAAAAATATTCACACGTATTTTTTCTTTTGTCAATCAAACAATAAAAAGTCAAAGATAAAGCGCGTCACAATTTGGGAGTGGGGGCGCATGACGCCACGTCGTGCGAAAAACGGTCGCCCGGCGTCTTCATCATTTTTTGTTTAAATAAAAAATAAAAAAATACGTGCCCAGCAAATTTTTTTAGGATACAAGCCTATTCAATATAAAAAATAAGATATTTGTGATTCTGAATTCACATAACGTATATTATGTTACGTATTGGGAAAATAATAAATCATTCACACTTCTGAGAGCCGATTTCACCAATCTCTTATTCCGAGAATTACGCTTCATCTCAAATAGTTATGTCACATTAATATGGGGTTTTGACATTACTATCCAAGAATAAGCGTTATTCTCGGAATATAAGTTTGGTGAAATCCAGCCTAAGAAACTTAACGTTCGCTATTCCCTTCTCATTTGTCCTGAAAGTCCTGTTAATTTTATACGAGTTAAGTTGTCCAAGTCAAGCCATACGTATACGTACTTGTTCCTATCATTTTAATTGATAAACGAGTCTCGTCTACTGGCAGTAATTATCCTCTAGCTTTTAACATACAATGGACCTCAATTAGAGACAAAGTCCTTTGAGGTCATTGAATAATATCAGTATGAATAACAATCCTGCAAAGTTGATATTGTGACTTTGAGGGCCCTCCGCTAAAACTTGCGCATACGGAACGCGTTCCCGCTGCAGGCCTCCGCTCCCGCGCACGTTAAAGTTAAAACACGTCGCACGCGCACGAGCCAGTTAGCGTGACTAGTCATAATATTTTTCAATACGTACACCATAGACACAAAACAGATAGGTAGATTGATTCCTGTACCTATCTGTTTTGTGCCATAGATGAGTATATGTACAACACAGACACGCAAGCATGTACACGCGCATATTTTACCGGAGGCCCTTAGGGTTCCGTATTCTTCGGGTGCGGAAATTATATTACTAATGCTCCGCTGTCTGTTAGTCACAGTTAGGACTTTTACTCTAACTGTAATAGGAAGACATTTGAAATTTTCACAGAACTTGTATTACGGGGGCCACTATAACAACAGATAATAAAAGTTTAATGATGTGGTACGGAACCCTAAGTGTGTGAGATCGACTCGCACTTGCGATATTTGCGATTTGGCACCTGCCGTAATAGAATGGAAGAGCATATGAATGTCAAACCGAATACTTAGAATGTGCTTTAAATGCTAATTTACCACGATATATCAATGTGATTCGACTTTAAGTTTCTATTTCTTACTTAGATATATAAGTTTGAAATATAAATGTTACACCTCGTAGTCCACCAAAAGGCCCGCATAATATAAGGCAAGAAAAGGACAGCGTATATTTCTGTTGCTTCATTTTTGTGTAATAGCCAGCTGTTATTTGTCGGAGAGCCGATGGATCTTTGAGGAAGGCGGGTTCTGGAGTGGAGACCTCGAACGAATCGCCCTGTGGGATGACCCCCCACCAGGTGGACCGACGACCTAAAGAGACTGTCGGGAAGTGGTTGAATACGGAGAGCTGAGGACCAAACACCATACGGTGGCGTGAATTGGGGACGGCCTATGTTCACGAGGACTCCGGGCTGACGATGATGATGATTTACCGCAGCTGACTCATCGGTCAGGTGTTTCACGGCCGTCGAGAAGCGACTAGCTATCTACTATTGTTTCACTCGTGAAACGTGCAATTAATACACCATCAAGCGTCAGTAAAAGAGTTTCCTACGAGTACATATAATCAGCAATCAACTGCTAATCTTCTTCTACTTAGTTGTGTAGTCGTGTACCCTTGGCAGAGTAGTCGTGGTCATGGGGGTCTTCGCACGGCCTTTTTTTAATATTTCCCTCCATCTCTCTTTAACCGAGGCATTTCGCTCGCACTGGTTTAGGGGTCCGTGAGGGTTTTCACGTGATCAGTCCATTGCGAAGGGGAGCGACCTCTGCAATGGACCCGGAGAGGACGCTCAATGCAGCGGGCGCTCTAAATAATAAACGAGATATGGAGAATCGTTTTCTGCTGACCCCGCCCCAACAAAGTCTCTGTAGGAACTCGGCACTTTTCGGTTTCTGTTAAAAATTTCGACTGATTCAAAGTGTCTAATGTCAGACAGACTTTCATAAACGGTGAAATCACGAATGCTTAAGTTCTTTGGTCACATATATATATAGGTATATATTATATGAATATGTATGTATCTAAGTATTTATCTTCTTAAATTATGTCTGTAAATTAGTTGCACCGCCCACAATTTATCTGCTTTGCCTCAAGGTTCTTTTGTGCAATAAAGATTAAATAAATAAATAAATAAATAAATATGCAGAAATTATAACTCCATGTAGAGACTCGTGATTCAGGGCCAAGTGGAAGGCAAGAGAGCATGAGGCCGATTACGAACTCACTGGACTCACCTGACTCAAGAAGTTACTGAGTCCACAGCGGTCCTACGGCAGAAATGGAAAAAACAGCGCTGAGAGAGCAGTCCTCGGGAAAGACTACGACCCGCAGAACATCTCTATGTACTTCCTCTGCGCAACCACGTACAACCAATCTGATAAGATTATGAGACTCATACGAAGAAGAATCGTCAGTTTACTTTAGAAATAGTTATATGTAAACATCTCGTACGCGTTTGCGATAATTCAATTTATAATAGGAACGCGATCGAGACGTTTTATTGCGTTCGCAAGTTCGCAACTTCAATTTTCCTGTTTATTTAAGCCTGTTTCATTAATCCCGTTCCGTATTTCTTCCAGAATCTTCCAAACATGGGTAAAGTGGCGACAGCAGACGCTATGCGGTTCATGACCGAGTGCCTGAAGGCAGTAGGGACAGCAGCGAAGGCGGCGGAGCAGCAAGCAGAACTGTTGTTGCAAGCAGACCGACTAGGGCACCCTAGCCATGGCATGAACAGACTTGGTAAGATCACCCACAACCTGGGAGTAGCGATAGCAGGATTGGTAGAGACAGTAGCAACAATAGCAAGACAGATGGGGTATCCAAGTCATGGCATGAATAAACTTGGTAAAGATCTCCACAGTATGGGTAAAGTAGCGAAAAGGTAGTAGGCACAATAGTGAAAACGATGGAACAACTGGCTGAGTTGCTGATGAACGGACTGTGGTACCCCAGCCATGGCATGAACAGACATGGTAAGGAACTATACTAACTGAATATGGTAGAGTAGCGACAGCAGGCGCATTGCGCTTCATCATCGAGGGTTTGAAAGAGTTAGGGACAGCAGTAAAGGCAGTGGAACACCTGGCAGGTCAGCTGTGGCACCCTAGCCAGAACAGACTTGTTAAGAATCTACACAGCATGGGTAGAGTAGCGACAGTAGACGCTGTGCGACTTAGGAAGAAGATAGGTGAGACAGAGTTGCTATGGTATGGTGGTTGAAGTACCCTAGATATGGCATTGGTAAGGATCTCCACTCCACAGCATGGGTAGCGAAACCAAATGTCAAGGTCGGCTGGGGTTTGTTAATGAAAAAAATTGCTCTTTCTCTTTACCTCACAATCTTCTTAAAAACTTTGCCCTTCTCAGTGGAACAACATCCGCATTCCCTGCCTGAGCCTATTCTCTAAATTTTAAAACAACATGCTAAAACTGATTTTCCAGAGTTCTACATCAACGACATTCTCAGTGGAGGCTGCAAGCCTAACAACCAGCCCAAAATTTTAAAGGAGAACGCGTCAACGGCATGGGTTGATGCTGATAATACCCTCGGAGCAGTCGCCAGCCATTTTGCAATGGACATCGCCATTAAGAAGGCTAAGGAAACGGGAGTTGGATGGGTTACTGTCAAAGGTAAGACTGTCGACATTATTAAACTCAAACATGAATTCATCCAATCAATCAACGGCCTTTAAGTCTGTGACTGACTATAAGAACAGTCTTATGAAAGAAGACAACGTTTTTCATGGCTATTAAGTAAACCAATACGGGAGTGGCACACGTAACCACCAGGCTTGGGACTATATAAGGACGGCCTGATGCAAATTCACCCTGTAAACGAAAGCCGAGAGTACACTGTCAAATAATAAAGCAATTGCTGCTGTTTTCTCTGGAGGTTACAGTTTGGGGTTCTTCAAGAGGGTAGTGAATATGTTATTGAATATATTAGGTAGGGTCGGCAACACGCACGTTATGTCCCTGGCTTTGTTAGCGTTCATAAGCTGCGGTGACTGCTTATCATCAGGCAGGCCGTACGCTAGTTTGCCACTACCAACTAACTCGCAGAACCGAGTGACGAATCGAAGGTTCTCGAAAGGAAACATACGAATCGCGACTACTCAATTTACAATGGGGGAATGGACTCTTAACAGTATAGTTGTAAATGCTAACGTGCATGTTCGGTAGATGCCAGCTAGCAGAAAGCATGCGACTGTTCGTTGCGATTTTTTTTTACTTACGTTCACCAGTCGGTGTCTCTGACTTTGAATGATAAATAATACCTGTCTGTATGTCATTTTCACTAAATATCAAAGTATTTTTATTATTTATTTTTCTTTTCTTCTAATTATTGCTACATTTTTTTGCTATAGATCATACAAACCTCTTGAACATCGTGAGACATTAATTGAACTTTATTTTCATTGCTCTGTATGTAACATATTGTGTTAGCATGACATTACATTACAACCGTGCCAATGCGTTATCAACTCGTAGAATATTCCATGGAAAATTCTCATAAATCCTTTCAACTGTTTGATGCAGACGTAAGATTACATTATTCGTAAGATTTTTTGATGTTCTTAAATTACTTTTCAGGACTTAAAAAAAAATCAATCCATACGTGTGGTTAGGTTTGTTTTATAACATTATTGAAGATTTTACATATAGAAAAAGAATGAGAAAAGAAAACGCAAATAAATAAAACGTAATATGAATTTAATTATATGGGCGTCTCCTATCGACTCATGCCAATGTGTAAACCGCTAGTAGAGCGCGGATCCACGCAGCATTTCCTGATACATAGATAGGTATCCATTCGAGATGATTCTCATCGTGTTCCTATATTGTAATAACAGGCACCTATTATTTCACTTTCAGGATCCAATCACAATGGCATGGCTGGATTTTGGGCAAAGAAAGCATCAGATAAAGGCCTCATTGGCATGGCTTTCACCAACACCTCCCCTTTACTAGCACCTACTAGAAGTAAAAAGGTAAACTATATTGGTTGACAGAGGCAATTTGAAAGAGGAATCCTTATTCTGCCAGTAGGCTCTTTTAAAAGTGTGATTCACCAGCAGCGCTTCGGAAATAACACACCATTGAGAAGTGCCGTAAGAAAGCCACTCTGGTTCGTCTTTTTTTTGTCAGAAGAAGAATTACTATTTGTAACAAAAAAACATTCAACTATAATTGCGAAGAGTGTGGTACGCTAAAAGATGTCCACCACTTTTTAGTGGAATGTATCCGAACACGGGCTAAAAGAGACAGGTTGATAAGATATTGGGGGTGGATATAATTGTAATCATGTTGTTATGTTCCAATTTATATCGGCAGAACCCATGTCGGGAGAGGCAAAATTTGTATACAGTTTTTATTTTATAAATAAGTGTGTACAAATTTTGTTGTTTTTCCTGAGTAAGAAGCTGTTAGGATTTATTTTTAGGGCTGCTGGAGCTGGCATGCTTATTTCCTTTGGTTAATGTTCCTTAAAAAATAAAAATAACATTTAGTCCTGTATAGTCGTTAAAAATGCAGGATTACGTCCCTCGGAATATATACATACCAAAACTTAACCGTGTTAATATTTTTTTATTTTATTTCAGGCAGCACTAGGCACAAACCCTCTTTCGGTAGTAGCACCAGGGTCCAAAGGGGAAACCCTTTACGTCGACATGGCCACAACTGCAGTAGCCGTGGGAAAGGTGGGCACGTTTTTATTAGTTATCCCCTTCCCCCCCTACCTTCTCCTCCCCTATCTTCCATGTTATGGGCCTCGATTTTGAGTTTCACCTGGCCAATCTTTTAAGGCGTAGAAAGAAGTTGAAGTTGTTCTGCCATGTTAGGTCACTGAAAAAGGAGCCTCCTTACGATACTTAATACCAGTGTCCAGAAGTGCCTTCTGTATGTCGCCTTCAATCTAACCGCAATCTTTTTACTATACCTATATTTAGGTCCGGTTTTCCTAGGTGTATTTTGTGAACTTTGGGCTTTTTTTGAATCCTTGGCAAAAACTCCACCCATATGTTGTTGATATAACAAACGACTCGGACGAAGCGATTTGCTTCCACATTCCTCGTTAGGATGGCCAAAGATTGGAACTCTCATCGAACATATATTTTCCCGGAACTATATAACTTGGATCTCTACAAGACGAGAGTGAATAGACACTATATAGGTCAGCATGCTCCATCATCGTCTTCATCGTCGCTTACCACAGGAGAGATTGAGGTCAAATGCTTGCCTATCTTACATACAAAAAAGAAAAAGTTGGTACCTTGTTATATTATACCCAAACGTATCGTACATATCGTATCGTATATAACATACCCACGTTTTCTTTTCGCAGATTGAAATACAGCGCCGCAAAGGAGACCCCATCCCAAGCGGCTGGGCGCAAGGACCAGACGGCAAGGAGACCACTGACGCCAGCTTGGTTTGTATTACAAGCTTCGTAATTTATATCTATTTTGGACCGTTAATACGCTCACTCCTAGATAATTACAAAAGTATGTCGACAACGTAACCATTATAAATGATACTAGATGATGATATGTACAATTTTGATCGACGTAAAATTTTAGATATTGTTAAAGTGAAAGCGACAGGCGCCATATATATCAAATTTTGCTAAAGTCAGCCATATCGTCTTTAACCTTAGATATTTTCACTAATTATACATTTCTAGATTTGTATTGAAAATGAAATATGAATCTCCATTATTTCAGGGAAAATCTTAATAACGCGATGCAGGATCGTTTTTTGTTTTGTATGGACACGCTGGGCGCTCGGCGACATCTGTTAGTCAGAATTTCTTTGTCCTCTTATCACGCAAAAACGGCTGAATGGATTTTGACCAATTTTGGTATGGGGATAGATGGTTGATTCAAACATGATTAAACCGTTTATGGTTGATGGTTATAAAGTTTTACGCGGAATGAATGAATGAATGAATGAATGAATGAATGAATGAATGAATTTATTGCGTATGGAATTCAGTTACATAATATTACATTTGCAGATAAAGTAGCACATAAAAATAGTCATTCTGAACCCTACCTTTACAGGCGTACACGCTAAAATGTATACAATAAAATACATTGCAGAAACTTAAATTAAAAAGAATTAATACCTATGAATGAATGAATGAATGAATGAATGAATGAATGAATGAATAGTTTATTTGCATAAAAAACAACCTATGTTTATAAATGTCAATATTTTTCAAGTCATACAAGAATATTAGCAATGTCGCAATTAAGTTAATTCGATTCCATGTACTCTTTTAAACTATAAAAACACTTGTCCAAAAGCCATGATTTTACATTAAGTTTAAATTTTTGTTCAGTCATTGTTTTAAAAATGTCAGGTAATTTATTAAAAATGTCAATACACATAATATAGCAATTCTTTGATACAATTTTGAGACGAGCACGAGGCTTGTATAGTTTATACATATATTGTTGTCGTACAGCCCGTGAGGATATTGCCTGAACTTCTTGAAATAAGTGTTTGTGCTTACGTACGAAGAGGTCGCGGGCACTACTTTACGCTTGATTTGATTGATTTGAAATTTGTGAAAATTGCATGGTCTACCTAATCTTAGGTAATTTTATTATGAAGTGTCTCAACTCGACAGGATCTAAGTCAACTTTTTTTATGACATAGGAGGCAAATGAGCAGAAGGGTCGCCTGATGGTAAGCGATCACCGTCGCCCATAGACACTTGCGACACCAGAGGAGTCACAAGTGCGTTGCCGGCCTTTCAGGTGGGAGTACGCTCTTTTCTTGAAGGCTTGAAGGTCGCATCGCAACTAAAAGTAGTTTGGTTCTAAAGTTGTCTTCGGTTTATAACATTTTATTTCTTCATAATAAATGATAATAAGAAAGTTGTGTCCTTGATTCTCATTCATTTCTGGTTTTGTTCAGGCGTTTGAGACTGGGTGTTTGATGCCGCTCGGAGGGCAGGAGCACACGTCAGGATACAAAGGATACGGTCTGGCAGCTATGGTTGAACTGTTCTGTGGGATCAGCTCAGGTAGGGATCTTAAAATTTTTAATTTATTTAATTTATTTTATTCAGAAATGTTTAATTAGTATTTTTTGCTGATTTTATGACTGCAAAATATTGAGTATAGCATTAAAAATTCTAGGCAGATAGTAAAGGTTGATGACCTAAAACTGTATCTCGACACATAAATCGGCATCCTAGAAAACTACGTTACAATTTTAATTACTCAGTCTACTATAGACACCTACGGCACGCCTTTGAACCCAATTTTCCGCTTTTCACCTCAACAATACGTGTGTTATGTTATCATCATTCCATTTAGTCTCTAGTCTAGTTCACAGTTAACATTCCTCCAATCTACCACGTAGCATTCTCATTTTAGGAACTAAATGCCTTACATTTCCATTCTCATTCCAGGATCAAAATACGGGCACCACATTCGCTCGTGGTCCCACAGTGCAGAAGGCGGGCCTGCTGACCTGGGACACTGTTTTGTGGCGGTGGACCCCGAGTGCTTCGCGCCTGGCTTCGGCGACCGCCTCGCTGAAAGCATGGACCATTGGAGGCACTTGGAACCGGTGAATCTAAATATATGATCATCATTAAATTATATCAGCCGAAAGACATCCACTGCAGATAAGGGTCTTTTCTAAGGATCTCCTCAACGACCACTCGTGCACTGCCTCATCCAACTGTTCAGCTTGACCAGTTCGGCGGTTCCCCTTGCTGGAAGCCACACTGAGTCTTGCGATTCATGGTCGCACTGTACTATACTATATACTAATGCTACCCCAACCTAAACCAAACAACCATAAACCTATAATGCTACCCCAACAGCCACACGCATGGCTCGATTATTTCTAGAGTAATGTGCCTTAGAACTATTAATAATTGATGGAAACTCAGGTACCACATTCGTTCGTGGTACGTTAGTATGGTGGCGGGCCCTCTCGGACCAACCTTTCTACCAAGCATTTCCACCTGTTGAAAGATTTTTCCCGATTTGCATGTGAGAAGGCTACTCCTGATTAGGTGTTCCAAGAAAGGTTGGTTGGTCCGAGAGGAGAGGCCTCCGGCTACTTCGTAGTGGTGGATCCCGACTGCTTCGCATCTGGCTTCGGCAAGCGGCTCGACAATAGCATGAACCATTGGAGGCACTTGAAACCAGGAACACACAGGCATTATCAGGATCATCATCATATCAATTTAAACGTTCAATGCTAAACAAAGGCCTCTTTCAAGAATCTCTACAACAACTTACGCATGAGTGAAGTGAGCGAGTGGCAACGAACCGAGTTTTAACTCGCTATTGGAGTCTAGAGTACTTTTGCTTGAACGCGCATGCGTCATGATAGAAGGTACTAAATAATTGGTCCATCCTATCTTCGATATGTCAACAATACGCTTCAGGCAACTTTTGACACATCAGTGTTGGCCTAATGACTGCAGATAGGACCCGGCAGCCTTCTATATCTTCGCGCTCTTCCTAGTCACTTAGGCGGTTCCTAGGCGCGTCTAGTTTTTACCAGCCGGGCTAGCGCAACTCACCGCGACTACGCTTGTCGCGCGACAGAGCATCACCCGCCTTACTCGCACTGTATTGAAACACAATCTTTGTAGCGTGACAAGGAGACGCGTAATAACAGTTGTGCTAGAAGTGCTGTACCTTCTCCCTTTTGTTGGTTTTATCTCAGATTGGTTGTATACCTATTTCATATATTTCCAGTCGGACCCCAGCCTCCCAGTCTTGGCACCAGGGGACAAGGAGCGGGCAGCAGCGAAGAAATGCGATGAAGACGGAACTGTTTCATATCTGCTACAGCAGTTACAGTCCAGTGAGGCATTGGCAAAGAAGCTCAAAGTAACTCCCATGAAAGTGCTTTAAAGATACCAAATTGTTGGCCTAGAAAATAATATCTGAATAGTTCCATCTTCCTATATTGTACTCTCTGCATTCAGTACGTTTTAGGTACCCTGATGCGAGATATATTGTGTCACTAAAGTTGTGAATTGGAAGGTCGTGAAATGGGACTAATATATATTGCGTTTATTGCGTTGGGCGATTGACAAAGTGCCGTCGATAATAGCTGTACAGCAGGCACTGGCAGAAAAATCTAATTTGACGTACGTTCCTAATTCCTATGATGACCCTACAGTATACCTTTGACGTCGCGTTTATTTTATTGATATCTAGAAGATGCCCGTAACTTCGTTTGAGGAGGAGAAAAAGCCATAAACCCTCGTTTATTATCCTCCGCGAATGAAATTGCGGGTGCGGTAACGTAGTCGGGTAAAAGTATCCTATAACCTCGGTATCTGTCGATACCGAGCTACCGTGTACCAAACATAGTTGAAATGCGTTTAGCAGATTGGGCGTGCACAACGACACTTACAAACACAAAAAATCCAAAAAAGAATTTAATTCAGTGACTTTGAAATACTCAGTATTCAAATGTCTATACATTAAAGATTTTCAGTTCAAAGTCTCAAATGTTATGATTGAGTGCCCCAGGGCCTCCCGGTTTTGAGTGCCCTAGGGCCCCCGCATGTATAAAGACGGCCTTAGCGAGGACCACAGATGTTATTAATGTGCCTCATTAAGAATATTTTCGATGCATTTTGTAAATTAGAATCAATAAAATATCTACAACTTTGAGTACTACAATTTTATTTGAATATCACACAAATCCCATTCTGCAAGAAAAATACAGTTATATAACATGGTATTCGGTAATGTTACACAAAAATCCGTTGCGCTGGCGGCAGGCAGGTGTGCGTGCGCAGACGGACCCTTGAAATTCATGTAGTATGGATGTAGCAGAGCATCAGCCTGGGGCCTTGCACTTGTACGGGGCTTGCACAATGCACATGCACACTCACTCAACAAAGCAACCCATGTAGAAAAAAAATTGGTTTATTTAAAACTCGCAACTTTATGCTTGCATTTCTTGTGACGCGTCATCAGCAAAGACAAGAGCTTCGCAAGGATTTACCCGCCTGGAGCCTCCCAATGGGTAAGGCCGCCCCTGTTGTCAACATATTTACGAGCATGATTAGAAAGAATATATTTAAATATCTGTTAACTTCACATTTCAGTCAAGTACAAGAAAAGAATCGAATTAATCTTTTCGTAAATATATACCAAAATTGTATTTCAATTTCAGTGACAGAGTGATGAGATATATTTTTGAGAGGGAATAGGAATCGTTCATATAGGCACAAGGGCACTGCCTACCTTGAACGAACATGGCTCCATCCAAACAGGCATGGAGAAACTGCCTACCCATGTAATGAACAAAAAAACCGGCTAAGTGCGATACGAACTCGCGCACCGAGGGTTCTGTACAAAATATACGCTACAAATGTCCGTACCTATGAAAATCCAGTGTCAGCAGAGCCCTACTCGGTGCTCGATAATTATATTGGTTACTGATATAGACAGAGATAAAAAAATAGTTTTTCTGATTTATTTTGTTGATTGTATTATTGTGCTGGGCTAATATAAGAACTTCCTTAA
The DNA here is from genome assembly GCA_905404275.2 of Hedya salicella. Lineage (NCBI taxonomy): Eukaryota > Metazoa > Arthropoda > Insecta > Lepidoptera > Tortricidae > Hedya > Hedya salicella. Next base: position 16,384,365 of record FR990112.1, on the reverse strand, counting down.
CACCAAATTTCAAGTTTCTAGAACAACTGGAAGTACCCTATCAATTTCAAAAAGTGTCGAAATATACATTTTTTGCGGCATATACCTACGGCCGTATCTTTTTTTTACGTACACTTAGAGGTTCAATTATTTCACAGCTTCAAGGGACCGTGGACTTGAGTATATAGTTCTAATTTCAACTCGATACCTCCACGCGTTACTGAGATAAAGGGTCTTGACAGACAGACAGACAGAGGTTCCGTTTTTTTCCTTTTGCAGGTACGGAACCCTAAAAACATGACACATCATCGGGTCTATAGTAATATCACGTGTTGTGATATATTTGGCGCTTTGGATGTTACAAACCATTTTGATGCTGACTGCAGCATACTCAAAGAGGTTTTTATAACGATTCGCCTGTACAGGAAAAACTAACCACAATACCAGGCACAGACATAAAAGCATAAAGTTACGCAACGCGTGCCGTTCTGCAGAACGCATTACGAGTTATAAAACAAGGGCTATTTCTAATCGGGCCGGCTTGAAATATCCCTGCCTAATGAATCAATCTAGGTTCAAACTGGCACAGTGTAGCGAATAGCGACGGATATGTAGGTATTATAGCTGTACTGGCTATATGACACAACATTAGCCAAATCTGTGCAACGCACTTATGGTTTCACTAAAGGTTTTGCAGTGCTGGTCCGTTTAAAATATTTGAATGTCAAATGGTGTGTATTGAAAAAATAAAATTTTTGGCCGGAAATCGACCGTTATTTATTTTATTTTTATACCTTACTGAAATCAAATACTTGCAATGAAACCTCAATCTAGAAAATCATATTTTTATATTATAAACGTGAAAGTATGTTACTATGTACATTCCACTTAATCTCAAAAACTACTGGACTAATTTTTATAAAACTTTCCAGTTATGTACCTTATATATCAGAATAGGACATAGGCTATTATGTATGTCAAATTTCATCCCTTATAAGGACGAAAAAGGGGTGAAACTTTGTAAGCTATAGATTGCATTTCTACGCGGACGAAGTGACGCTCTTGGGAAAGTCTTGGGACATTTTTATCTTTACCAAACTATATATATATATATGGAACCACATATCCGTAAAAATGTGTGACAGAGGTGCAGATGACGAGACGACTCGTGTCACACTAATTTTGGGAACGAATCCATACTAATATTATAAGTGCAAAAGTGTGTCTGTCCGTCACCTCTTCACGCTTAAACCGCTGAACAGATTTGGATGAAATTTGGTATGGAGATAGTTTGACTCCCGGGGAAGGACATAGGCTACTTTTTATCCCGGAAAAATACTTAAATCCACGATAAACGAATTTAAGGCGGACGAAGTCGCGGGCAGAAGCTAGTTAACATATAAATACAAAGAAAATCACAATAACGCATCAACAGTAAATATTGTAAAGATAATTTAATAATTAAAATAAATTGAGAACTAGGTATTTAATTTGTACCGGAATTAATATGATTATAGTGGGGACAGTGTCAATGTTGTTAAAAAAAGAACAATAAAGTCACGCTTCAAACAAAAAAGTCAAAATCTATTCATCGGTTTAGAAACTAACGTTGTCATAGACAAACACAAAGGTACAAACCTCTTTTTTTTGTCGGGGGCTAAAAAGGGCGTCATCGCCAATGATAATCAATCAGTGTCACTTCTCAGAAAAATATATAATTTAGACTGCCTGCATTTTTACGCCTACTGTAATTTTACGAGCAGTTTTATCTTTGTATGGTAAATTGTACCTATCGTACGTTTCTTTCGAATTAGTTCTACTGATTCGTTCTCATTTCTATTGTTGATAATAACCAACACAATGTCAATGGCATTAACATTGAAATTAATGCTGAGGCTGTGATAAAGATAAGCCGCGAACCGTTAGCTACGAATCCGTTGTTCGCTGTTTAGTACAATCACCAGCGGAACTGATTGTTGTTATTTCACACTTGAAATAGTTACCATTATAATGACTTACGAAAAAATTACGTGACATTACGTACGTTTATGGTTTTTTCATGTTTCCTTGGAAACTTCTTTGATCTCGATACGACGAGTGTTGCCATCTGCAGAAAAGATTACAATTTAATTTACTAGTCATACAAATAAAAAGGCGTTGGAGCAAGATCATTTCGCTACGCTAGAGCGCTTAATAAACTTTAACCACGCATTTGGAGTTTTACTAGTTAGGTATGTTTAATTCCCGACTCGATAACCGATTCGGTTCGGTTGTTTGCATTGTGAATTTGATTGCGATTTGTGAGCGAGTAAGGCGCAAAGGGGCTTCGCTGCTGTCAGTGCTGTCAGTCAGTCAGCATCGCTCGTACATCGACTTGCCCGAACTTTGCTTTGCGCTGCGCTGCTCTGCGCAATCCGATTGCGCGGCCTCGTATTTTCAAATAAATAAATAAGCTAATGCCATATGTTAAGCCGTAAAGTGAACAAATTTAATGGAAAAAGGATCATCTTGGTCCAATAAATTTTCTCAATACGTTCGCCACTTTCCTTCACTTTCCCTGTACTGACGTTTTTTACGCGTGAGTGAGGTTAACTTGCTGTCAGTGATTCGTATTGTTGTTTTGACATTTCGCGTTATCTCACGGTAATCATTCTGTTTTGATTTAATATCGTAATGCAACATTATATTCGTGTTCGGTAAATGCACAGTGAGTGGGTAGAGTGATTTTCAGTGGATTTATCAAAACGAGGAACTTAGTGTAACAGCCTTTATGCTATCTGGTTGCGGCCACTGTGTATGTGATTGAGCCAGTTCATTTTAGCTCTGCAGTGTTTTGTGCTTGTAATTTTAAAGGAATTCCTTTTCATCGCAACTTGAATAAACCAAGGAAGGATTAAGGTGAGTGAATATTCCCTTATAAGTGCTTATCATCCAATCAATTTAAATATGTTCGTCCTGACCTGACGTGCCTTAGCCGCGAAAAACATTGACGAAATTCAGTAAAATTAAAAATCCTACTCGTACTACACTTTCCTGCTTTGAACTGGTCCTATTTGTTTTATAAATCCTGTATGTTTTTTTTCTTTAGACCAATCCCAATACCTGCCTCCCTTACCTCAAAATCCTGTGAGATCTGTAGGACTAGAATGAAGAGTCCAAGATCAAAAAGAAGAAGAGAAAAATGAAACAAAAATGTGTCAAGAAACAAACAGTTTTTAATAGCTTTCTATTTATTGGTACTTATCTGATATGACATTGGATAAGAAATTCCATATTTTTGTTGAGTTAGGAAACCAAAAAGTATAAGGCGACAAGATTACCTGTTATACTACAATATTATCCTAAACACTGAATATTGAAGAGGTTTCCATGTCACCAAATCATTGTTATAGTTAAAAAAACTCACTAGACCTTTGTTACCAAAATTTGGTAACAAAGGTCTAATGAGTTGGATCAAAATCTTTTGAAAAAGAGAATAACATGTTATATTTTGATGTAAAACAAACGGAATGCAATTCCTTATAGCTCGTATTTATCTTTATAATTCTGTAAACAATTGTGCTGTAATACTGTAAAAAAAGTGCTTTAGGAAGATATTAAGGACTAGAAGATGCCCGCAACTTCGTTCGCAGAGGAGAAGAAGTCATAACCAGTCGTTTTTTCTTCAGCATAGTCGGGTAAAAAGTATCCTATAACCATCTGGAGATACCCAGCTACCCTTGTACCAAAAATTATGTAAATCTGTTTAGCCGATTTTGCGTGATGAAGCCACAACGACACATACAAACATACATAAAATCTAAAAAACTATTTTTCATTTTAGTGACCTCCAAACAGTGCCGTATATAGGGCGGTGCCAGCGGTGCCCAGGCACAGGGCGCAGAGCCTGGAGGGGCGCAGAGCCTGGAGGGGCGCAGAAATGACAAATGGGCCTATGAAAAAAAAAATCAAGGGTGCACTTATAGAAGCTTGCACCGGGCGCTTAAAAGGCTACTTTCGGCACTGCCTCCAAATAGTAGTTTTTTTGAAAATATCTTCAATGTACAGACATTTTATTTTTACAATAGTATAGATAGATTATTTGTGAAAACGATTTTATGTATGTTTCATTTTTGTTTCCCATGAAAATACTCGTAGTAGATTATGTACAGAATGCGAGACACAGGTAAAAAAATCAACCGTAACTATTTTAGGTTGAATGCAACTAAAATAAAAAAGATAAAGCAATACTTATGTTTTGTTAACAATGTTTAGGCTTGAATTTTATGGCATAATACAATATTATAACACAATTACATTTTATTAAACAAGCTACCTGTTAAATGAATTTAATAGAATACATTAAAAAGATTAACCACGCAAAAAGCTATTCCTAGGTATGATTAATTATACAAATGCAATGCAATGCAAAATATAAAATTGGAATGTTGAAATAAATCCTATTACTGTACCTTGACTCAGAATAAACAGGTGACTAACAAACAGTGCTGCCAATGCCTAGCATTTAAAAGTAAGAAAGATACAGAGGGTCAACTAGTGCTAAATATATAGCGTTGAACAGTTTCACACCACATACATAGTAGAGTATATAAGAGGAAGCCTGAAAGTAGCACCCATAGTCGATAAGCTGAGAGCAAATCGCCTACGGTGGTATGGACATGTTATGCGGAGGGATGAGAGCCATGTGACAAGAAGGGTATTCGATGTGCATGTGGAAGGATGTAAGAGGAGGGGTAGGCCGATGAAACGGTGGATGGATTGCGTGAGAGATGTCATGAAGAGGAAGGATGTGAGTGACGAGATGACGAGTGATAGACAGGTATGGAAGAAAAAAAACATGCTGCGCCAACCCCAAGTAAATGGGATAAGGACAAGCGAATGATGATGAGTTTCAAACCACATACGTAAAGTTGCAATAGCTCAGTTGGTCAGAGCACTTCTGTGTTAAAGATGAGGTTGCAGGTTCAAATACTGCTTGCAATTTGTATGTTGCATTGATTTTTTCCTTTACAATTGAACTTCGTGTTATAATATTCATTTTAATACAAACAAACGATCATCATTTACTATTATTATACCATTTCTATTATTGTTACTTGTTAGTTTGCCCAGTAAAACGTTAATTTCACTTTTTATCCTTATATTGGCAGATTTTTCCTTTTGATTTCAGCATGAATGGGTGTAATTGTAGCAACCATGGCAGAATGTAGTAATTTACCTTATATCAGATAGATTTACTGCTGGTAAATATACGGTTACCATTACTGCGGTTTTATAATAAGGTGCTGCCTTTATATTTTATCATTTTATATTATTTTTCATTCACAAGGATTGCATTATTCAGTGTCAGAGGCTAAGGTAATTTTGTAATAAAGTCAATGTGCCATACAGGCATGGGTATAAACCTTTGTACGAATGATGTAAGATTAAAGGGTATTTACTATAAGTTTTGTGTATGGCCAAATATTGTACAAACAAATATAATTTTGTTTCTACTGTCTATAAGATATATTGTACTACGATTTATAGACTAGTCAAAACTTTTGTCAGTTTTGAGCTAAAACCGTGTAAAATGCTACATTCATCAAACTAATGATCTGTTGAGTTCTGTAATTGTTTTAGTGCCAATAATTCTGTTTTACTGCTTACTTAGTTTTATGTTTCCTAAACATTACATCACGGTTTATCTGTTACAACCGTCCGCTACATTTATCATCTTTTATCAGCCCGTGTCCGCTACTGGAAAACAGAGTTATATATCTGACCTAACAACCTATGGACTTATTATCTGAAATAAATGGGGTTTATTTTAATTATTTATTTATGTGTTTTTCCTCCAAGGGTGGCTCATTCTTTGAAGTATTCTATTACATAGTTTATCAGTTGCTGGGGAATGACAAGACAAACTAAAGTTATAAAAATGAGATGTCTGTATGTTGAAGATATTTTCAAAAAGTGAGTGATATTTGAAGGTCACTGAATCGGGTTTTATTATTTTTTAAACGGTTTTATTTAGCTCACCCCGTTTCTTTGCATGTTTATATGGGTTGTTGTGGGTTGTGGCGCCATCACGTCGAAACGGCTGAATGTATTTCCACCATTTTTGGTACACGGGTAGCTGTCATACACAGAGAACATTATAAGATACTTTTTTTCCCACTATGCTGAAGAAGAAGGGTTACCTATGGTTTATTTTTCGGGCACCTTCTAGTCTATACTATTATAAAGTTGTAAAAATGGATCGTCTGTTCATTGAAGATATTATCAAAAAAATATTGTAACGGACTATTTGGAGGTCACTGAATTGTTTTTTTTTTATATGTTTTTATGTGTCGTGGTTTGTACGCCAAATCGGCTGAACAGATTTCAACTATTTTTGGTAGACGGGTAGCTGGTTATCCAGAGATGGCTTTGGAATACTTTTTACCCAACTACTCTGAACAAAAAAAGGGATTTAATAATTATTTAAAAGGTCAGGTCTCATGTCATAACGTAGACAGGCACACGCTAATCCCATATCCAAGACCCAGACTTCATCCTTCCTTTAGTGCCATGTTCCGCTTGATTGAAGGTACTGAGAGATTCCACCGTTTGTCCTCCATTTCTCCACTTGAAAAGCAGTGGCGTGGCGTCCATATAAGCAGATTACCGGGTTGCCCAAGGAAAGGCTTATAACCACCTTTTTCTTTAAATATGAGTAAATGCGGACGCCACGCCTTTGTAATGTAGTGACATTTTTAAGGTAGTTTATTGTTCAAGATTCCACCTAGCACTGCGTTTATTTTCTGTCATCTAGGTCAGGGGTCGGCAACACGGCCCCCGAACCGCTCACTTGCAGGCTGCGAGCCTCCCTGGCTACTGGCTGGCAATGTGGTACCTTTTGCCTGATAAAGTCTCAAGTTATTGACAAAGTGCGGCCCGCGTCAATTTTATTAGCTACTATGTGACCCTTGACTGCTCAAAGGTTGCCAACCGCTGGCTACGAGTATTATGAGCGGGCTGAACGAGGATTAAAGTTATGTATAACTTTAAAATGGCATCTCTATATAGGTTTGGTTCATATATCTCAGGTCGTGCGCTTATATGTATTATACTTACAGCAACTAACTATAGTTCCGTGCCTATTAATGCGGCTATTCTCAAAATGAGTGTATGCGGTTTAGCGAGATATGGATGTGTTCATATGCGCGCGCAGTCTCCTCCCGCGCATTCTGATAGCACTTCCTCTTATTCCTCTACCCAACGCAGTTAAGTCTAACTGGTAATACGGCATTGCCTAAAAGCGTAACGCAACGTATCCCCTTATTAAATGTAATAAAAGGGAAAAAAATACTTACAACTAAATTAAACTAAAATATTGACAAACCTAGTGAAAAAGCTCGCCCCGCGCCCCTCTCCTGACACAAAGGTGCCCATCACGCTCGCAGCGTTGCCACGTTGAACGGCGATAGACAATCTTTGCATCAGGAACCCGGAGCGAGGATCTAGATCTTACGAGAGGAGAAACTTACGAGGAGCATCTCGTAAGCGCCAAATTATAATTTTCAGGAAATGATACTCACGACGGAAGCGAGTTTCCATTCCTTAGCGGTACGCATTAAAAATGATGGATCAAGTCGCTTCGTGCGTATGAAGGGTATATTGACAACGTAAGGATGAAGTCGCTTTCCACGTTTGGATGTCCAATGGTGGAACGGGGATGGCGGGATTAAATCGTGCAATTCCTAGACACATACTCCAAAATATATCTTATAGAAATCGGACAACCTTGCGGCGATGTTCGAGGCTCAGAAGGGCTACTCTGAAATTCGAATTTCGAATCACGCCATCTCGCTCATTATAATACAGTTTAACATGAGAGCGAGAGGGATGACACGTTACGAATTTCGAGATTCGGAGTAACCCGTCTGAAAGTTGCTCCCAGTCGAATAAGCATCACCAATGAGTATTAAAGGCCAAGCCACACCGGATGCGTGTGCGAGGCGTGCACGTAGACGTACGCGTGGCGTGCCCGTTGTAAAGTACGAATACAAATAAGAGATGACACACCGCTGCGCTCGTGCACGCCACGCAAGCGGTGTGCCATCTACTATGACATTTTATACGATACAACGCGCACGCCACGCACACGCGCACGTGCACGTGCTGCGCACTTATCCGGTGTGTTTCGGCCTTAAGGGGATGCAACGAAAATTTAAACTATGTTGTAGCGCATTTTTTGTCAAATCTAGTATATAAAACAGGCTGGTTTTCAGATATGTGTTTCTTGACTATATAACCTATTCAGTGATACACATGTTTAATGAAAATTTCCTCGATAGAAAAGTTATCCGAAAACGCGTCTTCATTTCCCGTTTTTTATCTAGTTTGTACACAGTTACAAAGTACGACAGGTTAATAAACGGCTAAATTATGTTAAAATGTCATTCTTCCCTTTATCTTTTAAGTGATTAACTTAAATGTTAACAAAACAAAATAATATCTTCGATTTCATGGTACTTTTACATCTGGCGCTTACGCCAAAAAACCCCAATCATGTAGTGTATAGTGTGTAGCTTTCTCTTTATTTGATGCGCGCGAGCAATAAATGCGTTCCTTATTACAAATCACGCTTATTGGCTGGCTCCGCGTTTGGGGCGTAATTTACAAATGACGAAGTAGGGCCCTTAAGGCTCGTGAGTTTTTCGAGGTGGGGTACTTGGCTTTCTGTAAACGATCGGGAAGGTGGTGATCACCGTATCTCATCACCCCATGCCGAATGTGTCACGAACATGGCGCAATAGATGGCCTCTTTGTGCGTTTATTTTTGGCGCTATTGGTTGGCATTGATACTTTGACTATCAATGAAGAGTTGTTTTACTTTTTTTTTGTAGTTGGTTGCCTACTTATTTATTAATCAAGTTAGAAATAAACATTTCATTGTTTTATTTCAATGAGTAATAATCGCGGAAACAGAAGAAAATATTAAAAATAAACATGTTAAAGCGAGAAACTAGTTAATCACATTTGGACTTTAAACACGTCATTGTATTTAAATGACACGTCCATTAAACCGAATAAGTGGCGGCGGTATTTTGACTTTAATTTTCGTTAACAAAAAGATATTCGTGGAATATAACAAAAAAACGTGAACATCTGTTTCCTTATACTATGTATGATGCAATGCGCAAAATATCTCTCGTGTTATCATCTCGTCTGGAAGTCCGATGTACACATATGTAGATACTTTACGGACTAAAGCAAAACAAAACATTACGAGTTTCTAATCTTCAAAGATGCTGGTTAATTCCACTAGATAATAATGTCATGGTATAAAAAAACCGGCTAAGTGCGAGTCGGACTCGCGCACCGAGGGTTCCATACAAAATATGCGCTACAAACGGACGTATCTATGAAAATCCAGTGTTAGCAGAGCCCTACTTCTAAGCAAAATGTACGCGGTGTTCGATCATTTTATATTGGTTACTGACATAGACAGACATAAATTCATCATCTGTGAAAATTTCAACTGTGTAGCTATCAGGTTAATGAGATATAGCCTGGTGGCAGATGGACAGACAGACAGCCGGACAGCGGAGTCATAGTAATTTGGTCCCATTTTGCCCTTTAGGTACGGAACCCTAAAAAGTGCCTTTGTGTTGCGTGGCGCGCGGAGGTAGCGTACGTTGACAATAACACATGACTCTAAAAACAATTGTGATTCCAATTCCACATTAATTAACACGAACATTGAACAAATGGAACCTGAGAAAAGTTCGTTTGCCTTTTTTCCGCTGGGAAAATGCAATACATCCCGTCTGGTCGGGGGACCGCGACGCGTGATGAATATTATACCACCGGGTGTTTGGATGCTGAGCATTCAAAGGGTACTAATGGAATAATATTCCTGGGCCATTAATTTTTTTTTTTAGTATTCCGTACCTCAAATGGAAAAAACAACCCCTATATGATTACTTTGTTGTCCGTCCGCCCGTCCGTCTGGCTGTCTGTCAAAACCCCTTTTCTCAGGAACGCGTGGAGGAGGTATCAAGATGAACATTACAAATTACAACGTATAGATTTTTTGCGAAAATCTTGATGTTTTTCCATCACGATCTTCGTGATTTCTAAAGTGAATTTCTTCACTAATTTATATGAATATCAAATACTTATGTCTGTGGTCCCTTGAAGTTGTAAAAAACTCAAGCTTGTAATATTTTCTTCTGTTTCCGCGATTATTACTCATTTCAATAAAACAATTCTCAACCCGTGACCATGAAAAGCTTCCGAAACGTCGGGAACTCAAATGAGATAATATACGCGATATAATCCGTTAAATTGTTTTATTTAAATCAAGATTCTAAGTCAACGCAATTCAAAAATGCAGTTACGTATTAAAAAAGATGTTTCCATACAAATTGCCGACCATGGAAACTAGCTCTAATAGGACAACAACAAAAAATCTAAATTTTTGTCTGTCTATGGCAGTAACCATTATAAAATGAAATGACCTCACACCGCGTATTTGGCTTTAGGAGTAGGGCTATGCTAACACTGGATTTTCATAGTAACGACCGTTTTTAGCGTATATTTTGTACAGAACCATACATACGAGTAGATGGCGTTGACATATCGGGGAACGGCTTTTTGTATGGAGATTGACAGTACTCTTGTTTTAAGTCCTTAATATTACTTTAAATGATTAATATTTTCTTCTGTTTCCGCGATTATTACTCATTTTAACGGTTTATATCGCGTATATTATCTCATTTGCGTTCCCGACGTTTCGGAAGCTGTTCAACTTTCTATGGTCACTAGTTGACTGAGATAAGATATATTTTTGTGCAAACTACCCACTTTGAGAAGACATATAAAGGTGTAAATACATGCCTAATCTATAAAGACAGTTACACATATATGTAACTGTACAAAAAGAAACGCTGCAAAGATAATCCGTTAAATTGTTTTATTTAAATGATTAAGTTTCACAATATCTACGTTATATGGACTCAGGATACACCATGACATTTGTACAGTTTGTTCGTATGAATATATTTTTGCTTTGGTCTATATAGATATACTATAGTATACTATAGGCAAAAAATATAATAGGTCAGTTAACCGACGCACACCTCTGGAAAACTTAATATTTCCAAATATCTGGAAATTCAAATGTAGGTAATACTACTCGCAAAACGTATAAGTTGTTTTTCGACCTAAATGAATACCTAACGATGTTTTAATGAAGTACTTATCGCATCGTTATCATGTAATGTCGAATTTTTCAGTTTTAATTACTTAGGTATAGGTATCTTTGCCGATAACATAGTAATTTAACCTTTTGCTGTAAAATGGGTAATTAACCTGCCGTTTCAATAGGTATATTACCTGCCTACATTATAAAGGCGTAAAACGTTTGCAGCTTATCAGCAAGTACTTCTCTTCGTAACGGCTGCCTTTTATTAATTAAAATCATACATAATTGATTTCATGGTCTATAAAAGTTTATTGTGTTAGTTTCGATTGTTCCTCGGTAAACCTCGTCAGGAAAATGCGCGACTGCAATGAAATTCATCATAGTAATATTATATATGCACACATGTTCCATACAGAACATGGCATAATGTAAAGCGGCCAACTTCTCGTGAAACTAATGCGGGACACTATCAAACGGAAGAGCCAAAAAAGAAAAATACGTTTAAAACACTTTTTGGAATGTGGAGTAAGAAGTGCATGCTAAATTAAAGTCAAATTGTATAATTCGGACTAATAAATACATTCTGCGTCTGTAGACGCAACAGAACAGACAGTCGCAAACGGTCTTTTCCAATGCGGGACATGTTAGGTAATATTCGGGACATTTTTAAACAAAATTCAAATACGGGACTGAAGTATGAAAACCGGGACCGTCCCGCAGAATCCGGGATGGTTGGCCGCCTTAGCATAATGACAAAACAATACTGCTATCTCTTTGGGCCTGTAACCTATCCAGATGCATGAGCATGCTACAGTCAGTCACCGCTACCGGTGGGAACGAGTGACCAGAGGGGTTACCCCGAATCTCGAAATCCGGAGTTCGTAACGTGCAGTCGCTCTCGCTCTCATGTTCAACTGTATTTGAGTGAGCGAGATGGCGCCATACGAACTTCGTTTCGGAGTAGACTCTGACAGAATTTAACCATCGAGTTTAGTGCCTCATTGGAGTAGGTATATTGGTATGGGGTACAGTAAAAAAAAAACTTTCTTTGAGATTTTTGTTTTATAAATTCGCGTGTATGTAACTGTAATGTGATTTAAAGCTGAGAGATACAATTAATATTGTTTACGAAACGAATTACCCTCAATAAAGAAAACAAATGTAATTGGATATCAAACTAGTATTATAATATAAAACTTGATACAAATCGGCCAAAAACTCCTAACTAGAAGTATATAAAAATATTAAATAAGTGGTTACATCTCATCATCAAGGAGTGAGTTCATGAGATTTCGAGATATACAAATTTATAAAAATAATTAATATCTCAAAAATTACGTTTCGGACCACTTTAATGCTCCAAGTAGCTCTACATCCGATGATTAAAGTCTGTCTGCTTACTCATTCCCACCGTGTATACAGCTAATGCATTGGAATCTTAATCTTTGAACATGAAAGGAGCATTCATTATACTACGGTATTAATGCCCTGATAATTGCTTACCTTGAATAAACCCACATTTAGACTTTATAAACAAAAGTCTGCGAGCATTTCAGACTGAGGACGGTGTCTAGCGATTAATTGAAACATTCTGGATGGATTTGATGTGTTGTTCTATAAACAATTCTATCCAGCGTTGTCTTTTTTTATCTTTATTTAGGGAGGTTTGATCAAAGGAAATGAACATGCCAGCTTCAGCAGGCCCAAACAAAAATCCAAGCTCCTTACCAAATTACTACTTAATATAAAATAAAAAACAAAAGAAAAAGTACAACGAAGGAAAAACAACTAAATTTGTATACACTTATTTACAAAAAAAAAACGGTATACAAATTCCGCCGCTCCCGACATAGATATAGATTGGAAAATACCAACATGATTACAATTATACCCCAGTGTATTATGAACCTGGCTCTTTTAGCGCATATTCGGACACATTCCACTAAAAAATGGTCCACATCTTCTACCATATAAATATAAAATTGCTGTCCCTAAATTTCGTGTACGTAAAGTAAAGTGTATAAATCGTTTATGGGTCAGTGTTTAATCTATTATAATAAACTACCTAGCGTAGCAGTTGAATAACCCTTAACTGCTCTAAAAAAAAATTGAAGTCTTCTCTGCTCAAAAAAGCATATTATAATGTCGAAGAGTACATAAATGACAAAAATGCCTGTCCTAGTTTAAGTCATAACTTATAACTATGGAAAAATGTAATATCGATATCTGTGATAAAAATAATTCCTCTAGCTGTGATATAAATTTTATTTGTAACGTTTATTAATGCATAACCTAATTTAATTTTTTGTGTTATTTTGCCTTTTATTTATTATAATTTTTATTTATACATTACTAGCTTCTGCCCGCGACTTCGTCCACCTTAAATTCGTTTATCGCGGATAAGGGTATTTTTCCTGGATAAAAAGTAGCCTATGTCCTTCCCCGGGACTCAAACTATCTCCATACCTAATTTCATCCAAATCTTTTCAGCGGTTTGAGCGTGAAGAGGTAACAGACAGACAGACAGACAGACACACTTTCGCATTTATATTATTAGTATGGATTTTAATCGTTGTTTATGTTAAATCTTTTGAATTGTATATATTTTTTTTTTTAATGGCGATGCATGTAGCTGATTAATTGATTGATTAAATTATTATATGATTGTAACTATTTTAAATTGTATGCCTGATTGTAAAAATTGTAGAAATATAAATGTGAGAGGTATTTCCAGAACGCTATAACATGGGATTCTTCAAGAAGCGAGTTAACAGGGCTCTCAAAGGTTGGCAAAATATGGGCGATTCCTCCGGTGTTGCACATATCAATGGGCGACGATGACTACTTTCCATCAGGTGGCTCGTCTGCCCATTTGCCACTCGTTACATAAAAAAAAAAATGTAAAAATGTGCAACAAATTGTAGATTATGACGATGCAAAGGCGGTTCAATGAATCCTACTTGATTAAATGATTTCTTATTCTTACCGTACCACACTCTTCGCAAATTGGCGACACTGCTGCCTTCATCCAGCGTTGTCCAAATTATAAATTCGAAAGTGTGTTGAGGACCTCTGTTGAGTATGGTCCGCGGTGGATTTAATGCCAGTAGTACACCTCCGCCGCGAAACGCCAAACCCAAGGAAGTTCCGCTTTAGTTTCGCGCGCTCTGTTGGCGGAGGTGTGTAACCGGCATAATGATTCGATGGGCGGATTGCTAAGCAGCGCTAGTTGATTCAGAGCGTCAAACGCGGCAATAGGGGGGCTGGTCAGATCAGGTGAACCAGAAGAAGCGGAACAACTTGCCGTCGCTCTGACCCGAGTGTATTATGCATTAATGCCAAGGACTATTAAAACAAGTGGACTCTCAATCTCCGTACAAAAAGCCGTTCCCCGATATTTACAACGCCATCTATGTATAAGAATTATTTTTTACAATTATTCAACTTTGCAAACGTGACACAGCATTTAAATGTTACGATTTATTTATTATTAGCAGTTTATGAACTAATTGTTACTGTACTATGTCTCTTTGTTCAATTATAACATCGATAAATGTTTTAAAGCGCCATCTAGTTTTTGCCAGAATATCTCGTTGCGATCGGTGCACCATCCAAAGTATGCCAATTGACAGTCCTCTTGTTTTAATGGTTCTTGGTCAATGCCAAAGGCCAAACCACTCTTGCCGAGACGTAAAAAGTACACATGCATTAGTTTATCTCGTTATTACGCAACGATGGAGCAAAATCGACCTGTATCGAAATCGTCCCAGTGCAGAGCGCAATAGTCGACAGTTTCATCCTATAGGTCTAATTGTCCAAATAGTCCCTTGCCCCCTTTTCGTATCAATATAAAGTGACAGGCAGGCAGTCAATATTTGAAATTAGGATGTCAAACATTGGTACGCTTATTATACTTTATAGTATGGAATGTAGAAAACTGAGGAGAACAATCGCTATATATCCAAAGTTGGTTGGGTTGGAGGTATTGTTTATTCGGCTAGCTAACAAGCTGTTACCGATTGAGTGTGTTGTGGCGGTGAAGCTGCCGCAGCAGCTCCCGGCACCAAATGTTGATGACTGCCGCGCTCGGGCGCACGGAGCAGTCGGTGTGTACCTAGCTATGCTAGCCGGTCTACATCATGTCAGTAGTACGTGGCCTTAGCTAGGGACATTTAGGTTTTGTTTGCGGCTTTTTGGGAATAGGATGGGTATGGGATATCGTGTGGGGACCCGTGTATTAAGACCGCGGTGGACGACCCCGCCGGCGGGGTCGACGGTGACGGTGTGGAGTGTGCGTCGGTACGTCATGGTGTCTTTCCTGGAAGTCAATGTTCCGGTCAAAGTAATAGTCAGCGACATGGTTAATGGGTCCGTCATCTGTGTCCGAGTTGGAGGAGTCCTCCGGGTACCATCGTTTGACGGTAGCCGTGATGACATCGTCCGGGTCGGACAATATGTGCCGCGGTCTTCTGATTAGCCTTCTAAAGGCCAATCTGAAGGCGGTCTGGTCAGTGACGGTCTGTAGTAAATGTGCCTGATCGTTTACAAGTCTTTGTATACGATCATCAATATAATCAGGTATTACTTGAAAGTCAGCTTCCACCAGAATGTGGGCCGGAACGTAATCCGCCGGGTTCCTAATTAAAGTATTCGGGTGGGAGCTGGCTTTCTCAAAGTATGTGGTTGATAGTTCCTTAAGATAGGTATGGATGGTGGGGATCTCTGCATCACGATGTAAGGATAAGTTTGAGACAAACCACGGTGCATCCGTGGCTCGTCTCAAGAATCTGTTTTGGATAACCTGAAGGGGCTTGAGCTGCTTCTCACCCACGTGGGCAAAAGCTGGGCTGCAATAAGTCAGTATTGGTCTCACACAGGTAATATACAGGAGGAGCTTATTTCTGAAGCTCATCCTGCTCCGACTTCCCACCATCGGACTTAACCTGCCTAGGACGAATGCCGCCTTATTTCTAGCCTCCTTAAGGTGACTTTTGAAGTTGAGTTTCCTATCTAGGGTGACTCCTAGATATTTTACTTGATTTTTCCAAGGTATGGGCTTATCACGCATTACTATAGGGGCTAAGTTCTCATATCCAAAGTGTCTATCAAAAGGCGTTAAATTGGTGGCGCCACTGAAGCATGTGTGAAAATTAAATAACCATAATAATACTGAAAACATCCACAACGATGCAAGAAAAGTCATTTTGAACACGATTTAATATTAACATCAGAAGAAAAACTAAGCATTTCGATAAAAATGTTTTGTAATTTAATGTTGTTGACTTCATACTGCCTTACTACACTAGCGCCTACTTCCGCTGGACGCTTCTTCATTTGTTTTATTATTTACTGGCTTCAGCCCGCGACTTCGTTCGGCTTAAATTCGTTTATCTCGGATAAGGGTATTTTACCGGGGTAAAAAGTAGCCCATGTCCTTCCCCTGGACTCAAACTATCTCCATACCAAATTTCATTCTAATCGGTTCAGCGGTTTAAGCGTGAAGAGGTAACATACAGACAGACAGACACACTTTCACATTATACCATAGTTTGGATGGATTTATTCAAACTTTATTGCATAAAACAAAGATACAAATTGCGGACTTAATGCCAAATCGCATCCTCTACCAGTCAACCATAGGGCCAAACAGAAAATGGTGCAGTGGGAAAAAAGATTGGTACTGAGAACGTTAGGAAACACAAGCCAATAATGCACACACAATAACTTAAACCTACACACTATATATGATACAATATGATGTTTTCCTATATGTGATTGTCCTTTAAGTATTGTATGCATAAGGAACATACATACATAGGTACGAGTATGTATGATAATATTGATAAAACAACTCAATACAATAAAAACAGTAACATCAGCTTATACCTCTCGATGCCATATGCGATAGGGATCGTGTTTCCGTGTTTCCCACGCGTTTATCCGTTGACAATACATTCGATACGACACAGACGCCTGCGTCGATATGTATGACATTACACGCTTGTCGCTACCGTGCCTACTACCGTGTTGTATAACTGGGTATCGGATCGGCCCCAGATCTACGACTTTTCTGAACTAAGGCAGAAGTGTTGTATAGCGATAAAATCTCCGCAATCCAATGTACAACTACGAGTATATAATAATATATATAATATTTACTACACAATACTTATGTCATAAATTACTAAAACTAGTTATTTAAAATTGCCAAACGGGTTACTAAGTATCAAAATGTTGCTTTTAAAATTTATGAAAGTCACTCATTTTTTACATTATTATACTAGGAATCACTTAAACTTACTGATTGTTTACTTTACTAAAGATGATTTGTAGAAATTACATTTTAATATTACCAAAGTGGTGTAAAGCGGAGCCTACACCGGTAATAGTAGCGAAACTTTGGTATTATTGGATAATAATTAGTTATTACGCCGTTAACAAAATCTCAAGATTGCTATTGATCAGCGGCAAAGCAGGCGTCACTTTCTTACCAGTACGTTAGTGAAAGTGACATATGCCTTATATTCATCACGCGTACGCAACCATCACAGGCCAGCTGGTTTGGAAGCGTTCCTTAAGGGCCTGCATCGCCTTTCGTAAACCACGCCCCAAACGCGGAGCCGTCCAATAAGCGTAATTTGTAATACATTTATTGCTCGCGCGCATCAAAGAAAGAGCTAAGCTAATACACTACATGCTTGGGGTTTTTTGGCGTAAGCGCCAGATGTAAAACTACTATGAAATCGAAGATATTATTAAGTTTTGTTAACATTTAAGTTAGTGATGTAAAAGATAAAGGGAAGAATGACATTTTTACAAAATTTTGCCGTTTATTAATCTGTCGTTTGTACAAACCAGACACAAAACGGGAAATGAAGACGCGTTTTCGGATAACTATTATATCGAGGAAATTTTAAGCAAACATATTCCCGTGTTAGGCACTGAATAGGTTATATAGTCAAAAAATATAAGTTATATATAAAATATAGGATGCGTGGCTAGAGGCGAGTCTAGTCGTTAGCGTGCCGAATTGCCCTGGGACTGGTGACCCCCGAATAAGGCTAAACCCTTACCTGGTATGCGGGGCTCTGCTGGGTTCGAATATTTTATTCCTAGCTGCTCGTGGGAACGCAAATGGTGAAGATGTGGTTCGCAACCCATCACGTCTCGGTCCCAGCGAGAGCGACGAGTGGGCTATGGAGAGCCGCTTTGCTATGTTAAATTTAAGGGGAGGAATTAATGATATAATAGATGAAGTATGTCAGATGATGGATGCGAGAAATATTGATATTCTGTGTGTGAATGAGACAAAGCGAAAGGGTTGTGACAGCACAAAATCAAGAGATTAATATATGTTGATGAAACGGTAGTTGTGTGCCAGGACCGTAGCAAGTGGAAGGAGGTAGTCTCTGCCTACCCCGTAATGGGAAAAAGGCTAGATTGTATGTATGTATATAGTCATATCTGAAAACCAGCCTGTTTTATACATATACTACATTTGACAAAAATCTCATTAAAATTAGCTTAAATTTTCGATGCACCTCCTTAAGTCAAAGTTGAAGTCAAAATTTTCTTTATTCAAGTAGGCCTAGCTGCAGGCACTTTTAATTCGTTATTTACCAATAGAATTTTAGAGCAATTTATTGATAAACGTTGGACAACTTAAAACAAAAAAAAAAGTGTCAGTGGGCGGGCTAATTGCTCGTAGAACCGTTAGACGCTGAGACAGAAAGGTTCTCAAGTGGGGTCCGCATAAAGGACGAAGCAGCGTAGGAAGGCCCCCCAACAAGATGGACCGACGATCTGATCAAGATCGTGGGAAATCCTTGGGGAGGCCTGTGTCCAGAAGTGAACGTCTACGGGCCGATATGATGAAGTGAAAGTTTGTAAGAAACCCTCGGTGCGCGAGTCAGACTCGCACTTGACCGATATTTCTACATATATTATTGCAAGGTCGTTATGTAACGTACTACGGAAAAAAATGACAAATAGCCGATTCTAAAAACCTCACTACATTAGCGCCTCTAGTGGTGAATTAAAGCGCGGTAGCCATCTTTGGTATAATGGCTAATTCATTATACATGTCAGACTGGTCTCATGAAATGAGGTCAAAATTATTTACAATATTCGATGTTTGCTCGAATTGTAAGGAAAACATTTCTAGTTATTCGTTATCGCGCCCAACTGGCTAGCCAACCACTCAAATAACTTTAAAACGACGGTGATAAAAGTTGATAACGTAACAATTAGAGTGGAGAAAAATGTTGTTCTTCACCGACGATTTAACAAAAAGAAGTGGTTCGTTTTCATTCTTGTTTCTGGTGTAATTCGTCGTCGAATATTTCGTCGGCATTCTGATAAATGACGTTTCAATTGATTCGTTATTACAGTCTGGTTCTGGGTGACTTTACCTAAACTTTTAACCTACTTCAAAAAAGCGGCCTAATGCGAGTCGGACTCGCCAATGAAGCAGCCTTTTGTACAAATAAATGCACAACAGATAAAAAAAAATACGATATGAAAAAAAAACACTAACAAAAGAGCGCATGTCCCCGGCAACTACGCGTCCTTTTGCTGAGAAGCGCAGTTTTTTGGCAATAACTTAAAAACGGTATGTCCGATCGTGTTGAAAACATTTTTCGTTGGAAGTATTTAATAAGCTTTATATTTGTAAATTTTTTCATATTTTTTTAACATACCGTTTAGAAAATAGAGGGGGGGACACAATTTTTGCTACTTTCGGCACGAATATTTCGGAAAATGTTCACTAAATCAAAAAAATGTTTAAGGAACCTCAAGGTGTTTTTAGAAGAACTATCGAAATATCTGCCACACATTCATATTTGGTAAAAAGCATTTTTTTCAGTTTCGGTTACATGTATGGAGTGCCCCCCCTAGAAATATATATATTTTTTATTTAACTATCAAACTAAGTAGCGGTTTACACACGACACCTATGCTCCAAATTTCATTAATGTACAGCTTATAGTTTTTCAGTAAAATGCCTGCTGTGACATACGGACGGACAGACAGAGAGACAGGCATGACGAATCTATTAGGGTTCGGTTTTTGCCATTTTGGCTACGGAACCCTAAAAACGGCGATTTGCCTTACCAGTGTATAGTCGCAACTTTACCCGCGATACCAACGCGGTCTGTCGTAATGTCACAATTAATGAAGTCATTGAATTTATGCAATTCATTTAAAAGAATTAATTGCACAACAAAGGTGTTTAATTTAGGCCGAGCTTTGTTTGTTTTCAATTGTCAATACGATAAAACAATAGTTGTCAAATCATGATCTCAGCGATTGTATGTCTTCAATTGTTCATTAAGATTGATCAAGAATTCACGAAGAGTAGAGATGTAGTATGAAATATTGAAATTGAAAATGTTTAGAATCAAAATCTTCATATTCTGCTATTGCTCTGTTAAAGTAATAGGATTAGTTTTTAGGGTTGCGTACCCAAAGGGTAAAACGGGGATCCTATTACTAAAACTTCGCTGTCCGTCTGTCTGTCTGTCACCAGGCTGTATCCCCCGAACCGTGATAGCTAGGCAGTTGAAATTTTCACAGATGATGTATTTCTGTTGCCGCTATAACATCAAATACTAAGAACAATATAATTCTATGTTTGTCTGTCTATATCTACTAACATAAAATGATCGAACACCACGTACATTTTGCTTAAGATAGGGCTCTGCTAACACTGATGATATTTTCATAGATACGGCCGTTTGTAGCGTATATTTTGGACGGAACCCTCGGTGCGCGAGTCCGAATCGCACTTGGCCGGTTTTTTATCAGAGATAAAATTGTTCACAAGTACATGCGTCATTCGCTAGGTCGATCATACCTCTTCAGACGAACGCTCGTCATCTGTCCTCGTATAGTAAAGCATATCTAAAACGTCGCAAATCCACAGACAGCCTGTGGTTTTTCCGACCTTTTAAAGTTAGACGTGTCAGTTTTGTAATTAAGTGTAATTGAGACGATGATTAGATGCTCTCAAATTACGTGTGTTCGTTGTTCAGTCATCTCGAGTATGTCGAGTCACGATTATATCTACGCTTTATGTGATATTACTATCCAAGGTTGTTCTGACATCCATGTTTTACCATGCATGTCAGCATGTCAGTGCTATTGATTACATGTCTTTATTTATTGGTGTTGTTACTAAAACATGGATAAACGTGGTTGTATCTTCCTAGAGTTTTTAAAGTATAACATCAAATAACGAAATAGAGACTGGAAGCTGGAAGTTTTAATTCTTTAATGGTTTTATCAGCTGTTATGTCGATTTAAAAACGTTACTAGTTGACATTTGAAAACACCTGGTAATTTAAGAGAAAGACTGCCATGCTAAACTAGTTTAAATTAATCTTAAGCTGTGAGCTGACGTTGCTGGTTTTGTTTAAGCAACTGTCTATTTACACATATTTAAATATAATTTACGTTTAACAGTAAATACATACTTTTAAAGGTACAGATGTTGATTTCCATACATTATGGATCAAAACCAATTCAATGTATATGGAAATTAATCTCCTTCATGAAAGAAAATTAACAACCGTACATTGACGATAAATTTCCTAACAGTCGCAGACGAAGTCACAGGCATATCTAAGCGCGCAATTCTTGTATAATAAATGTAGGGATGCCATTGGTTTCTCGGAAATCACTGCAACGATTTAAATAAAATTTGGTGTGTAGACTAAGTTTTGCCTTCCAAGTTTATAGTATTGTTTTCTTCTAATAAACAAAAAAACCTTGTCTCACCGAGCAAAGCTCAGTCGCCCAGGTTCTTGAGAACTAACTACAAGGAACGCTGCACGCTGAGGTGTGTCCGGAGGGCTATACTTGGCAAAGTATGGGCGACTCCTCCGGTGTTTAAAATACTAATGCAAAAGTGCACCAGCAAAAGAGCGTATCTTCTTGGCACTTACGTCCTTTTGCTGAGAGGCGCAGTTTTTCGCTATTAACTCACAATTTATACAAATTTCCGAGCGATGATTTCCGAAAATATTACCTTAATCTTTTTTTTTTAGGAACCTCAAAGTGTTTTAAAAAGAACTGTCGAAATATGTCCCCAACGTTGATCTTTGCAGCAAAAAAGAAATCCGCTTCGGTTACATGTATGGAGTGCCCCTGCTAGACATATTTATTCTTGTTATTTAACTACTAAATTCTTACTAAACTAAATAGCGGCTTATACGTACAAGACACATAGTTACTACTTCAAATTTCATCAATATACATCCAGTCGTTTTTGACTAAAATGACTGTGACATACGGACGGACGGACGGCCGACATGGCGAAACGGTTTGCGTTTTTGCCATTTTGACTACGGAACCCTAAAAACTCCACCGACTGAACGTGAAGTAGGTAGGGCATTGTATTTTATTGTAAAATAGCACAATATGAGTGTAATAACCACGGTCCATTGCTTGGGATCCAACTAGTATGCGGTTGAAGGTCATACTAGATTATTTCGCACAATTCAGTGTGATTTCGTGTTCGTTTTTAACTGAACTATGAAAACACATTTTGGTTCAACAACAACAAAAGTATCATCATAATATTTATTATACGTCGACGCACCTACCTATTTATTGATTTAAACTTACACGTTAGCAAATATAACTAAAAACCATATTTATTCAATTACACACCTGGCCTTGGTAATTTTACGACTGTTTGAACGTCACTTTACGTCCGTGGTATAGAAGAAACACAGGGTACCTAGGTATGTACCTAATAAGATAGCTCATATTTATACGCGATTAAGCTCCGTTTTGTTATTATCTATCTACCTATCTGTTGAAACTGCCGTTCAAATTCAAATTCAAAAGTTTATTCTGCAAGTAGGCCTTGAGGGCACTTTTACATGTCTGATTTAAAATAAACAGAAAAACATTTACAATCTAGATAATGACATTATAGTTCATAGCAATATTAATGCAACAGACAAATACCTGGGCACACTTTACAGGGAGATGTATATTGTCTCCGGGTCCATTTGATTATAACTTAACCTATACTTACAGAGATTTAAAGGAGCCTCAAAAAAATTAATAAATAATGACAATAAATAATAGTATACTATAAAAAAAGGTTAAACTAAGTTTCATGGTGATGTAGAGAGTCTCCGTGGTCAAAACTTTAAATTAGGAGATGTAAAAGGATTCGTCAATCGTGATTTCAAAGGAGCAGAATTATGGTCAGAAACAGCCCGTTCTGTTCTTAGTACTCGGGTGTTATCAAATCATAGCTCTGTTTATCCGTATTGTGTGCAATTTAATATCCATACTATTGTTTGTACATTGAAGATATAAAAAAGTGAGATAGACTATTTGAAGGTCGCTGAATCGAAATAGTTATTTGTGCAACAAGAGAGCAAAGTTGTTTTTTGTTTCGAGTGCTGATTTTGAGTCCCGAGCAAGCGAAGTATTCTATGATCAAAGTTAGAATCCTGAGCGTAGTGCGGGACCAACAGCACGAGATAAAAAAAAAAATGCTCTCGTGTAGCATACATAACTTTTCACTTCAGCAGTGAGAACACATATTACTTAGGAGACATAGAAATGAACAGGAATAGATTTAAATAACGTTTATTCAAATTCAAATATAAATTTTAGTCAATGAGTAATAATCGCGGAAACCGAAGAAAATATTATAGGTATACATAACTCGTTTCCTTTCAGCGTGCCTATCGGTTAAAAAAAAATAGTATTGTAGATAGGTACTTCCTTTTAAGCCAAAGTTTGCGATGTCTGCATGTCCGATTCGAATTTAGGAATTTTCATTGCCGCATTTTTTCAATTTATAATAAACCAACATTGTAATATTTATGCTTAGGTGCATTTATTAAAGTTTTAATGTATAAAACAGAAACAACATTTCCCTAAAAGCACGCACACCTCGAATATGTTCCGATGAATCAGTGCCCTCTGTGTTTTGTAGTCTGAACTGAATGAAGAAGCAGGCGCGCCAGTCAGGTAGGGGTGGAACGTTTTCATTCGTACTATTATAGAAAACGGTACCAATGAACTTGCCTAGATGGCGCTTTTTATAACGTTCGCATTTGCATTTTGTGATACACTACATTCAGCATTATACATAATATGTATACATTTTATTAGGTACCTTAACACCTTACAACAGACAGTTATAAGTACATATTTATGATACTGACTGTATTATTTTATTATCTAGCCTTGAGTCACGGGCTCGTACGTCCCGGATTTTTGAGCGGCTTGCGTGGGGATATGGATCCAACACGTAGAGCCCCTTTCGAGAAGTTTGCTATGACTGTACTTCGGCTGGGACTCGCTCCTGATCATACCAATAAGAGAATACGTCCATAAGCAGGTCCCAGCAGATGTTGGAAATATTGCATTTTAAGGAAAGATATATCGGGCTATGAGATTGTAGTTTGGATGACTTTTTTAAAACTTCAGACTTAATCTAGTAGCCTAAATTCAAATTATGTAAGAGGATTGTTTGTGATGTCGCATTTTTTTCATCGTTTTAAGATTACTTCTGTCTGACAACTAGCGTCCTCATAATGGTTCTTAGCATGATTAAAGAAAAACAAACCGACCATTTAGATAATATTGCGTTTTTTATTTCTAATTTAGAAACACAATGGAGAAAACTAAAATAGGAGCCAACAAACGAAGCACTCTTGTTCCCAGTTAAACAGTTAACAGCGTTCCCATGTTGCCGGTTTTAATGAGAATTGTGGACAGCCTCCTAAACTAGCCGTCCGCAAATTATAAAACTACGAATAGAGCGGCAACACTGCGGTCGAGCGACAATTGGAAAGTCCAGTGTTGCCAATTTTTAAATAAAGAAAACTAAATAAATGTAAGAGGCCGACCAAGTGCCCTTTCCGTAATACTGTATGCAACAAACATCGGTTCATACAATTTTTTTATATGGTGGGTGTTGCGAGTTTTAGTTCCGTAGCCAAAATGGCAAAAACGGAACCCTTATAGTTTCGTCATGTCCGTCCGTCCGTCGGTATGTCACAGGCATTTTACTCAAAAACTATTAGACGTATATTGATGAAATTTGGAACATAGATGTCTTGTGTAAGCCGCTACTTAGTTTGATAGTCAAATAAAAAAATATATATTTCTTAGGGGTGCCTCTCCATACATGTAACCGAACTGAAAAAAAAAAATTCCAGCAAATATCAATGTGTGGTAAGTCATTCGACAGATCTTCTAAAAAAATTTTTTGAGATAGTGAATATTTTCGGAAATATTTGCTCCGAAAGTAGCAAAAGTTGTGTCCCCCCCCCCCCCCTCTATTTTACTTTTTTGTATGTTCAAAAAATATGAAAAAGTTACAAATATAAAGCTTTATAAATACTTCCAACGAAAATTCTTTTCAACATGATCGGACATACCGTTTTTAAGTTATGGTCTAAAAACCGCGCTTCTCAGCAGAAGGACGTAAGTGGCGGGGAGATACGCTTTTTTGTTAGTGTTTTTTTTTTCATATCGTATTGTTTTCATCTGTAGCGCATTTTTTGTATAAACGGCTGCGGAACCCTACATTGAGCATGGTCCGACATGCTCTTGGCCGGTTTTTTTATTATGTGTTATAGTTACTCGGTGGATGCGGGTGGCCTGGATCCCACGATCCTTACAAGATTCGAATTAAAGGTAGACAGTTTCTCTGTGCCTATATGGAGCCACGGACGTTCAGGGTAGGCAGTGCCGTTTTGCCTATATGGACTGCACGCCACTGATTGTCGGCCCCCCTTGTAGCGGGTTCCCCCACGCTGCGTCTTTCAGTTCGTGGTCGCCACTTGAGAACCTGTTTTGCGCCAGCCACAGGTATATTCTACTCTTTTGGTGTCCTCTCATTTATTACATTACCTAAAGGGGTTTAATCCCTATAATCAGGAGCTGAATTAGAAAAAAAGAAGAAAGAAAGAAAATACATTTATTGCAGCGAAAAAATAACACCATTACAAGAAGAAAGCTTAAAGAAATAATTAAATTAAGATTACCTTAAATCTAGATTGACAATAACACTTAATAGAAGTATACAACACAATGGTGCTATTTTTGAATTAGAATGAGCGGTACATTAATCAATGAAACTAGCGAGTCTCCGCCGAGTCCACACCGCCTAATTAAATTAGTGCTAATTAATAGTAGCGCAGGTACCTGGCACTAAGCCAGCAAATGCCACTTACAGTCGGGAAAGGAGTTAATAAACTAATTACGTGAAAACTATTTCTCAAAATCGTAAAAAAAATATATTCTTCTCTTTAAAAAAAAAATCACTACAAAAGAACAATCAAAGCGTACACTGTCAAAACGGAACGAGACACGAAGGCCGTCCCTTTATATATATAAGTTGACAAAGGATGGTCTGCACTTCTCGCCTATTCTAGGAGAGAGTGTAACTCCGGCATGAGAGATTGTGAACTGCAATGTACCTACACTACGCTACGCATTGATTTTATACTCAAAACATACATTGGAGGACTACGCATTGAGTTTATACTCAAAACATATATTTAGGATAGGCTAAGTACAAAGATTGTAATAGATATAAAAGTGATTTAGAAAAAAATACTCACTGTTGAGTTTGTTTCGGCTTTCTTCTCACAGTGGTCTCCTCTTGGGAACCACCGTAGCCTTGTAAAACTTATAAAAGTGCCCTTGCGGCCTATTTACAGAATAAAGATCATTATTTCATTACGCTGTCTAGATTTGACAGATAACGGTTTTCGCCGGATGATTATAGGAGAGGAGACTGAGGAGAGGACCTTTGTCTCGCTTTATAGTAGCATATTTACTTTTGCTTTCATCTACGTTTTTGATATACTTTTCTCAAGCAAAGTCTGTAGCGTTATTGTAAAGAGGTTTAATCCCTATAATCAGGAGCGGAATGTTCAAATTAATCTATGAAACTAGCGAGTTTCCACCGAGTCCACACAGCCTAATTAAATTAGTGCTAATGAGAAGTAGTGCCGGTGCCGGGCTCCAAGCTAGCAAATCTCACTTACACTCGGAAAAGGAGTTATATAATTCTTTGCTTCAACGGGCTGCTCAAAAACATCTGTGTAATGTGGTCGGAATAACTGTACACGCAGCACATAAGGACCATAAGGTATTAGGAAGAAATGTTAAGTTAAAAAGGATTTCGTTGTAGGTGTATGGCTGAGATCACATCATGACATCACTAATATTAGGTTATCGTTACCATTACCCTAGCTGATGTTATTTCTCAAATCTTAATATATTTAAAAAATATGCGCAGAGCTAGTCTCGAGTTTAAAGTGAATTCGTTAATATACATATGGCCAGGAAAATCACATACACAAAAAAATACAACCACCACCGTCATCATCACTACTAGATCACATGCTATTGCAAAACGTTTCTTTGCTTATAGCGATGTCTATGCCGCTTAATTTAATTATACTTGGCGCTATTTTCCACAGTATTTTCCACAAGCGTTTTAACCACACTGAACTGACTTACCTTGGTTGCATTAAATAATGGATTGATTATTTGGGCTTATCTTACTCAGAATCGTTCATACATTCGAACCGCATACAAGAATAAAAAGTGTCCAAAATTTTGTGTGTAACAATATTTCTCAGTTTCGTTACTTTCATAGAAATAAAAAAAAACAATCATACTAAAATATTACGAAACTGCGATGGAGATTTTGGACAACGATTCCTGAGTACGATAAACCCAAGAAAAACAATATTCTGATGAAAATAAAAGCTTTTCTTTTATGTAGGTACTTACACGCTTTTTCATTTTTTCACCTCATTGCCGTTATCTCACGAGAGTATCGTGACTATTCGTTTTACATAATTTTGTATTCTAATCTCGCTAAGTTCCAACAATATCGACCACACGGAAATCAGAATGCGTTTTTTAGATCACCAAAAATATTTGAGACGGCAGAGAAATTCACTTTTTTTTTCAAATTTAGTAAGAGTTTCCTTAAGTACTCAACTCATTTAAATATTCTGTATACGAAGCAATACACGAACCATGTTTTTACTGGTTAATCGTCTTTGCTGCAATATATTTGAATAATTGAGCAAGTTTGCGAACTCCTCGCCTGAGTCTCTCTAAGTACTAGTAGTATTCAAATTATTCAGACGAGCGATGAAATGAAGGTTGCACATACCTTAAGGCGTTGTTTATAAATTAGTGTTTAAGTTGTACCAATGTGTGGAAGTAACCGGAATCCTTACAAATGCGAAAGTATGTTTTTAGGGTTCCGTAGCCAAAATGGCTAAAACTGAACCCTTATAGTTTCGTCATGTCCGTCCGTCCATCCGTATGAAACTGGCATTTTACTTAAAAACTACAAGATGTACCTATACTGATGAAATTTGAAGTATAGGTGTAACCGAAGCTGATTTTTTTTCACCAAATATAATTTTCTCTGTTTACGTAATCAAAGAATAATGTTATCAAGTCAAAATGTCGCGTGACGTCACGCCCAGTTTATACTTAGATATGACGTCACGAGCGCCCATTACTAAACTTTAATGCAAGTTAACTGAGCACGACTTCTTTTTTAAGAATTCGAAAAAGCTAAAAATACCTGTCATATATTTTTGACGTGATAACGTCTTATAAATCGATGAACGCCCGGCCAGCCCGGCTGCACAAACGAAAAAGTGTCCCGTACCGCTCGTTACATTGCGATTGCGACTGTGCGACTGCGACTGCGTACACAGGTAGGTGGATACGTAGGTGAGTAGGTAGGTGGGTGGGTAGGTAGGTAAGTCGGTGGGCAGGTAGGTGGATGGGTAGGTAGGTGGATGGGTAGGTAGGTAGGTCGGTCGGTAGGTAGGTTTAGGTAGGTAGTTAGGTTGGTGGGTAGGTAGGCGGATATGCAGGTGGGTAGATAGGTAGGTGGGTAGGTGGGCAGGTAGGTAGGTCGGTTGGTGGGTAGGTAGGTAGGTAGATAGGTAGGTGGGTAGATAGATGGGTAGATGGGTGAGTAGGTGGGTAGGTAGTTAGATAAGTCGGTGGGTAGGTAGGTAGGTGGGTAGGTAGGTGGGTATGTAGGTAGGTAGGTAGGTAGGTAGATAGATAGATAGGTGGGTAGGTAGGTGGGTAAGTAGGTAGGTAGGTAGGTCGATGGGTAGGTAGGTGGGTGGGTAGGTAGGTGGGTATGTAGGTAGGTAGGTAGGTAAGTAGGTAGGTGGGTAGGTAGGTAGGTAGGTAGGTAGTTAGGTAGGTAAGTAGGTAGGTACGTAGGTGGGTAGGTAGGCGGGTATGTAAGTGGGTAGGTAGGTGGGTAGGTAGGTAGGTTGGTGGGTAGGTAAGTCGGTGGGTAGTTAGGTGGATGGGTAAGTAGGTAGGTAGGTAAGTAGGTAGGTAGGTAGGTGGGTTAGTAGGTAGGTGGGTAGGTAGGTAGGTCGGTGGGTACGTAGGTAAGTAGGTAGGGAGGTAGGTACGTGGGTAGGTAGGTAGGTAGGTGGGTAGGTTGGTGGGTAGGTAGGCAGGTATGTAGGTGGGTAGGCAGGTGGGAGGTAGGTGGGATAGGTAGTGGGTGGGTAGGTAGGTAGGTAGCCATATCTATGACGCGCGGTCATCGTTTCGAGTGCAAGCGAGAGCGCGGAACAAGCGATAGAGAGGCACGATCGGCCTAAGCCTTCGGCTTCTCTTCCACGTTATCACGTAAAATTATCGTCCGTAAACCGACCTTAACGACAACCAATTTTTTTTATTATTTAACCGACGGACTTAATATATATATGATTGATGATTTTCTTGCCCTGGCATCATGTTTATTCTTGATACGACTGTCGCCGGATCGAACGAGTACGTTGCAATTAGCCACTATCAATCAGTTTATTGGTTACATTAATTGGTTCGCTTAATTATCTACAAAAAGAATCGAGTTCCAATTAAAATCGCCGATAATTATGGATAAATTTGCAACATTCAAACAGTAAACACAACAAAGGCAATGATTGACGCGACCGCAAAGGGCAACACTGAGATACAAAAGAAAAAAAAAGTGTAGTTAGGTCATTAATGCTTTTAGAGAGACAATATTTTTTCGTATGTTTACGTAAAAAGCAGATTATGCAAAATTTAATTGTCAGATTGTTTGGCGTATTAATCTAATAAATATCATCGTCTAACTGTTATTATACTATTATATAAATTTGTAAAAACCGGCCAAGAGCATATCGGACAATGCTCAGTGAAGGGTTCCCCAGCTGTTACTACAAAAACAACACTACAGTTGAATGAAAATATGATGTAAAAAGTGCCAGCAACCAGCAAAAGAGCGTATCTTCGTGGCACTAACGCCCTTTTGCTGAGAAGCACAGTTTTTCGCCCATAACTCAAAACGGTATATCCGATCATGTTGAAAATAATTTCCGTTGAAAGTGTTTATTAAGAGTTAGCTTGTAATTTTTTTTCATATTTTTTGGACATACGGTTTAGGGCGTGGCGTAAAATCTACATCATGACAAATGTGTAGCCCGCCAAATGGCAAAAACGGAACAATCAAAATGTACATACGCAAAATGTACGTGGCGTAAAATGTACATCATGACAAATACAGTCTGCAATATGGCAAAACATGATGAACATGATGTACAGTTTACGCTACGTACATTTTGCGTATGTTGTACATTGTGATTGTTTTAAAATGTACATACGCAAAATGAACGCGGCGTAAAATATACATCATGATAATGACAAATGCACATTTTACTAATAGTTTAATGCACGTTGTACATTTTCAGCTGAAGCCAATCGTACCAGTTGGTGCGGTTTTAGATATACATAGAACGGCAGCAATATGCCCAATCGATTCGACCTGTCATTATTCATAAAATTCTTATTTTATATCGGTACCAATAAAATCTATTTGATCAGCCGTATTTGCCTGTCCCCGGATATTGTGGACCAATAAAAGCGAAGAATTAATCTATCAGACGTATAAAATATTCAATATAAAAGGGTCTACATGGTCTGTTGATTAATTCGTCATTTTGTTGCCGTCGTAAATGTTGCAAGCTAATTAATTTTCAAAACTGCTTCTAAAAGTGTATACGAGTATGGCAACATTTATATAAATTTTGTAGAACCTTAGTAATAAATATTTTGAAACCAAAATTCACAATTCATATTTGTAACTGTGGCAAAATTTATAGAACTATTGGATTTAGGTACCTATATGAAAACTCCTGATGTTTTATCATCACGATCTTCTTCATTTCTAAAGTGCATTTCATCACTGAGATACAATTACATGCAAAAATACTCGTAATTCGGTTTCCCAATATTATAATGGTTCTTTACTCTTATAAATATCAAGATCTAAATGATAAAAAAAATCCAAGACTCCGTCTAGGTCTGAACCAGTGCTTTATGCCTTGCCGGGGCGCACGCGCTGAGCACTTAGCTACAGAGTCCAGTCAGTTTTTCTCCAAATTTGGACACTATTTGTTATAATATCTTTGCATCTTGCTTTTTTTAACCGGCTCTTCTGCCGTTAGCGCCACACACAACGCGGATTCTGCAGCCCGTGTTGGTCCTTCGGTATCCCTAATGTATCGTTTGTCCTAACCCATTTTTTTTCAGAAACCGTTAATTCTTTAGGATTTTTTAAAAGATCATCGTATAGGTTAGTTTAAGTTTGTTTTATAACAATCCTGAAAAGTATACAGTTTTATAAAAAGATGCGTTAAGAAAAACGATACATTAGGGCAAACGATAAATTAGGACAAACGACAAGTTAGGACAAACGACGTTAGTGATTCCGATATAAATTCCGGCAAGGCACATGGCACTGGTTCAAAGTTTCAAATCCAGTCGGAGTCTAGGTTTTTTCTTTATGTAGACCTTTATATTTATAAGATTATAGAACTATTGTAGCATTGTATGGCAGCGAAACGTGGACCCTGATACAGAAAGATAGGGAGAGGTTGGAGGCATTTGAGATGTGGTGCTGGAGGAGGATGGAAGGCATAAGCTGGACGGAAAAAATATCAAATAAAGAGGTCTTGAATAGGATAGGAGAAAAAAGGACAATACTAACACTAATAGAAAATAGAAGAGGAAATATGATAGGCCATCTGCTCAGACATGACTTTTTCCTCCAAACTTTTTGAGGGTATATATAGTTTGTCGTAACAATTTTTCCATCAATGGTAAACCTACACTCCAAAAAATATTAAAAACGACGCCCATGGCGATATTCTTTTTTTAATTAAGTTATGTTCGCAATTCCAGACCCTGAAATGGACGCCGCCAAAAGGTTAAAATAAAAATGTAGATTACTCCTGACTAAAAACAAAAATTCATAATATGCATGAATTTTTGTTTTTGCTTTATTAAAAGCTCTTTAATGTAAAAAACAGAACAAATCAAATCAAATCAAAATATTCTTTATTCAA
Source organism: Hedya salicella (assembly GCA_905404275.2). Classification (NCBI taxonomy): domain Eukaryota; kingdom Metazoa; phylum Arthropoda; class Insecta; order Lepidoptera; family Tortricidae; genus Hedya; species Hedya salicella. The sequence continues at coordinate 16,351,782 of FR990112.1, read as the reverse complement.
GTAGGCCTAGTTACAAGCACTTTCGAAATGTCAGTAACATGAGAGTGAATGTGAACAGTTTTTTTTTTTCGAATAACTAAAAAAAACCAAGGCCATCAATTACACATCGACATTTCATTACCTATATCTCTTTCTAGCAAAACAGAATTTAATATGGAGATTGTATTGCAGTACTATGACGTAAAAGTACATGTCGGACCTCTCTGTGAAATCGCTGCCTTATAATTAGTAATTTAAAATGCCTATATCATGCGTATTTCTTGGTCGATTTTAATTTCATTTTTTGAAATCTTTTTTACGGTATTTTGATATTCTGTTACGAAAAGAGATAAAAAAAATCATGCATGTATCCTTTTGATAGCCCTGAAAAATAGGTACCGTCAAAAGTTTCACACCCCGCGTACATTTTTCCTTATTAGGAGTAAGGCTGTGCTAACACTGGATTTTGTATATTTTGTACGGAACCCGGTGCGCGAGTCCGAATCGCACTTGACCTGTTTTTTAATATACGATAGCAATAGCGACTCGTGCGAACTCAGTGCGCAAAAGACAAGATAAATATTTCTCCTCGTCCCTTCATATTAACTTGGCATGTACTTGGTACAACTGCGTCAGTTTGTTTGTCATTCTAATATAATGTACCGTGTTTATTATTAACTCCATAGCTACGATGTTATTAAAATCGTCTCTTCAGACGCTATAATTGGGTAGTCAATATTTGTCTAATTGCTTTATTTAATTTATTATGTGTACATTGTCTATGTTTAATTATGAATTGTATGAGGATTTTATATGACAAGTGTATTTTGGGCGTCTTAAATATAATTTAAATTATTAAGACCGTTTATACCCGCTTAGCTGGCAACGTCGCATATTTTGTCTTCTTACTTCATTATTTTGTGGTATTTGAATAAAACTTAAAGATATGTTCAATACATACCCTAGATTTTTAGCATTTATATTGTGTTTAATTCATGTACTCATCGCTTTTGCCTTAATTTTTTTACAAAACAAGATATAGACTTAAATTCATTTTTAGACCTTTGGTTGTGGCAATATCATGAAATTTTGCACTGTACCAGCTTCTACTATCTACTAATCTGTTTAGCCGATTTTGCGTGATGAAGCCACAACGACACATACAAACATACATAAAATCCAAAAAAAATATTTTTCGTTTTAGTGACCTCCAAATACTTCCTGAAAATCAATTTTTTGAAAATATCTTCAATGTACAGACATGTCATTTTTTACAACTTTATAATAGTATAGATGAATGTCAAAAGGTAAATGATAAAATAAGAATGTAAAGTGCAAAAAAAAACAATAGCGACCTAGATTATCATTAAAATTAATTGTCATTGAGAATTATAAATATTCAACCAATACATAAGTAATTAAAATTAAGCTAACAACTTACTATTGAATAATTTCATAATTCAAGGACATAATGAGCATGGTTTAGCTTTACTTTTCATTAAGAAATTCTGGTATGGAGTAGTAAGCCTTTTGTAATAACTATGTTTTTAGTTTATTTTTAAATTGATTAATATTATCTGCTGTCTTGGATTACTTTTGGGATTTTATTAAATATTTTGATAGCCATTCCAAAAGCATTTGAGTGTATAATTTTCATGTTTGAGTCAGGTAAGGCCAGTCTTTTCCTAGGTCGAAGGTTTAATGCATCTAGTAATGTGGAAAGAGTTCCGAGTTGTTTTTTACAAAGATTCCTAGTTCCCAAACATAAATTGACGTAAGATTTAAGATTTTATGTTTGATAAAATATGGTTTACAACTTACCATATCGTCTACATTGACTAGTATTTTTAAGCAACGTTTTTGGAGTTTGAATACTTGTATCACGTCTGTACTGTTTCCCCACAGTATAATACCGTACTTGAGCCAAGCCTGGGCGTAAGCGGAGTAAGTAGTAAGCACATATAGCTGTCTTTATATCGGTACATTTCTTTAACTCATAGAGGCCGTAGGTGAAACGGCTTAACTTAAGTGATAATATTAATATGCTCTTTCCAATAATATTAATATGCTTTTTCCAATTTATCGTACAATCGATGTGTTCTCCGAGAAGTGAGAAGGTATTCACACATTCCAGTTTCGTATTCTCGAAGGTATAATTTATATTCATATTTATTTTTTGATGAGGTATAAACTCCATAAGCTTCGTTTTGTCAAAATTAATTTTAAGATTATCCATCCAATTGTTTCTCTAAGTTATCTTGCAACGTGTACCTAGTGCAAAGGTTGTCCACATCGTCATCCAACGTGGTAACCAAAGGTCGGAATAGGTAGTGCCTATTTACCGAAACTTCGCAGTAGGACATAATTAAGAGTGGTTATAACCACTAATAAGCGAAAGGCGAAGTCAAGGCAGCAAGACTTCGTTGGCTCGATCATTTGGAGAGGATGGGAGACGATCGTGCAGTGAAGAGAGCGCACACTCTTTTAAAACACCCCAAAATGTGAGTATTTTTATTCCACATTATGATAGATTATGTGGATTTAAACACTAGACTGAAACTTCCGCGTCGCTAGTGCACATAGATTCTAAATAATGAATTTCAAAGTTAGCGAAATTCCGATACTGTAAAATAGAAAATACGAATAATTCATTACATTTTTTTTTTACTTTTAATTATAATAAAACCCTTATACTATACACAATTTTTCTGAATTTCAGCTCTCTTCACCCAACAGTAATTGAGATAGAGCAATAAAAAAATTAGTTTTTATTTATTTCTCAACCATAACAGCGTATTAGGGTACAACTGTTACACCAAAGTATAGCCAATAATGACGCCAATGTACCATATTTTTTTTCATATCCCAATGCCTTGTTATGAAAAAGTTATTTGTGTTTATATAACTGCTCAATTTCCGCCACTAGGGTTGTCACTTCCGGACTTTTAGAAATGTTTGCCGATTCCAAATACCATTTTATTCAAAAGTTATTTGTGTTTACATCATTTTGTTCCATATCCGGCTCTAGGGTTGTCATTGTCAACTCCGGGCTAAAAAGTTCGATGAAATGATACATGTAACATGGGAAGGAGTCCACTCTCGTTAGGTTTCAACTAAAACCCCATGTATTAACATGGGGTTTTAGTACATGTATCATGGAGCCGTTCCATTCTCATGAATGGCATCATGCCACTTTGCCTCAGCAGGGATTGACCCGTTCTGCTGAGGGATGTCATATCTAGCATAAGGATGAAAAAAGGAGAAAGAAATGCCAAAAAGTACGTTTGACATCAGCAGCTGTCGCCCTGTTAAAAAAACCATCATAAAATGATTTAATGATCTTTGACCACACGGACTTTGATGAGTTAGTTTTAAAAGCAGAAACTGATGAGCCATAGTTTCAAAGTGAACTGTGATGACATATAATAATGGCTTGCACTTGCGTAAAGTTCACTCGCGACACTGTCATTGACACTGATGATAATGATGATTCATTATCACACCCGATAATCCTGCTGCCACAGTTTTGCCTGAAGTATATTAGGTGACATTTCTGGCATATGAGGCATTCCATGTCATTTCTTAGTGTTCAGTTCATTCCCTACTTTTTTTATTTTTCGGTATCGGAATTTCGCTAACTTTGAAAATCATTATTTAATAATATATGTGCACTAGCGACGCGGGAGTCACAGTCTAGTGTTTAAATCCACATAATCTATCATAATGTGGAATGCCACCAATAATAAGTAATTATTTTTATTGAATGCGGGATTTCTCAGATGAGTTACAGTTGAGGTACTTAATACGCATAAATTCACACTTCAGGTCAGTCCTATGTCCGACCAGTGGCGTGCGGTCCATATAGGCACAAAGGCATTGCCTACCCTGAACAACCATGGCTCCATGTAGGCACAGAGAAGCTGCCTACCTTGGCCAAAAACCTTGTGCACGCCACTGTGTCCGACGGACCTATTGTACGTCCACTTTTGTGTGGTCAAAATGTTTAAATGTTCTGCAATTGTCTACAATTGATATTCATGAATAATCTGACCTTGAGAGTGAATTCACTATTTATCACTTATAATTAACTAATCCGGGAAATCCCGTATTCAATAAAAATCCATTATTTTTGGTGGTTATAACAACTCTTAATTATGTCCTTCCGCGAAGTTTAGGTACCTCTATATATTGTGTTTACTTCTTCCTGAAGCCCTAAACCTCACCGTTGGTACGTGGTGGAGGACTGGAGGTACACCCGTACACAGTATTACGTTGTTTTCTTGTGTGTATATGTTATGTGTAATATTTTAAATTACGAAATTTAAATGAACAATCGTCAAGGCAAGAGTGAAAAGGATACACTATGTCACTTCTTGGACTTAATAGAGAAGCAAATTATACTCGTTGTACAAGCGAAACCTATAAAATAACGTAGTATCTAACTAATTCCTAACAATAACCTTGTTAACCCGCACAATGCCGTAACAAATGACGCCCTGTCGCGACAACGTCCATCATTTTTCACCGACCCTTCCGTGGTGGCGTCCACTAATAACATTGTCTCATTGTGCAGTATCACTGTGGTAACCGTAGCAACCGATGTCTGAGATAATTTAGGTATAATGCGATGAATACACAACATGAGCCATAGTTTGTATGCCAGATATGTCCATTTGAGCCTCTGTAAACAGAGGCTCAAATGGAAGGTAAACCTCTTGAATAAGTCTTACTTAACTCTTATCATTCCAAACGGTTATGTCAGGTCGCAAGTGTTGGTCTTAAGCGTACCTAGAGGATAAGTTTTATTTGATATGTTACAATAAGGGTGACATGAACAACTGTGATCAAACTCTTTTTAGGGTTCCGTAGCCAAATTGGCAAAAACGGAACCCTTATAGTTTCGTCATGGGGCCCCACTATTTTCTAAACGGTAAGTTCGAAAAATATTACAAATATAAAGCTTAATACTTCCAACGAAAGTTGTTTTCAACATGATCGGACATACCGTTTTTAGGTTATTGCCAAAAAACTGCGCTTTTCATCAAAAGGACGTAAGTGCCGGGGAGATACGCTCTTCTGTTAGTGTTTTTTTTCACGTCGCATTTATTTTCATATGTAGTGCATTTTCTATAAACAGCTGCGGAAACCTTCATGGGCGAGTCCGACTCGCACTTGGCCGCTTTTTATTTTATTAAAGAGAAAAAAAAAACATTTAAATAAACTGTCTTCAAGTCAAGAGTGTATAGGATAGGATTTTCTTTAACTTAATGGAGACGTGAAGATACTAATATAAACAAAATCTACAGAATAATCTAGACTAATTCTTAGCAATAGGTAACCTCGTTAACCCGCACAATGTGACAAATGACGGCGCGTCGCGACGGTTCTGCCATTTTTCACCGACCCTTCCGCGTGGTTTCGTCCACTAATAACATTGTCTAGTGCGGTATCAATGTAGTAACCATGGCAACCGTTAATGTTTCAAACAACGTTGGTATAATGCAATGCATATACAGGGTGGCACATTTAAATCGGTCAGTATCGGAAAGTCTGAAACTATAAGACATATGAAAATTTCTTCTTAGGAACCATATCATCGATATCTATACATATAATAAAGCTGAAGAGGGTCGAAAGTCTGTACATGGAAGATATTCGAAGAAAGTTGTCCGGGGATAGTTAAAATCGATAACAGAACACGTTCCAACAGTTTTTAGAATGTTTGTCTGTTTATCTGTTTGTCTGTTTATTTGTACGCGCATCACGTGAAAACGGCTGAACAGATTTTGATGCAAACTTTACTAATCTGTCGAGAAAATTACTGGCCAGGTTATAGGCTATAAAAATTCAACCCCTAAAAGGGGGGTAGCCACTACACTTGATTGAGTTAAGTTTGCACCTGAATCTTATAGCGCTACTTAGGAAGGAGGTGCAAACTCTCAAATGTGTGCTACAAGCCTACGTCAATCGAGTATCAAGCTAAACTAACAGGTGGCGCTAAAATTAATACCTTTTTGCCAAATCCATACTAATATTATAAATGCGAAAGTGTGTCTGTCTGTCTGTTACCTCTTCACGCTTAAATCGCTGAACCAATTTAGATGAAATTTGATATGGAGATGGTTTGAGTCCCGGGGAAGGACATAAGCTACTTTTTATCCCGGAAAAATACTCTTATTCATGATAAACGAATTTAAGGCGGACGTAGTGCCGGGATGAAGCTAGTTAGTAATAAGACAAACTGAATTCATGTATTATATCTAGTTAAGGATCCATAAAAATGCTACAATGTAACATAATTGCACAAGGAAGTATTAATATTAGCTAAGCCTCATTTGTGTAATGCCATGTTCAAGAGCATACGGTCGCAAAATCACGTAAAGGTAATAAAATCATACTTTTACGATAATACTAGTAGAAACCCCAGCGTTGGCATCGTCATACTCTCACATACTCACGAGAAGCTTCTGAGGAAGACTTCTATATTTTCATTCATATACAGGCTGTTTGGTAACAGGATGCAAAGCTGAAAGTAGGTGATAGTTTAGGCCATTTACAACATTTTAAGCTAGACATGTCTTAAACAAATGTTATTCCTTTTTTTCGATAATACTAGGAGTTTTCTCTGAAAAAATCTTAGAAATCATACATAAAAAAAAGTACATTATAACATTTGTCTAAGACATGTATGGCTTAAAATGTTTTAAATGGCCTAAACTATCATCTACTTTCGGCTTTGCATCCTGTTACCAAACACCCTGTATAGTTATACATATTAACTGGAAGGTGCCCGCAATTTCGTCGGTGGAGTATTAAGCCACATCGATACATAATCGATGTGACCTCCAAATAGTTCGGTTCAATATTTTTTCTTTTTAAATACCTTCAATGACATTTCACTTTAACAATTTTTTTATAGTACTAATATATATCATTGAGCTTATCTGATGATTGAATTCGGAGACTGTATATAACGAGTAATCAAATCGTTCTTTGTGCTCATTTATTTTGTACGGACCTACACTGAACATTAGGCGTATTTCGTAACGACGATCAAAATCTAAAGCATTTTTATGTGTCATGATCATCATTTCAGTCATAGGACGTCCACTCCTGGCACAGGCCTCTTCAATAGATTTCCACATGGGCTAGAGGCATGCATCCAGCGAGTCGAGAGAGCAACCCTAACCAAGCCGTCCGACCACCTTGCGGTTAGCTTTCCTATGCTGCGCTTGCCGGTACGCGGTCTCCACTCGAGAACCTTTCTGCCCCAAAGGCCATCGACTCTTCGAACTGCCCCTGCCCATTGCCACTTCAGTTTGCTTACCTTGTTTGCTATGTCAGTAACCATGGTTTGTTATTTTTTGTGTATTACACTTAATTGCTTTTAGATAATACCAACTGGATTTACAACCCTACTTGAAAATAAAAGCTGGACAATAGACAGGTTAGATTCTAATGATGCCTCGCCATTTTAACTTGAACGCTCTAACTGCCATCGAGTCGGATCCTGGCAAAACGGTCTGGTAAATCGTCTAGGCTAGGGTTCATCTAGAAATCACGCGCGGTTTTTTGGGCGGCGACATTTACCCCCTTCACGTCTATTTTGTTCCAATTTCTTTCGAAAATTATTAATAAATCCAGTTAAAACACAAAAAATATGCTTTAGATTAGATCTTTGTTAGAAATTTTAATTGAATAATAATAAATGATATTGTATTAGTTGACTTTGGGTTTTTTTTCGTTTTCCTTACATATCAATCAATCAATCATAATATTCTTTATTCCAGTAGGCCTAGTTACAAGAACTTTCGAAATGTCAGTTACATGAGAGTGAATGTTTGCTGGGAGACATACAATATGATCCAACATTTGCTGTAAGGATTGGGAAAAACCCAAAAAACCTAATCAGATCATTTAACTTAAATATAATATTCTTGATAAATCATAATTTTAAAAATTAAAATAATCAATAAGACAAATCCCAAAAGGATTGTCAAAAAAAAAAATACATATACCTACATGACGCTATAATTTACATTAATCCCACGCGGCTTTATCATTCATGTAGTCTTTTGTTCTATTATAAGCTTTAGAAAATAATTTTCGTTTCACAATATTTTAGAATTTACCAATAGACCACTCACTTATGCTGCTAGGAAGTTTATTATAAAACCTCACACAGTTACCCATGAATGATCTCCTTATTTTATGGAGCCTAGTAGCATGCACTGCGAGCTTATGCTTATTTCTAGTATTAATATTATGTTTATCACAGTTCTTCTTAAAGTGCGTAATATTTTTATGTACATACATAAAAATATTATGCACGTACATACGTTTTATGTACATATATAAGTGTGTGATACGCGTACCAAATCGATTTCGAGCGATCGCATCGGCGCAACGTCCAAACGCGTGATCGTGACACGCGATCATGCCACGCGACGATGATCTGATACGGGCAAATGATACAAATGTGGACGCACCTTATGGTTCATTTTATATATCGCACGAACAGCCCGCTTCTGCAGAACAAATATAATATATATATATATAGGCATCCTCAGACGAATGACCTGGGCCTCGCAGACTCTCAGTCCAACTCCTATAACTCAGTGCTAGAAAGTGAGATGCACCATAGTCTACCAAATTTATCTATAATGGATTCCGTAAGGATTGCCGATATGAAATATGAAATTAGTAGTCTATCTATACAGCTGGCCAGCTCACACGAGGAGATTGACCGACTAAATTCTGAGGTCACAAGTCTTAAAAAATTATTGGAAGAGCAACGGAAAAAAATTGACCTGTATAAGAACATAACGACGGGAAATGTACCACGCACCCCTAAAAAAGTTAACACAGACATAATAAAACAACCCATACAAAATGAAAATTCACTAAGGATTAGTTCACCTATTCAAAACCCACCAATAACTAACGAACGATCTTCGCTACACAGCAACAATCAAGACTCCGAGCAGCTACGACCGTTAACATTGGCACCTTCCACCACGCATCACAATACTACGAACACCATTATGGCAAACTCTACCCTCGCAGAATTGGAAGACACGAAACATAAAATTTGCATGTTAAGCTCTAACAAAAACAATAATATGCTTTTAATATCGAACGCTGTTTTAGGTAATAAGTACAAAATCTGTCACTATCTGTATCCCAAGGCGGGGATAAAAATATACTAAATAATTTAGAAAACAAGCTGATGCACTGTGGTAATAATGACTACTGTATAATGTTTATAGGACGACTTTCGTCAATCACAAAATTATGACAGTTTGATATCCGCTATAAGTAATATGATTAAACATACTAATATAATACTATGTCTTCCAACATTTAACTGTGGAAACTATTCCAGTTTATATAACCGACGCATCGAATATTTTAATGAAAAGCTGTACCAAGATATGCCCAAATATAATCATGTATATATTATTGACAGTAATAGAATGTTCTCTGTAGTAAATGGCCATGTAAACAATAATGGTATGAAAATAATATTCCAGGATATAAAGCAATCTTTAGTACAAAAAACTTGTAAATATGAATATGATCACTGTAGTATACCAACAGAAAAACCAATTAATAAAATAACGAACTACTTTAAAGTATCCAGTAAAAAGAGTGAACAAGCCATAAGTAAAAACAATGACGGCAAAGGCAACCTGCAATCTGATTTTTTTCGACTCTTATAAAAAAAAATATTCTTCTGCACCAAAATATTGCTGGTTTACTAAATAAGATTGATACATTGACAATAGCACTCGATGAGTTTACAAGGAGACATGAATGTATCGATGTGGTCTGCCTAACTGAACACTTTATGAAGAGGGGTGAAATGGATAATCTGGTGATACAGGGCTACAAGTTGGCAGCTAGCTACTCTCGAATAAAAATATCTCGAGGTGGGTCATGTATATTATTGCGAAACGGCCTAAGCTATGAGGTACTGAACTGGGTATCTGCCCTAAGCGTCGACACTCATTTTGAGTGTTGTGGCATAACGTTAAGTCAGATAAATATCGTAGTAATCTGTATAAATAGGACTCCTAACTCGGACACATCCACATTCTTTGATAAAATAGACCTAATGCTATCGAAATTGTTCAAAATACGTAATAAGAAAATTGTTATATGCGGGGACTTCAATATCAACCGCCACCTCAAAAACTCTTTAAATACGAAATTTGAATCAATATTATCACAATAACTATGCACTACAAATTAATAAGCCCACGAGGATAACCAATACAACAAGTACTTGCATTGATAACAAGGCTATCAATTTTAGAGACCAAAAAACAATAGCCGTTCATGATCTAAAGCTATCAGATCATACTGCCCAAACGATTGCTATACCGATCAATAAATCGACAAAAATAGAATTTTGGTACACATGGAAACGGGATATGTGCAAATATAATAGGATTAAATTTAGAGAATGCATTAGTCGTTTAAGCTTTTGTGAAGCATTTCAAGTAGCAAACGCAAATGAAGCTTATACCGAATTTCATAATCTTGTAGTGTTATTCTTTGAACTATGCTTCCCAATAATTAAAGTAAGGATTAACAATAAAAGAAAAATTAAATGGCTTACTAAAGGTATCAGAACGTCATCTAAAAGAAAGAGGACTCTATATCAAAAGTCCATACACTGTCCCAGCCGGAAATATAAAAACCATTCCAAAACATACGCAAACTCTGAAAGAAATGCATATTAACATCACATAGAATATCGAAACACGCATATATTTAAAAAAGTTGCAATCTCGTCAAAGCAACAAGGGAAGTTATCAAAGAGAATACCGAAAATTCACATATGCCCAGTTGTATTGATAAAATCATCAAAAATACTAAAATTATTACATCGCCTCAAGAAATCTGTAATTCTTTTAATAATAAGTTTACAGATGAATTGAGAAACACAAATACGAGTAACGTATCAAGAAACACTTCGTTAGGGGCATCTTTAATGTCTAGCATCTTTTTGAAACCTACTTGCCCAATAGAGATAGTAAAGGTAATTAAAAAGGTGAGGAATACAAAATCCGTGGGGTATGATAACATACCAACATCCATTGTTAAAGATAATGCTGATTTATTTGTTTATCCTCTTCTTCACATCATAAACCTCTCAATGGCAAATGGGTATTTTCCAGACAAGCTAAAATACGTAATAATAAAACCAATATTTAAAAATGCATAAAATCGGAAATGGATAATTATCGACCAATAGCACTGATACCAACTCTAAACTTTATGAAAAGTTAATTTATTACAGGCTAATTCAGTACTTAGAGAAGCATAACATACTTTCAAATGCACAATTTGGTTTTAGATAAAAAAGATCGACTACAATAGCTGTTTGTGAGCTAATAAAAATTGTCACACAATGCAGAAATGACAAACTTCCTTCTCTAGGTATATTCATGGACATGTCAAAAGCATTTGACAGAGTGTGCCATGAGAAGCTACTGCATAAAATATACCATTACGGAATAAGAGGCAACTGTTATGAGTGGTTAAAATCTTACCTTCAAGGAAGAAAGCAGTGCACTGAAATAGCAGCTTACTCCGAAAGCACAAAAACCTTTAACACTTACAGATCGGAATACAAATGTGTTAAAGCGGGGGTACCGCAGGGGAGTTTGTTAGGCCCATTGCTATTCTTACTATATATCAACGATCTACCAAATGTCTCTGATCACAAATTACTTCTCTTTGCTGATGATTGTTTGTTAGTGCTAAGAGGTGACCAGGCTGGCAGAATTGAACAATTCGAAGAGGATGCCAATAGAGTATTTCATGATGTTAATAGATGGCTAGAAAACAATCATCTACAGGTTAACATATATAAGACAAAGTACATGGAATTTCATGCTCCCCAGGCAAAACCAGCTGAAATTAAGATAAAATACCAAAGCCTACAACTGGAGCAAGAAAAATCCATTAAATTCCTGGGTATAATTATAGATACCCATTATAATTGGCTTCACCACTCGGAATATTTAATGATTAAATTGAGCAGATATGCATATGCCTTGAGACGACTTAGGGAAGTCTCGTCAGAAAGTACGGCTCTTCTAGCTTTTCACTCTTATGTCATGGCAAATTTACGGTACGGAGTTATTTTATGTGGTAATGTGAGCAATAAAGACCGAATATTTAGACTGCAAAAGAGATGTCTCCGGGCAATATATGGTTTAAAACAAACTGACTCATGCAGAACATTGTTCACTGATAAGAAGATTCTCACTTTTCCTGCCCTGTACATATATGAACTCTGTATTTTTGTAAAGAACAATATAGGCATGTTTAGAGGCAGAAATCCAAGAGCAAGACTCCAACAGAAATACGGTTATGATGTGGTTGGACCAAAATCAAAGTCAGCGTTTGTCTCCAATAATGTAATGTGCATGAATACAAAAATGTATAATAAGTTACCAATCGACATTAAAAAATTGACTAGTGTAGATTTTAAAAGAAAACTTTTTTATTGGTTAGTCAACAAATGTATTTATAGCATAAGTGATTACCTAGATAAGTAAGTATAATATTAATATAAATGTAAAATATAATATTAATTACTTATTTCGTAAAAAGATACTAAAATTAACTTATCATTATTATATTATCATTATCGTTTTATATAAAAAAATACTGAACTTTTGATGTAACGAAACATTGTATATTTAATTTAGCATAGATTATATCGTAGAGTCAAATTGAAAATATTGTACGCCTCTCGGCAGGACATGATGTATGTACTGGATATACTAAGCAATTACTAACACCTGTGATGTAAACTCATGACCATGCAATAAATAAATTGATTGATTGATTGATTGAGTATTAATGTCGGAAGCACTGCCCCATAGTAAAATGCCATACGACATAATACTGTGGAAATAACTGAAATACACTAATCGAGCCGTTATCACGTCTGTTAATTGATGAATCTTACTTACTGCAATAGCTGCAGATCTCAGTCTATTCGAGAGATTAGCAATATGGGGACCCCATTGGAGCTTAGAATCTAATGTTATACCGAGAAAGACTGTACTATTAAGTAGTTCCAGTTCCTCACCTTCAACAATAACGCTTTCTTACTCGTGTTTCACGTTACTCGTGACAAACTTAACACATTTAGTCTTTTTCTCATTCAACAATAAATTATTTACATTAAACCAATTTACTACTTCACAGATAGCATTGTTTACGTCATTGTAGGATCGTTGATTTCGTACGACTTTGAAAATTAGAGACGTAGGTATCATCTGCAAACAAAACTATCTCATGGTGGGTCTTTACGAGGTGTGGCAAGTCGTTTATATAGATAAGGAACAGGAAAGGTCCCAATATTGATCTCTGCGCATAAATGCGTTATGCCAACGTACATCTGAAAACTAGACTCTTATCTTAATATATAGATACCTATACCTTAAGATAAGAGTGTATTTTTCGTATATACACACGTGAGGTCACTTTGTACCCTCCTCTCTCCCAACGTGAGGTTTTCGTAAGCCCCCATCACGCCCCTTCGGAGCGTCGCGTGATTTCTGGATGAACCCCTACCCGGAAGTGGAGGAAATGAGGGAGCTTCTAATGGCTAATCAGACGCCCGCTCAACGGGTTATTTCAGGTTCCGAGAGTTTTGTAATGTTGTCTAGGGATAAAAGTATGTAGCATTAATAATTTGTCCCGACTACGCCGAAGCAAAAAGGATGGTTTATGGATATTTCCTCCTCCGCGAACGATTTGCTGCCATCTTCTTCTAACCAAGGACCATTAAAACAAGAGGACTGACAGTTGCCATAGTTTGAATCGTGTTCCAATCGCAAAGAGATATTCTGGCAAAAACTAGATGGCGTTTTAAAACTAAAGATTGCAACGCGTCGGAATGAGAGCAGGTTTAATAAGTGTTCTCATAGATGGCGCTAAGATGACAATCCCTTTCAAAAAAATAAAATGATGATGATAATGACATGGGTCAAAGGGGATGGAATAAATTCGAGGCGATTGGCACTGTGCTCGCTGGTGGAGGGTTTGACACGTTCGACGCGTAATCGAGAGGTACCGGGTTCGAGTACTGGTGTGACCACTTGCGAGAGCAATCATATTTTACTTTGCGCTTTGACTTGTATATATGTCACAACATTTTTTTCGCAAATAGCTAATAATAAATAAATCGTAACATTTAAATTCTGTGTCACACAGGCAAAGTTAAATAATTGTAAAACATAATTCTTATATTAAGATGGCGTTGTACATATCAGGGAGCAGCTTTTTGTATGAAGATCCTCTTGTTTTAATAGTCCTTTTGCTAAACATTGATTTAAACTTACACGATCTTCACTCATTATCACAACAACAAAACGGAGCATAATCGCGTATATATATATTTATTTAATTACGTTTCGTTGGTAATTCTTCGACGTTGCGGACGTCGCGTTACGTCTATGGTGTCAAAGGAACTGGAGAGATGAATCAACTTCTTCTAGCCGCGCGAGTTTTTCGATGTACCCGCGCTTGGTATTGATTATTAAGTTAAACACTAAAGTCGTCACTAGACCGACACACTACACTCACGATTTAGGCCTTGTAGGAACTACAGAAATCAAGCCAATCTGAGCTAATTCTAACCCCATCGTATGTAACTTACAGTGCACTGATATGTAATTGGCTTAGGAGTTCGAATTAGCATATAACACGATCTAGTAAATCGTCTAGGTTAGCCGGAAGTGGAGGAAATGAGGGAACTTTTAATGGCTAATTAGACGCCAGCTCAGCGGGTTATTTCCTGTTCTGAGAGTGTTTTACATCCGGGAGCGATAAACTGATTTATCTCGAAGTGTTAATTTATTTCATGTTGGTTATTTCGTAGTTATATGCAGTTAGGTGAGAATTGCACATCAAATGTTATTCAGCGTTAAAGTACCTACCGAAGAAAAAGACTAAAGAAAGGTCCGCGTTCTCGTAGAAGGAAAAAGTCATAACCCTCGTTTTTGCTGCAGCGTACTCGGGTAAAAAGTATCCTATAACCATCTGTGAATACCAGGCTACCCTTGTACCAAAAATTGTTGGAATTTGCTTAACTGTTTTTGCGTAATGAAGCCACAACGACATACAAGAATACAAATAATAAAAAAAGGAGTTCCAGACTTTACAGACATTTAATTTTTACAACTTTATAATAGTATAGATTACACTTCTAAATTAAATAGTATTACACACAAAGTATAAAAACCGGCCAAGAGCATGTTGGACCATGCTCAGTGTAGGGTTCCGCAACCGTTCATACCAAAAAATGCACTACAAATGAAAAATATACGATATGAAAAAGGGCACCAGCAAAAGAGCGTATCTCCACCGCACGTCCTTTTGCTGAGAAGCGCAGTTTTTCGGCAACTACTCAAAACGGTACATCCAATCATGTTGAAAACAGAAACAATTTTTGTTGTTTATTAAGCTTTATATTTCTTTATAATTTTTTTCATATTTTTTGGGACATACTGTTTACAAAATAGAGCGGGAGGGACACAATTTATGCTACTTTCGGAGCGATTATTTCCGAAAATGTTCACTAAATATTTTTTTTTAGAAACCTCCAAGTATTTTAAAAGTAATTGTCGAAATATGTGCGACGCATTAATGTTTGCTGCAAAAAAACAGATTCGGATACGTGTATGGGGACTCCATACACGTCTCCGAAACTGTGTCCCCCCCCCTAGAAATATTACTTTTTGTTATTTAATTTTCAAACTAAGTAAGTAGCAGCTTATACAAGACACCCATTCTGTAAATTGCATCAATATACATCTTGTAGTTTTTGAGTGACATACAGATGGACGGACGGACATGACGAAACTATAAGGGTTCCGTTTTTGCCATTTTGGCTACGGAACCCTAAAAATGACACACTAGCAATCTCCTGCTAAGAGTAGGTAGTAGATACTAGGTAGTAGTATTTGTATCAAACTACACAGTTAAGTAGAAACGTCTACCCCACCGCGCAGCCCGTAATATGGACACGGACTAGCTTTTTCAAAACCTGCGCGATGGCCCTTGATCGCTGCCTGATTTGGCCGCCGTGGAGAGCCCCGGACTGATTCAGTATTGCGTTTTTATATAAAGTATTAGAAATCGCTGAATTTAGCGACAAAGACAGTCTAAAAAGACCACGTGAGATTACGACGCATTCTTTAAAACGACCCTAGAAGGGAGATCCTTCAGAGGAGACGGACGCGAGTTGATGGCGAATTTTACCAAAGCCGAAGAACGAACAAAATGGCATCTCTTTATCATTGATCACTGAAATCAGTTAAACATCTTTATGCATTTGTGAATGTTACATCATGGTCGCGAATGCAATTCGGAAAATTTCGATGTTTATCATCTCCGGCAATTAAGGGCCTGCATCGTCAAGTAATGCCTATTCGTAAACCCCGGCCCAAACGCCAAGCTGGCCAATGAGCGGAGTTTGTAATAAGGGACGCATTTCTTGCTCGCGCGCATCAAAGAAAGAGAAAGCTAATACACTACATGCTTGGGGTTTTTTGGTGTAAGCGCCAGATGTAAAAGTAAAAAGATATTATGTTTTGGTAACATTTAAGTTAGTGACGCAAAAGATAAAGGGAAGAACGAGACTTGGTAGACCCTGTGGCATTAAGTCCGCGTTTTGTATGAGAAGTTTTTAAATAATGTTGCCGTTTATTAATCTGTCGTTTGTACAAACTAGATAAAAAATGGAAAATTAAGATGCGTTTTCGATTTTTTTTTATCCAGGAAATTTTAAACAAATATGTTTCCGCGTTAGGCGCTGAATAGGTTATATAGTCAAAAAACACATATCTGAAAACCAGCCTGTTTCATACAATGTAGATTTTTTTGTAAATCTCACCAAAAATTAGCTTAAATTTTCGATGCACCCTCTTAATTGCCGAATGTATATATATAGGAACCACTCACATTTATTCGTACGGTTCTCCTGATGTCCCTACATGATGATGTCGCCCACTTTTGGTTCGAACTTTTTCTGCTTAATCTTGTAGAGATTGAGGTTGACTGGTAGACCTTGTGGCATTAAGTCCGCGTTTTGTGTGAGAAGTTTTCTTTTTGCAATAAAGTTTAAATAAATAAATAGTAGATAATGACAAAGAAGTTCTTGGAAGAGGAAGGCCTAGACGAATGTTTCGCGATCAGATTGGAGACATTCTGAAAAAAGGCCAAGTGAAGAGTACTCTAAACCAGCGAGCATGCATGAAGATATTAATGAATGTTGATGAAGCGGCAGTTGTATACCAGGAACGTAGCAATTGAAAGGAGGTAGTCTCTGCCTACCCCCTTGGGAAAAACGCGTGATTGTATGTAGATAATGACAATACACTACGTACAGCTCGATTTACATTCTATAATATCGCTGATATCTTTCTATCGTTACAAAACTAACCACTCACATTTATTTGTACAGTCAGCTGCAGAGAAAAGTAACCCCCCTGCCATACTAACATTATATGGCAGAGGGGTCACGTTTCTCTGCAGTTGACTGTACAATGGTCAAGCGGCAACCGCCCGGCTCACCCTGATTAATGCCGACAGCTTAATTTGCGATAGATTCATAGGATAACGATAAGTACCGATCAGATTTACAGAGTATAAGTTTTGGTCAAAAGTGTCATATTTATGACAAGCTTTTATTGCCGACTGTACTTTTATTTTGAACATCCATCAACTACTCATCGAGAGGATTGTAAAGAGTCCAAACTTGGCAGGATTGCATTATTTTTTTACAGAGTTCCTATGACCACCTTCCTGCTCCATCATCAGATCAGCTTGATGGATAATATTGCATTGTCACCGAACTTACGTAAGTATGTTAAATTTTTGCGCAATTTGAAACCGGGAAGTAGGTCAATCTACAATCTTTTTTTTGGATCTATATCGGAATCCCTAACGTCATTTGTCCTAATGTATCATTTGCCATAACGCATTTTTTTCAGAAACCGTAAACTTTTTAGGATTATTATAAAACAAACCTAACCTAACCTAATCTATACGAAGATCTTTTAAAAAATCCTGAAAAATTTACTTATATTAATTTCTGAAAAAAATGCGTTATGGCAAATGATACATTTGGCAAATGATACATTAAGACAAACGACGTTAAGGTGCGTCCGCATTTGTATCATTTGCCCGTATCAGATCATCGTCGCGTGGCATGATCGCGTGTCACGTTCACGCGTTTGGACGTTGCGCCGATCCGATCGGTCGAAAACCATTTGCTACGCGTATCACACACTTATATCGGAAGAGTGCGGCATGATCGGCGCGCCGACAGTGAGCGTCCCAGCAGCGCGATACGCAGTCATGCCACGGCACGGTGATCGGATACGAGCAAATGATACAAGTGTGGACGCACCTTTAGGGATTCCGAAGGAGAGTACTTTTTTTATATCAGGATTTTTTTACAGAAATTGACCTAGTCCCAAACTAAGCAAAGCTGGTACTATGGGTACCCAGCGACGATATGCATAATATGGAAATAAATTGGGTTTCCTTCGGAATCCCTAATGTCGTTTCTCCTAATGTATCGTTTATCCTATCGCATTTTTTTCAGAAGCCGTAAATTCTTCAGGATTTTTTAAAAGATATTCGTATAGATTAGGTTCGGTTTGTTTTAGAAGTAACAATCGTGAAAACTGTACAGTTTCATTAAAAAATGCGTAAGGACAAACAATACATTAGGAAAAACGACGTTAGGGATTCCGATATAGATCCAAATAAATCATAACATTTTTTTTAACGAAAATCTTGATGTTTTACCATCACGATCATCGTGATTTTTAAATCCAGTCGGAGTCTTGAAATTTTTTCATTATTTAGATCTTTGTATGTATAACAATAAATTATAATACTTTAATTATATAGAAAACACCCAAGATACAGGAACAAACATTCATTATTTTATCTGTGGTCCGGAATATGGACGCGAGCGGCGCCATTTATTACCAACCTGACCACTCACATTTATTCGTACGATTGGCGAGCGCCGACCAACCCGCCCGATGTATGCCCGCTTTTAATTGAATGTGCTTGAATGCGACTGAGTTTTAGGATGTGGAAGTGGTCTATGCTTTTATGCAATGGAAAAGCATCGTAGTTTTGTAACGATATTGCTCGTAACCGTTACCTCCACGGGTTCTTTGCGTTTTTCTGAAGTGATGAAGGATTTCATTCTTATTTGTGATCTATTAATTAACTAAACAATCGCTTAGCCGAAGAAGTGAAATAAGGAGACTCTCAAGTATGAAGTATTTTTGCTGTTTAATACGAAACTCAATGTAACTTAAAATTAGAGCAGCTGACCAATAAAATTGCAATTTCCGCTCCCGTGTGCATGGCTACATCACATTAATGATCGTCGTCGATGGCGGGACTGACTGAGACCTCTTCATAGAGGCCTGACCAGAGGT
Organism: Hedya salicella; assembly: GCA_905404275.2. NCBI lineage: Eukaryota > Metazoa > Arthropoda > Insecta > Lepidoptera > Tortricidae > Hedya > Hedya salicella. The sequence goes on along the minus strand of FR990112.1, from coordinate 16,332,304 downwards.
AGCTTAAGGGGTTCCCAGCAATGGAACAGCACGGGCTTAATGTAAAAAATAATTAACATCTCGAAAATGAAATTTAAGCTTTTTCTAACAATACTTATACTACCTTTTTTATGTCTCATAGATTTCTGGTTCCCGTATTTGCCTCAATTCCATTCTTTGAGTTGCAGGATAGATGTGTTCGGTCTAAAGAGAGCTTCGGGATTTGGGAACACAGAACGAAAGTCAGACCACAATATGGTTGAACAGTATGAACAAATGGAAGTCGACTTCCCGTTTATACGACAGAGTAAATTGAAAATGGCGGAGCCCGAAACCTCATAATAGCAAGAATCGTAGTAGGAATTCAAGACCATCTATCTTCACACCACGTCTAACACTATTTGCAAAATGCAGTCCAACGCGTAACATTTGTTAACGCGAGTATGTAAATGTCTATCTAGGTCACAGTATAAATAACTTTAAAGCAGTAAAATAATATCATACAAACGTCGATAAACAATGAACTCACACAGACGAGACCGACTAAGAATCTCGCAGGGTTTCGAGAGAAGCCAGTCCTATCGTATCACTCGCGCGGAGTCGAGATTCAAGAATTACGAGCGAGCGTGTTGGAAGATATATCTCCAAAAGGGCTGATTGAAATCTAATGCTCGCCATTTGAATTCTAACACTCCCACCGCTGAGCACAGATCCTGCCTAAATACTTCTACTAAGAACAGTCGCCAGCTTTCTATATCGGTTTCATCTTGAAGGGAAAGAGGTTATCCACACTATGCCGGCTCGTGGTCTACATTGGAGCTCTAGTCCTTTAACTTAACTCCGATAACTATAGGTATGTTGGTAATCTTGATTTTTATATGGATTTTAAAGTTATTAAAGGCTCAGCTACATATTGAGAGACCACAATTCTACTTCACTTACTCTAAGGTCCACATACCGCACCTTGCCATGTCAGAGTAATTACCTTGGATCGCATAAACGATTTAAAGTACGATTCGGTACAAGTTTACAATTAGCACTTATCACGCATGTCCTCATTCGTACCTCATAATATCTCGCTTTTATAGTTAGTTTAACACAGTATCAATAAAAGGGTCTATTTTTGACTGTATTAATGAGCAGTAATTGTCAATTTGGTAGCATTTTTGGTACAGCGATTATGGTATTGCGCTATAGATGTGGAAAACACCAATTTAAACGATTGAACATAGTTAATATTGTCGACAGTTAATATTGTGAATCGAAATGATGGATTAGGGGACATCATTTCGGTTCAAATTTGCCACACCTATGGCATACCATGATCGTTGCACCAAATTGTTAATGGGTTACGATTTCATCATCAAGCAAAGAACATTTTATATACTTGTACTGTATATGTGGCACTAGAAGCTCGTATAGTTACTTTATTGAGTTTTGGAGATAATGCATTAGATGATATCTTTACTGTGTGCAGATTGGATGTTTACTATGACTAGCATAGCTGAGGTACTGCCAGCAGCAGAGCAAAGTGACCCTTCTGCCATACAAATATTATGGCTCCTTACCTTATCATGTTTCTATGCAACTGACCACGCCTACCTGTAATACGGCTTCCTGGGCGAATTACTGGTATGCAATCGATTACAGAAGCGTTCTATGGAGTGCACACAGGATGTGTAGAAATCAAATCACTGAAGCAGGAATTGTGTTGCTCAAGTGTGCTACTTAGCCACTCACTTGCTTGAAATTGAGGATTGAATTCTATTTATATTAGAATAAGAATAGTGTTACCGGGATTTAAACCCAGGACTTTCAGCTTCGCAGGCAACGTTACTCCCGTCGAGCCAAACTGGTCGTCAACTACCAAAAGAAAGTAAGTGGATAAGACGTTGTGCCATATAATACACTCGGTTTCAAAAAATTACACATGTAAAAAAAATGAAATAAAAAAAGAACCGACTTCAAAATAAACTAAAAAGTCTTAAATTATCTTTTATGTACGTTACGGATCACATTTGAATCTTCTTTTGAAGTCGGTGCGAAACCATTAATTTATCACTATTAAGATCCGAGGCGAGCCTTCAGTTATTATATATCTTCAGTTATTATATCTTCAGTTATTACCTACATATATATTTAGTCGTAGTCATAGTTTTTGTTGAATAAAGAACTTTATTTACTTTTGGCACCGATTATTTATGGCTTTTTAGTTTATGTTGAAGTCGAATCTTTTTTCATTTAAAAAAATATATTTTTTGTGTTTTAGTGATTGATTTTAGTAGTGATATAAAGTATTTTTTAGAGCCCAGAATTGGAAGATTGAGGAGGCCTTTTGCACGCATCTCGAGTCTTTGGAAGTAAGAAATGTAAAAGTTGGTTAGTTCATATTTAGTGCCTATAATATTTGAGGGTTTCTCTCGATTTCCCTGGTATTCCATCATCAGATCCTGACTTGGTGATAAGAAGACTACCTCAGGGTCCTGGTGTTCCTACGATTTTGAACGATATAAAGGTAGATTTTTTTTTTACTAGCCAAACCAATACAAATCCGTTTTCCAAGGGCATGGGCTTGTCCGTATGTTAATAGTCTAGATTATTAACATGTTTCTATGTAACTCGGTCAACATGTCTCCTGAGTTACTAGACAGAATACTAACTGACATCGTTTTCCTTAAGTCAAAGCCATGCCATGTGCATGAAAACCTTTAATAAGTTCCCACAAAAGACACACGGATTATCGTTTTCTTTGTTTAGAAGGAGCCTAACAAAATTGCTACAAGAAAAACAGTACTATGATGTCAAAAGCTTCCTATTAGATTCATTTTAAGATTTGCATGCTAAAATAATTTTAACACATTTTTTTTTACTATGTAAATTATTTCAATTCGATTCAACCACTGACATGTTTATTATTTTAATATTTAATGAATTTTTAATAGAGTTGTTCATGTAAATTAATGTTGATTTTAGCAACACCTATTTAGGAAATTATTATATACCGTAATAACGGTTGATTGTGACACACACACAAAATAATCATGTATTAACATCTGTAACGAAAGCACAATTTGACAATAAATATATTCTGCTTCTGATTCCAACAAGTTGATCTGCCCAGATATTCAGTTACCTAGTGCATCGTCGCAGAATGCTCCCGCAAACGTGTAACCCATATAATAAGCGTATTATAAACACGTCAAAGCTGAGAGCGTCCTTTGAGCACACAGGGTCTTTACAATAGCAAAACAAGCATTAGCCGTGAACCTCTTAGCTGGTAAAGAGACATCTGAGAAGCGAGGTTTTTGTCAGTAGTTAAGTGTTATCTAATGTATGGGGTTTGATGTCGAGAGTTCAAACCAAGGACCATTTAAACAAGAAGACTCTGAATCTCCTACACTTCCAACTGTGTAATAAAATTAGGGTAGTTTCCTCCGTAAAAAAAATATTATTCTAATTAGTCCGCCAGTCAAAGTTATCAAAAAATATTGGACACGTATTTTTTCTTTTATCCATCAAACAAAAAAAGATAAAGATAAAGCGCGTCACAGTTTGGGAGTGGGGGCGCATGACGTCACGCCGTGCGAAAAACGGTCGCAAGGCTACGTCACGGGGAACTTTAGCGGGCTATATCTTCATATTTTTTTGTTTAATTGACAAAAGAAAAAATACATGTCCAATGATTTCTGATATTCTAATCTGATGGCCTAAATTCTGTCAATATGGATTAACTCGGTTTTCATTACACGTTTTTGTTTCTCGTTCGAGTTTTTACCCTGTATTAAAAGTGAAGGAGTTTTATGGATCACATAAACAAGCTCCGGCTTCCTGCACATAAGCTAATTTCTACACATCCTTTTTTAACCCGTTTATTTCTCCCTACCTACATGCAGGAGTACTCGTAAGTGTAGGTAAACGCTTATAATTAGCTCGTGTGTGTATGTGTGTGTGCAGGCGAGCGAGGGCCGCTTAAGCCCTCTCCCAGGAATGAAGGCTAAGGGACCCTCGACGCGAGGCCGCTGTACCATACAAACCGAAAATGTATAATTGTAAGTTTAATTCTACTTTGTTCCTACTAAAATTCTAAACTAGTGTCTATTAATCTATCTAGTGTTTATTAATTTATAGTAATATCGCAACATTAAAGTTTAATTTTTACATGGCAATAATTTTTTCAGCCATTTTTAGGGTTCCGTAGCCAAAATGGCAAAAACGGAACCCTTATAGATTCGTCATGTCTGTCTGTCTGTCTGTCCGTCCGTATGTCACAGGCATTTTACTCAAAAACTATAAGATGTACATTGATGAAATTTGGAGCACAGGTGTAGTGTGTAAACCGCTTACTTAGTTTGATAGTTAAATAAAAAATAATTATATATATTTCTAGGGGGGGTACTCCATAAGTACATGTAACCGAAACTAAAAAAAAAAAGAGCAAATATGAAGGTGTGGCACATATTTCGACAGTACTTCAAAAGATACTGTATTCGCTACGAAAGTAGCAAAAATTGTTTCCCCCCCCACTATTTTCTAAACGGTATGTTCAAAAAATATGAAAAAATGTACAAATATAAAACTCAATAAATACTTTCAACGAAAATTGTTTTCAACATGATCGGAGATACTGTTTTTAAGTTATTGCCAAAAAACTGCGCTTCTCAGCAAAAGGACGTAAGTGCCGGGGAGATACGCTCTTTTGTTAGTTTTTTTTGTATGAACGGAAGAGGAACCCTTTATGGGCGAGTCCGACTCGCACTTGGCTGCTTTTTTCTCTTCTTCTGACAATACAGAACTGCACCACATCAAATTCACCTTTTTATTTATAAAAATATCAACACGACCCTTAGGTAGGGCTGCCATCCGTCCGGATTTCTCCGGATTTGTCCTAGTTCGGAGGCTGTCCGGGTGCTGTCCGGGCGGGTTTTTAGTGTATCCGGGTAAAATCCGGACTCTTTTTGTATCAGGGAACACCTTATTGAACTGAATAAAATCTAGCATGTCCTGGAAAAAATGCGATTTCCTCCAAATATTCAGGGTTGTTGAAGTTTTTGCCCGGGTTCCGGTATAATCAAGATGGCAGCCCTACCCGTAGGGCTAATTTGTGCTGTAAAGAACTAGGTGACCGCAATTTCATTCCCGGAGGAGAAAGTCATAACCCGCTTTTTTGCTTCAGCGTAATTGTCCCTGATATATATATTTTTGTTAATATTTTTGTATATTTACTGAAACTATGCATCACAATAGGGATGATGACTAAATTTTTATAATTAGTCCTGCATGTAGATTAATAAAAAAATATTGGACACGTATTTTTTTAGTTTTTTACATAATCGAAAAATAAAGGGGATACATTGAGTCAAAATATCGCGTGACGTCACTCCTAGGTACATTTTTGCTTAGGAGTGACGTCACCAGCCACTACTCCTAAATTGTAATGCGTTTTATCTGAGTATTTATTTATTATTTTGAAAAAGCAAAAAATACGTGTCCAATATTATTTTATTATGTAGCTGACGGACTTATTACAATTTTGATTTTCATACCAAGTCATTAATTACTTTAATACTTTGCTACAGGTTTCACTTGTCCAACACAGAATATTAACATTTGGCTATAATACTCTATAATAGCTGAGAGTAAGGAAGTAACAAAAGGTCGCTGACTAAGGTTTTATTACTTTATGATGTGTCATGCTGTCAGTCACTAACAAAACATGCTGAGATTTGATTTAATAAATACCGTTAGCTATTTATTACTGTGATACATGATTATGGACAATTTCCATAAATAAATGTTGTTTATATTTTCAGATATTACCAAGTTTTTTTTTCAGGTAAGACTGAATAGGCGATATTCGGCCGTGTAGTCACAGCCAATCGCTGATCACTTTTGAATAATAAAATAAATAAGTATAGATTTTAATGCCTAATCCCTAACTATTTGATAATTTTAGTACGGCTGTACTAAAATTATCAAATAGTTGTAGGTAAGTAATATATCCTTTCAGCTACTTACTACTAAGTATTTAGTAGTAGGTACAAAAGAGGAATTCAGTTACTTGTTTAAAGAATACATTTTTTTATGGTTCCCGTGTGGTCTCTTTTGGATATACCGGAGTTGGGATGTTTCGTGGCATTGGGGTTACAAAGAGCAATAGAGTCGTTGCTTTATATTTTTTTGATTGAATTAATAAATGATTGATAAACCGTAAATCGAATTATAAAAATTAAAAACATAATATGTTGTACCTATTCAAGGTCCTGAACAAGATCGTTCTCGACCCATAAATGGATTTTTCATAAGTTGAGAAGCCGTATAACGCCAGCTAATATGGAACAAATTGCCATAATACATATATGCTTTTCATAATCTTGACAACCGTTTAACAACAGATGAAGGTAATATGCAAGATTTTTAACTTTAATTCCAGTTGCAAGTTGTTCCAGCTCTTGAATACATAAACATTTTAGCAAACAAGTAAACATTTATTTAAATGTTATATTATAAAATCTACACAATATGCATTTATCATTCAGTTATTAATTTATTCAAATAAAAAATATATACAATGGCGACTCCACCGCATTACTTGTGCCATAATGCCACCACAAACCTAACTCTAGTCATTATTGACCATTGTAGAGGTGCTGAATTAGGCCGCCTTAACCTAGCAACCGGATGGTTACTAGGACTTGAAGTAAGCCGATGTTGAGTTGGCAGCTTTCTTGAGGTTGAGATAGCCGCTTCTTGGCCTTTTCTCTTGTTGAGTCTTGGAAGATCAGGAAAACGAGCCTCCCCAGATGCTTCTCATCGCGTAAAGGCAGTCGTAGCTCTGACTACGTGGACGACCTAGTCGGCCTTGGCCGCTACGCGGGGAAGGTGGAATAAGCGGGGATCACTGGTCTTGAAGCACTCGTCTTGAAATGCTTTTACGAATACCACTGGCCATATATAGGTTTTATAATGGAGAGCGGTCACAGGCAAATGTAGTGTAAGCAGGCCTACAATACTTGTATTAACTGACGATGTATCTTCTTAATATATAGAGCTGTTGTAGAGGGAACACCAGAATCGGGCCAGAGGGTCAGTTGGCATACCATGTTTGCAGAGGCATGCACAGGGTTTGTGGCCAAGCTAGGCTGTGCTTATATGGAGCCATGGTCGTTCTGGACTTCAGGGGTAAGCAGTTTCTCTGTACCTATATTGGAGCCATGGTCTTTCAGGGTAAGCAGTGCCTTTGTGCTTATATGAAGCGCACGCCACTGCACGTTTGAGTCACGTGCCCAATAGTAGATTGCTAATACGTTGATAACGTTGATATTTTTTCTGCTTTGCCCTAAGATTGACTGGTAGAGAATACCTTATGGCATTAAGTTCGCCTTTTGTGCAATAAGTTTTCTTTTGTGCATTAAAAATTGAATAAATAAATAAATAAAAATAATGAAATAAATGGCAAGCTTAGTTTATTTACTAAACAAAGTTTGTATGGCTGCCGATGCCCACTCGTCGCTGTAAGTAAACCGTTTTATTCCACTAGAGTTATACGGGACCTGCCGGGATCCGTTTAAGAACCGCATGAGACGCCAGACGCGCCTTTTTGTAGCTCAGCTTAGCCAAGGCGCCCGTGTATTACCTTATACTGAAAAATATTTGACGCAAATTCTTGCACACTATAATTTAAGATAAGATATTTCTCGATAAAATTACAATATAAATTTGTTTGTGTCAAAATTATACGAATCTATATCATGATTTTCAAAAATAACGAATATTGATGTACAAAAAAAAAAACAATTATAATTAAGAGCCGATTTTATCACGCTCCGTTAGCGTTAACGGCTGATTAACGGTTGACTACACGTGGCAGGTTGACGTTATTGGCAATTGATCGAACAGCTCATGCTTAAATGCTGAAATTATAGACCTTGGAAATTCGATCGTTCTCGACCTTTGTGGAGGTGTGGTTCTCGAACTTTTTTGGCGGCGGAACCCTTTTGGAAAGCGAAATATTTGACGGAGCCGTAAAATAATGAAAAAGTAGTGTATGGGTATTCTTTATTTTGTATTTCATTATAACCATCCCGGAGCCCGTACGGAACTTTGCGGAGCCCTGGGGCTCCGCGGACCATTCTTTGAGTATGGCTGCATAGGTAATACTTAGTATTGTTCTTTTTTTAAACAGTTCCCTCTTTAGCGTTACTTAATATTGTCTAGTATTGTATTAAATTTACCAACGGTAGTGAATATTTGAAACTATTTTATTCTTATTTGAATTTCCAGGTAATTGAACATTATTTGATTGAATCACATTGCCCCACCGACAAAGCCTTGGTCTTAAGTGTCGTTGACACCTACAAACCCCAACTGATACAATAAATTCAACTCTTAAATTTAAAGTGAGCTAGAATAATGAAAATTAGCTCACATTATTTAATATCACGATCTCAGGATGTCCCGAATAAAACAGGAGATGTCCACTGCGACGCCAAGCGGTTACAAAATACGAGTTTATTTGTTAAGGTATGTTAATGCATTCTATGGTTGGAATGTCAATTAATAGATAATAGTTTATTATGGATACACTAGCTTCTGCCCGCGACTTCGTCCGCCTTAAATTCGTTTATCGCGGATAAGGGTATTTTTCCGAGATAAAAAGTAGCCTATGTCCTTCCCCGGTTCAGCGGTTTAAGCGTGAAGAGGTAACAGACAGACAGACAGACAGACAGACAGACAGACGAACAGACGGACAGACAGACAGACAGACTGCCAGACACACTTTCGCATTTATAATATTAGTATGGATATTGTAGCAAAAAGTTAAATTTTTTGATGCTGGATTCGAATCTTCTTCTCCAACGGGTTTCCACTTTCCGGGCCAACATGGTCGACCTACCAATAGGCATGATCACTGGGTGTGAAAATAAAAATTCTAATTAGTCCGCTAGATAACAAAAAAATATTGGACACGCATTTTTTGCTTTTTGAAAATAAAAAAAAATACTCAGATAAATCGCATTTAAGTTTAGGAGTGGGGTGACGTCACTCCTAAGTACAAACTTTGTACTTAGGAGTGACGTCTCGGGATATTTTGACTCAATGTATCGCCTTTATTTTTCGATTTTGTAAGAAAAGATAAAATTCGTGTCCAATATTTTTTATTATTCTCAATCACGGACTAATTATTAAAATTTAGTCATTATCCCTGTGGCGCTCGAAGCTTCCATAAAGCATATTAGAAAAAAAAAATTAAAACAAAAAAATAAAACTGACTCCAAAAAAACTAAAAAGTAAAAAATAACGCCATAATTCTGTTTCTTCAAATTACTTACAAGTAACCGTTTGAATACTCAATCTATACAGTATATACAATTAATCTTATTTTGGCGTCGGTGCCATATAAAGAATGTGTAAAATATTGAAAATTGACGATTTTAGTAATTTGTGACACGATGGCACCGACTCCAAAATAACATTAATTGTATATACTGTATAGATTGAGTATACAAATGGTTACTTGTAAGTAATTTGAAGAAACTGAATTATGGCGTTATTTTTTACTTTTTAGTTTTTTTTGGAGTCGGTTTTATTTTTTTGTTTAAAATTTTATTTATTTTACACTTTTTAGTTAATCGTTACTTAAAAGTGTATCTCGTGACGATTCGAACAAGCCCAAACACGGCTAGGATACATTATTTTATTACATAGATCTGGTGCCTACCTTCCGGCTCCATCATCAAATCAATTCGATGGTACCATTCTCATCAGGAACATTTAAATTTGTGACTATGAAGTTGCTTAGCTAAATTAATCAAGATATTTTGTCGCCAACCGTAAATCATTTATCATTGAGGAGTTCCGATGGCATTCTGTGGTCTTCTGCATCCGACATTCGGTAAACACAGCGTTAGGCCTATAATTAGTTAGCATCAACCGCAATGTTCACGACCTTAGTCTTGTAAAACCTATGCTCTGATAAATATTTTATAAGAATTTCTTATAAGCGTCTACAAGAGTACTAAATAGGTTAACATTTTCTCAATACTAATTAGTCTTACTAAATGCATTTGTAAAGCCTTGTTCTGATAAATGTTTTAGATAACGAAATAAGTTTAAATATTCTCAAGACCAATTGCTTATAAAATGCACTTCTAAAACCTTCGATCTGATATTAAAAAAAAGTGTCTTACATACGTCTACAAGCGTACTTAATAAGTTTAAATGTTCTCAAGACCAATAAGCTCTATAAAATGTCTCTGTAAAGGTGCGTCCACATTTGTATCATTTGCTCGTATCAGATCATCGTCGCGTAGCATGATCGCGTGTCACGATCACGCGTTTGGACGTTGCGCCGATCCGATCACTCGAAATCCATTTGCTACGTGTATCACACACTTGTATCGGAAGAGTGCGGCATTATCGGCGCGCCGACAGTAAGCGTCCAAGCAGCGCGATACGCAGTCATGCTACGGTACGGTGATCGGATACGAGCAAATGATACAAGTGTGGACTCACCTTAAGATGTACTTACCTTCTTAGTCAGGATATATATAAACCTTTTATGTCTTAGTTCTTATAAAGGCATGTTTATACAACAATTTTGCTAGTTGGGTTACTTAACCTTTTTGTACTTTTGTTTAGTTATAGGTTTCGGGTATAAAACATAACTGTAAGGCTTCCCAAGCTGTTAAACTGTGAAACCCTGTCGGAATTCCGCCCTAAATAACTCCGTTGTGGAGCAGTGCATCGGTATAGAAAATTGGCAATGAGCCGGCCAAAAATTTACTCGGGAGAGCAGCCCGCGGCTGGGCAGTGAGTGGACGGCGGCCTTTACAAGACGTTTAGGTAACATGATTGTAAATTGAAAATTGATCAAGTGTAGGGTTCCGTAGCGTAGCTGCAAAAGAAATGCACTGATGAAAAAATACAATGTGAAAAAGTGCACCAGCAGAAGAGCGTATCTTCATGGCACTTACGTCTTTTTGTACGGAAGAGCAGTTTTTCGGCAAAAGGTCAAAAAGGGTAATCTGATCATGTTGAAAATAACTTTTAGGCCAATTTCAAATAAAACTAAGAACATGAAACACCCACTTGTGACTCCTCTGGTGTTGTAGGTCTATCGGCGACGGTCATCGCTTACCATCAGGCGATCCGTCTGCTCGTTTACCCCCCTTGTGAAATGCTGCTTGGTAAATTATTAAAATAAAATAATTAAGCCCTTCCGGCACATGTGTAACTGTCTTTACAGCTTAGGCCCATCTGGCGTGTATGTACACCTTTATTTGTTTTTTCATAAAAGGGTAGTTTGCACAAATTGTAATTTTGACAGAGGAAAATACATCTTTTCTCAGTCCACCCGTGACCATGGAAAGCTGAAAAGCTTCCGAAACGTCGGGAACTAAAATGAGATAATATACGCGATATAATCCGTTAAATTGATTTATTTCAATACGCTTTTTTTATTAACGCAGAAATCTAAATGTAAATAAATATTAGAGCCAACAATTCCAACCCACGTCTCCAAAGGCTTTCCGGGCCAACACAAGCCACAATTGGTCCATCGATGCCCCGCGTTCATGTATCCAGTTCTTCAACCAGTTGCTTCATTAACCGACTTCCAAAAAAAGGAGGAGGTTCTCAATTCGACGGAATGTTTTTTTTTTTTTTCTGGATCTATTTGATCGATTTCAAAATATTTTTTTTTGGTTTTATAGAAGGTACTTTCTAGTTGGTCCCATTTAATTTTGGTGAAGATCTGATGATGGAATCCATGAGGAATTGAAGGAACTCCTCAAATATTGTAGGCATACATATAGCGATTTTGGTATTATATGAAACATAATAAGCATTTGCATTCAGAATGTGTAAATTGGTGAAGTGGAACTGATGCAGAAGACCACAGAATGCCATCGGAACTCCTCAATGATAAATGATTTACGGTTGGCGACAAAATATCTTGATTAATTTAGCTAAGCAACTTCATAGTCACAAATTTAAATGTTCCTGATGAGAATGGTACCATCGAATTGATTTGATGATGGAGCCGGAAGGTAGGCACCAGATCTATGTAATAAAATAATGTATCCTAGCCGTGTTTGGGCTTGTTCGAATCGTCACGAGATACACTTTTAAGTAACGATTAACTAAAAAGTGTAAAATAAATAAAATTTTAAACAAAAAAATAAAACTGACTCCAAAAAAACTAAAAAGTAAAAAATAACGCCATAATTCTGTTTCTTCAAATTACTTACAAGTAACCGTTTGAATACTCAATCTATACAGTATATACAATTAATCTTATTTTGGCGTCGGTGCCATATAAAGAATGTGTAAAATATTGAAAATTGACGATTTTAGTAATTTGTGACACGATGGCACCGACTCCAAAATAACATTAATTGTATATACTGTATAGATTGAGTATACAAATGGTTACTTGTAAGTAATTTGAAGAAACTGAATTATGGCGTTATTTTTTACTTTTTAGTTTTTTTTTGGAGTCGGTTTTATTTTTTTGTTTAAAATTTTATTTATTTTACACTTTTTAGTTAATCGTTACTTAAAAGTGTATCTCGTGACGATTCGAACAAGCCCAAACACGGCTAGGATACATTATTTTATTACATAGATCTGGTGCCTACCTTCCGGCTCCATCATCAAATCAATTCGATGGTACCATTCTCATCAGGAACATTTAAATTTGTGACTATGAAGTTGCTTAGCTAAATTAATCAAGATATTTTGTCGCCAACCGTAAATCATTTATCATTGAGGAGTTCCGATGGCATTCTGTGGTCTTCTGCATCAGTTCCACTTCACCAATTTACACATTCTGAATGCAAATGCTTATTATGTTTCATATAATACCAAAATCGCTATATGTATGCCTACAATATTTGAGGAGTTCCTTCAATTCCTCATGGATTCCATCATCAGATCTTCACCAAAATTAAATGGGACCAACTAGAAAGTACCTTCTATAAAACCAAAAAAAAAATATTTTGAAATCGATCAAATAGATCCAGAAAAAAAAAAAAAACATTCCGTCGAATTGAGAACCTCCTCCTTTTTTTGGAAGTCGGTTAATGAAGCAACTGGTTGAAGAACTGGATACATGAACGCGGGGCATCGATGGACCAATTGTGGCTTGTGTTGGCCCGGAAAGCCTTTGGAGACGTGGGTTGGAATTGTTGGCTCTAATATTTATTTACATTTAGATTTCTGCGTTAATAAAAAAAGCGTATTGAAATAAATCAATTTAACGGATTATATCGCGTATATTATCTCATTTTAGTTCCCGACGTTTCGGAAGCTTTTCAGCTTTCCATGGTCACGGGTGGACTGAGAAAAGATGTATTTTCCTCTGTCAAAATTACAATTTGTGCAAACTACCCTTTTATGAAAAAACAAATAAAGGTGTACATACACGCCAGATGGGCCTAAGCTGTAAAGACAGTTACACATGTGCCGGAAGGGCTTAATTATTTTATTTTAATAATTTACCAAGCAGCATTTCACAAGGGGGGTAAACGAGCAGACGGATCGCCTGATGGTAAGCGATGACCGTCGCCGATAGACCTACAACACCAGAGGAGTCACAAGTGGGTGTTTCATGTTCTTAGTTTTATTTGAAATTGGCCTAAAAGTTATTTTCAACATGATCAGATTACCCTTTTTGACCTTTTGCCGAAAAACTGCTCTTCCGTACAAAAAGACGTAAGTGCCATGAAGATACGCTCTTCTGCTGGTGCACTTTTTCACATTGTATTTTTTCATCAGTGCATTTCTTTTGCAGCTACGCTACGGAACCCTACACTTGATCAATTTTCAATTTACAATCATGTTACCTAAACGTCTTGTAAAGGCCGCCGTCCACTCACTGCCCAGCCGCGGGCTGCTCTCCCGAGTAAATTTTTGGCCGGCTCATTGCCAATTTTCTATACCGATGCACTGCTCCACAACGGAGTTATTTAGGGCGGAATTCCGACAGGGTTTCACAGTTTAACAGCTTGGGAAGCCTTACAGTTATGTTTTATACCCGAAACCTATAACTAAACAAAAGTACAAAAAGGTTAAGTAACCCAACTAGCAAAATTGTTGTATAAACATGCCTTTATAAGAACTAAGACATAAAAGGTTTATATATATCCTGACTAAGAAGGTAAGTACATCTTAAGGTGAGTCCACACTTGTATCATTTGCTCGTATCCGATCACCGTACCGTAGCATGACTGCGTATCGCGCTGCTTGGACGCTTACTGTCGGCGCGCCGATAATGCCGCACTCTTCCGATACAAGTGTGTGATACACGTAGCAAATGGATTTCGAGTGATCGGATCGGCGCAACGTCCAAACGCGTGATCGTGACACGCGATCATGCTACGCGACGATGATCTGATACGAGCAAATGATACAAATGTGGACGCACCTTTACAGAGACATTTTATAGAGCTTATTGGTCTTGAGAACATTTAAACTTATTAAGTACGCTTGTAGACGTATGTAAGACACTTTTTTTTAATATCAGATCGAAGGTTTTAGAAGTGCATTTTATAAGCAATTGGTCTTGAGAATATTTAAACTTATTTCGTTATCTAAAACATTTATCAGAACAAGGCTTTACAAATGCATTTAGTAAGACTAATTAGTATTGAGAAAATGTTAACCTATTTAGTACTCTTGTAGACGCTTATAAGAAATTCTTATAAAATATTTATCAGAGCATAGGTTTTACAAGACTAAGGTCGTGAACATTGCGGTTGATGCTAACTAATTATAGGCCTAACGCTGTGTTTACCGAATGTCGGATGAGGCGTAACTTCAGTCGGGAGACAGACTCGAATAGCAAAACAGTTAGGACATGTATTGTCACGTCACTTGTCACCCCTCCCGTGCCGCTCCCATACCTCAGGAACAAACTCAGGTAAGCGTTAGATCTGTAATGTGCGGTTAGTATCTAGACCGGCGCAAAGAAGAGGTTCGCTCGCCGCGTCGCTAGTCGCGCGTTGTCGTGGCCGAACCCTATGCCGGTAGTACACCTCCGCCGCGAAACCGCGAAACGCCATACAGTGCGCGCGAAACTAAAGCGTAACTTCCTTTTCTCAAACATACAATAAAATGTAGTCATTACATGGGTTAACACAGGCTTCCAAGTATTACGTTTCGAGCGGAACAACTTGAGAGAACTGAAAAGGAATTTCATACAAAATTGAAGGCCTAGGCCGGGAAGTAATTTCTTTTTAATTTTAATGTAAACAGGGATATTCAGGATAAACAGCTGAATTATATTTTCTTAATTTTTTCTAGTGGCTGAATGGTTATCAGACCAAAAATATCCGCGTTAATGCCTATTACACACGAACTGATATTAAGAACACAAATCTGTATGATTCATATGTTGATGAATAAATTTAAAATATTGACTTTACGCACGTAACCAGAGACTATAGACAATATTTAAAATCCTCTGCATTTATTTTATTTATTATACAAATTTAGATAATTTATTATCAGGTTGTGTATTACGGCCCTAATAGGGACTACCTACTCGAACACTACACTCGCGAAATACGGACGACTTCTGTAAAAAACAAACATTATAGAGGGATTAAAGGGAAAATTTAAAACACTTTTCTCGTGTAGTTTTTTGAGTGGTGTATTTTTTTATTTCATTGCATATGTTTGAGAAAAGCACAATACTTGCCGTGAAAAGTGCTTGCCGGCTTCGTATCACTATCCCTACTCACCCGGCAAGCCCTTGTTTCCCGGCAGTAATGTACTACTGATTTGACGTTTCGGTGTGCTACCGGCATAAAATCGCCGAGATTCGTGTGATCCCACAGGTGAGCTCGCTGGCGCAACGTTTGCTCTATCTCTTTTCTTTTTCTAACCATAAAAATGGAAACGTTAAAATATCTCGCTGTATTGGTGTTTCAGGAGAGAAATGAAAATGTGCTATTTCTGATTGTAATTGTAGAGTCAGCATCCAATAGTTTATAACATCTAAAGCGTCGTGTCACATATATCGCAAAACATCTTTATTAAATAATGCCGGCACTTCACATGGCCGTATTTGCCAAATATTCGTGTTGCGTCCCTTTCGTTTTTTATGTTAAACGAAAGGGACGCAACATATGTGTTCAAACATTTGTGCTATGTGTGGCGCCTATATAAGCATAAATAGGTGTGACGATATATTCAAAGTCAAGTCAAATTCAAAATTTTCTTTATCCAAGTGGGCCTAGCTACAAGCACTTTTCAATCGTTATTTACAACAAGATTTTAGGGCAATTTATTGATAAAAAATTTATAATACAAAATAAAAAATAAAAATTACATTAGTAAACATTATAAAAATGAATTAATAAATAAAAACCCCAAAAAGGATCTTCAAGAAAATACAAAAGAATTAGTATTTGACTAAAATGTTTCTAGAATAAAATCCCAAATGTCAATATGTAAAATAATAATATTAATAATTAAAAATAAAATATCTGTACCATAATAGGTACTCGTTATAATAATTATAGGTACACATGTCATGATTGCTTTCATTTTAATTCATCCCACGAGACTTGATTTTTGTAGTCTTGTGTGCTACAACAAGCTTTGGAAATTAATTTACGTTTCACATATTTGTTATATAACTTGTTGCAATATTTGTTGCTTTGGCTGTACGAAGCATTAGTGGATGCAGACTTTGAATCCGCATTGCCCGTTTTTAACTATTATAACAAAATATTATAAAGTTGTAAAAATTAAATGTCTGTAAATTGAAAAAATGTTGTAACGAACTATTTGGAGGTCACTAAACCGAATTTTTTTTTTTATTATGTGTCGTTGTGGCTTCAAACAAAATCGGCTAAACGGATTTCAACTACTTTTGGTTTCGGGTATCGCCAGATGGTTATAGGATACTTTTTACCCGACTACGCTGAAGAAAAAAAAGAGAGGTTATGACTTATTCTCCTCCGCGAACGAAGTTGCAAGAATTAAAATATTTGAAGATTTTTGGAGCCTACTAGAAGTGGCTTTTTGAGTACTACAGTGAGAGTAGAACACCTGGATACAAGTAATCGGTGAACTTACGAATATATATAAAAAATCTATGATGATTTTCAATCAGCTGAACCGTTTTTCTTGAATCACAGCTAAAAACATATTCGATAAAATCACCTTTTAAATAAAAAATTTAAATAAAACAATTGATTCATCCATTTAAGGCTTACCATACCACAGACAGACAGATTCACAAACACGCAGATACCTCTCTGTTTTCGTCGGGATTAAGAGAAAATTAAAATAATAATAATTTAAACGTATTATATCGCATATATGATGTCATATAATCCGTTTAATTTGTTTTATTGAAATGAGTGATAATCGCGGAAACAGAAGGAAATAAGAGCTCTGTTAATCTATTGCCATACACGGATATCGTGGAAAAATACTAAATACATTATTGCAAGGGCGCGTTATCATAAACGAATATAAATAATGCGCATCTCCTTGCCTGCCCTCCTGTATAATATTTGGGATTCAAAAATAATACGATGTTTATACGTAAATTGTTAGGCGCCGCATAGTCTTTTGCCTATAGAGAATGGATAACGTTTCATTTTTTTTACCAGGCTTCTTTTAGATGAAATCCATTAGAGGACAAAAAGTAAATAATAATAATAATAAGTACTCTTTATTGCACACCAAAAGAAAATAACATCAGACACTTAAATCTAAACCAGTATGAGAAATGGTAAACAACAGGCGCTCTTCCAGACAACCTTAAGGTAGTAGAGATGGAGCAAAGTAAACAACCAATGAGTAAGTAAGTGGTGCACATGAAGATGAGACGAATCATAAATTAAAGCCAGAAAGAAAAACAAAAGAGAAATGAACATTTCAGATACATACAAAGATACTAGATACTAATAAATAAATATAAAATACAAATAAACCTATACACAAACATACATATACCTACACAAATACATACATATAACCAAAAATTTACTGAACTACACGACATCGACATCTCAGTTTTAAGGTGCGTCCACACTTTTATCATTTGCTCGTATCCGATCACCGTGCCGTAGCATGACTGCGTATCGCGCTGCTTGGACGCTTACTGTCGGCGCGCCGATAATGCCGCACTCTTCCGATACAAGTGTGTGATACGCGTAGCAAATGGATTTCGAGTGATCGGATCGGCGCAACGTCCAAACGCGTGATTGTGACACGCGATCATGCTATGCGACGATGATCTGATACGGGCAAATGATACAAATGTGGACGCACCTTAAGGGAGCGATAAATAGTGCTGCTTAAGATGACTCTTAAAAACAGAAATGGATTTAGCACACCTAACGTCCAACGGCAAAGTATTCCACATCCGGATCGCTTGAAAAGTGAAAGAAGTGTTATAAAATTTGGAAAAAGAAGCAACAGGTGCAAGGAGATGATTTTGCGAAGATCGTAAAGATGACAAATATTTAAATCGCTCCTTAAGATACCAAGGGGTAGCGGGGTTGAAAATAATGCTATAGAGGAGGGCAAGAATATTTATAGCCTCATTTTAAAATTTTCGAAGACATACCGATTTCATTAAAAAAAAAACAATTCCCAAAGTTCCTCAATCTAGAAGATTGTAGGTGACAAGTATAGCGTAAGTGACAGTCACCGCGTAGAGAATCATACAGAAGCACTATTACTGAAACGGATTTAGTATAGAAATTGTATACCCACGTTCTTTTTGTGCGTAGTGACTTTGTCATACACCTAGTGACGTCACTTAGAGAATCCTACGCTTCCTACAAATTTTCTCGAATATGTTCAAAACTAGTTGCAATAAAAATATTAAAAATATATTTTTGAGTTCCATGATATATTCAGATATCCACAATTTTAATACTAGAAATAAAAACAAATTCGCTATTAAAAAGTTCCGCGTTCGTAAAGTAGCCAAATCATTCGTAGGCCAATGTATACATTTTTATAATAAGCTAACAGATGAAGCTTTAAAATTACCGTTTCCTACTCTCAAAAAGTACTTAAAAGAGTCCCTAATGGCAAAGGAATATTATAGGGTAGAGGCCTATTTAACTCTTCTCTTTTAAGATGTGTAAAGATCTTGTACCAAAGATTGACAAATATTCGAAGCCAAGCTAATTCGACTCTGTAACTCAGTTGGCAGAGTGCGCGTCCCGGCAAGGCACAAGGCCCTGGTTCATATCCAGTCTCAGTCATGGTTTTTTTTAATATTTGTATTTATAAGAATATTGTATTCCTTTTTTTACAACTGAGATTCGGGTAAACTTTGTGTGATTCAGCGAATAGGTCTTACATGCACCTTTACAAGTCAAAATCAACCAGCGCTTTGGAAAATAAGGCACAGTAAAAGTCAGCTACATTTTTCGAATATAAAGTAGTAGTACCAATATGATGTAAAAGATGCGCAGACACTAACAATGCTTGTAGATAATGGACATAAACAATGGCTTTCACTATTCAACGACATTCAACAATGGTTTCCTCGTGGGACGAACTGCAATGCATTTCTCTATTTCAGTCTTCAGTTCACAGTAAACGTTTTAGGGATCTCTTGTATACCGCGCGTGTGCCAGAACCGAAAAATCACAGTTCAGAGAAGAGCTCTTCTCGCTGGCGTATCCCATGGCAGGTACTTTGCTTTTATTCTAATTGCTCTCTTTTGAATTACAAATGCTCTTTGCATAGTATTATATATGATACATGTTTTTTAGTAGCCATTTTGTATTTTATTGCTCAATAACAACGAGGCTTGAAGTATGGACTTGTCATTTATTTACAGATATTAAAAAATACCTCGAACCTCATAGTGGCTAAATTTGTTATTAACCACTTATTATCGATATACTAATTTTCTTGTAGCATATATATATATATGAGAATTGCTTGTTTAAAGTAATAGGATAGGATACGGCGCTCAATGAACCATGACATGACAATAATAGTAATTATTAGAGCAGCAATGCAGCTGCCATTTATATTGAAATTGGACGGTGTTACATAAGAACGAATCAAACGACAGTAAGATAGTAAGTTCATACAGAAAACGAAATTTTAAGATTTGTTATTGCATAACCTAGGACGAAATAAAATAGGACTTTCTAAAATTATTAATAAATTAACCGGTAGCTGTCACGGAACCCACGGTTCCGATTAGAATTTATACTTAGCCGTTGTCTTGCAGTTAGACGGTTGTTGCCTTGCCTTGTTCATCGCTGTAAAGATATTGTGAAATGTATCGTGCAGAAAAATTACTTGAATATTCAAGAACTGAAAAATGCTTCTTAATAAGATAGTTATGAGTTCATTGTATAACCTTGTTAATGTTCTTGAAAAAAAAAACGAGACGAAGTTTTAGACATTATAAAGATGTATCTATGCAAAAAGTGAACAAGAAGTAGAGTACGTTGCTCTATTAATTTGTTTTTAAACCTGATTTTTATCTGGAAAGGTTTGGCTAAGACTAGCCAATTCAAATAATGAAATATGAAATAATGAAGTTTATTCTGTAAGTTCATTATTTCAAAGTCAGATCCTTACCAGTAATCGGATTATGGTCGTGAAGTTGACCGCCCCAAATCGTTTGCCCGCAACTGGTAAATCAATATCGTTAGTTCACGTTAGTTTAGGAGGTAAAATCGTTAGTATACGATTTTGCAATCCTTTGTCCAGCAGTGTTCTTCCCACTTCTGTACCCTTAGAGCAAGGGTCACCAAACTACGGCTCGCATGCCAAGTCCGGCCCGCGAGCCTTTCTTATCCGGCCCGAGGAAAATAAACCGGCCAAGTGCGAATCGAACTCGCGCACCGAGGGTTCCGTACAAACATTCACTTACCCTAACATTATTATTTTACCCGGTGCCGGTTGAGTTAAGTTTGCACGTGCCCCCGTATTGCCTAACGCGTTTGACGCTCGCAATCAAGTGTCATGATTTTGTATGGGCTATGACAGTTGATTCGGATACCAAGTGTCAAAATTTCGTTAGGCAAAAACCCCGCTGGTATCTATAGTATTGCATACAATGAGGTGCAAAGTTAACGCAACCGGGTTGTTGAAATAGGTTTATTGAAAATTAAAAACAAAATAGCTAGTTAGAGACATGGTTATAATTTTCGTGTAATATTTATGTTTATTTATACAAATTAAGAAAATTTCAAAATTTTTGTTCGGTAAAATTCGGAGATAAAGGGGGGATGGTGTTTTTTTTTTACATTTTCCATAATAAAACAAAGTCAAATCACACAAAAAAAATGTTTAAAAATGTGCAGATCAAGCCCTTTCATATGATATACTATTTGACCTAGTAGCTAGACATTTTTTATTTTTGTCCCCCTTCATATTCGTCGTTATTTTAATAAATAAAAAAATATATTCTTAAATATTTCCTTTGTTAAATTTGCACCTCTTTATTACATGTGGCCTGCCTGACCATGTTTATAAATATTCAAAATTTCAAATAGATAGCATTAGTAGTTCTTGAGATATGGCGCTCTAATAGTCGGACAGACAGACAGAGTCGCACCATAAGGGTTCCTTTTGTACCTTTTTGGTACGGAACCCTAAAAACACTCACACACTGGAAAAACTAACCGGAGATTTCGCGATTACTTTGGCAGAGGGGTATATATTCGTATCGCATCTCCAATTGTTAAGTGCTCTAAGTATGTACATGTACCTAATGAAAAAATAAACCAACCAAGTGCAAGTAGAACTCGCGCACCGAGGGTTCCGTACAAACTTTCTCTTAACCTAACCTAGATAGCCGGTTAAATTAAGTTTGCACCTGGTATCTATAGCGTTGCATACAAATGAGGTGCAAATTTAACGCTTCCGGATTGTTCAAAACTGATTTTTGAAAATTAAGAAATATATATCTATGTTATTCTGTTTTTAGTACTTGTTGTTATAGCAGCCACAGAAATACATCATCTGTGAAAATTTCAACTGTCTAACTATCACCGTTCGTTCGTTGCACGTTTTACCCTTTGGGTACCGAACCCTAAAAAACTCGCCACAGTGGCGCCATGACGACATAAAGATTCAAAAAAACTCAAATAAATCACACCTTTAAAAACCTCGACACTGAATAAGAGAAAAAAATCGTTTCTCATAAATTGTGATGCAGCTTTAGCTATTATTCAGAACCGGCATAATTTTGGTTAATGGCTGGCGAGGTGTTTGTGGCCTTTCTTATTGGCCTTTGTTCATTCTGCCCTGACAAAGATAAATCGTTTGTACTTTGATGTCGATGGAAAATTATGACGCAGCGACAGAAACTTACATTTGGAATTCAATTGTCTGATATTGTTTTTAGTAACATTTACTTTAATCTTGTAGATACAGTTTTTGATTCCCTATAGTATGTGTAGCGCATGAGTGGATGGATCGATTTTGATGTTTCAATAGACAAAATACAATATTTTTATTTTTTGCATCGATTTTAAAGAATTAAATGTAGAACAGACCACAAGTAGAGAAGATTCTATCAAAAATCTTTTTTTTAACAACCATCAACTGCTCCTCGAGATGATTCTAAAGAGCCCAAACTCGGTAGGATTGCATTATTTTCTTACCGAGTTCCTATGACCACCTTCCTGCTCCATCATCAGATCAGCTTGATGGTATCATACTATTGCAGTGTCACCGAATTTACATAAGTATGCCAAATTTTAGCTCAATTGGAAACCGGGAAGTAGGTCAAATTTTACTTGCAAGATTCTACCCTAACATACATAGTTATATTTCAATTTAACATAAAAGCTTGTAAAATACTATAATTATGTAGTTATAAAGTAACGGTTAACATTTTCACCCCAAAACGGACCTACCATTGTGATGACGTTTGGCACTTGACATAGTCTGACATTTGACATAGTTGTCACTGTCTTTCCTAGTTATGCATTGATTACGATTTTCTAGACATCTTTCTTGTATAAATAGGTAATGTAAACTGTTCAAAATGGACAATTTATCCACATCAGATGGTCATAACAGTGTGCAGTGCCTCTGTTCTACTTGATGGAGATGGTGCCTCTGTCACTACTACCGTGGAAACAAAAAGCCATATTGATAAATGTTTTTTTGCCATTATGTCGGTATGTCCATCTACTTGAACAAAGTTTCCAAATAAATTGTTTTTAACTGGACCTTCTGATCCAAAATTGCCAAAAAAGTGATTACAAGCTTCGAAGAGAGATGACTATTATTCTACTAAGATTGTTATTCGATGCCGTAAACACCACTTTGAGGTATACAGGGTGACTGGAAATTCGCCGTATTCCTTCAAAGGGGTTATTCTATGGTTCATTTGCAATGATTTAAGTCCAGTCAACTAGGGGTCAAAACTCATTGGTTTTCAAGTTATTGGAGTTTTTAGATTTTTTTGGAAAATACCCGCCTATCGACCTACAAGTGGTATTTTTATACAAACTACTTCAATTTGGATTAAAAAAAAAACATTTTCTTTTAGCCAATGAGTTGCTAATTACGATAAATAACAAAAACATGCAAAAAATGCAAAATTTTACAGAAAAAAAAGAATTTGAAGTCACCAGTACTTGATTTTATTTCCAAATTTTGTAACATTTTAACACATAACTTTAAAAAAACGTAGGACACTTGACGTACAAATTACAGAAATAAGTTTCTAAGTTCATAAGCTTTCTAAAAAGGTACAATGGTTGACATTTTTAGCTCAATTCTTAAAATTATTATTAATAATAGCAGAGCCGGTCTTGACTTAGCGTACTTGGCCCTTAATCGGTTCGGCGACACAAACAAACTAATTAAGGGTCATCAGGTTAATTAGTTTGTTAATCACTTTAAATTTGTTTCTGCGTGGGCTTTATTTGCCTTATCTTATCAATTTTTTATGGGCTGGCGGTAATTTCTATGGGGTGGGGTTAGGACTAACCGAGGTTTAAATAATCTTCATGTGTAAGTAATCAGTTATTCCAATCCGGACGACTGATAATTAAGTTTCTTTCTCAAATGGCTGCTTACCAATTTGCGGAATACGCAGATATCTTTTATTGTTACGGGCTCTGTGACGGTGATGCCGCTGCAGCTAGAAGAGAGTACCAACGTCGTTTCCCTAACCGCCGTTTACCACACGTAAGCGTGTTTGGTACAACGTACCGTCTTATTCGGGAAAATGGAACTGTTAAACGCCGCCAAGCCGATGCCGGAAGACCTCGACATTACGATCCTGCTGAAGAAGAACAAATCCTCCAGATTTTCCGGGCAGACGGCACTACCTCGACGAGAATCGTAGCTAACCAGCTCGGTCTGTCTCAGTGGAAGGTATGGTTTACCCTCCACTCAGCTCGGCAGTATCCATATCATTACACTCCAGTACACGCAATTGAAGAGGGAGACCCTGCAAGAAGGATGGATTTCTGCAGATTTGTAATCAATGCTGATATCGAAGATCCCGAGTACCTGAGAAGAATCTTGTGGACAGATGAATCCAATTTCGACCGCGATGGGATAACAAACTACCACAATCTGCATTTTTGGGCTCCTAAAGGTCAAAACCCAAGGAAATCAAGCGAAGGAGCTCATCAACAAAGATTTTCTTTAAACGTGTGGATGGGCATTGTGCACAATCATTTGATCGGACCCTTCTTTCTGCCCGCGAGATTAACCGGCATCGCGTATGAAAATTTTTTGAGAGATGAAGTACCCATGCTACTGGAAGATGTGCCACTTGCGACGAGACAGAATATGGTTTACCAACACGATGGCTGCCCTGCTCATTATTACCGGGGTGTGCGACAGTGGCTGGATCGAAACTACCCAAGAAGATGGATTGGTCGAGGAGGACCAATCCCTTGGCCAGCCAGGAGTCCAGATTTAACTCCGTGTGATTTCTACATCTGGGGTCACATGAAGGCGTTGGTCTACGACCGACCGATACGTAACGTAGAAGAGTTACGTCAAAAAATTTTGGCACCTGCACAAAAAATTAAAGAAGAGCTTTCAACGCGAGTTACAATCACTGAAGTACGAAAAAGGCTTCGTGCTTGCATACGAAACCAAGGCAGGCAGTTCGAGCAAAATTTGTAATTACAAACTGGTTTTCCTTTTTAAAATTAAATTATTATTATTATTTTTATTTTTGTTCTTTCCCCAGTTTCTCCTTATCTTACCTTACTCATCAAGTCAAGTCCTCAGCCTGCTCTGCTATTATCATTAATAATTTTAAGAATTGAGCTAAAAATGTCAACTATTTTACCTTTTTAGAAAGCTTATGAACTTAGAAACTTATTTCTGTAATTTGTACGTCAAGTGTCCTACTTTTTTTTAAAGTTATGTGTCAAAATGTTACAAAATTTGGAAATAAAATCAAGTACTGGTGACTTCAAATTCTTTTTTTCCTGTAAAATTTTGCATATTTTGCATGTTTTTGTTATTTATCGTAATTAGCAACTCATTGGCTAAAAGAAAATGTTTTTTTTTTTAATCCAAATTGAAGTAGTTTGTATAAAAATACCACTTGTAGGTCGATAGGCGGGTATTTTCCAAAAAAATCTAAAAACTCCAATAACTTGAAAACCAATGTGTTTTGACCCCTAGTTGACTGGACTTAAATCATTGCAAATGAACCATAGAATAACCCCTTTGAAGGAATACGGCGAATTTCCAGTCACCCTGTATATTTATTACTTACGCTTGTACGCTTAGATTAGAAAATTCAAGCTTGTACACGAAATGAACTATTAGTAGGTACCTTCCTTCTTGCTCGATTACTTTAGTGAATCCAGCATCAATTTTTATTAAAAATAATAGTTAATTTTCGTATCAAAAAACCTAACGACCTATAAGTTGTCAAAACTAAACGCCACTGGACGCTGATTTGTTGATTAAAATGCGTTCCGTTTCACGTAATTCATCTAAAATCATTTTTAAATTTAAAAATTAACTTTAATAAAAACTTCAGTGACATTTAAAATCGCAAAATGTTTATGAATATTATAATTGCATCTTCTTTATTTTGCAGTAAGCGGTTTCTGTGTTCAAAAGCTGATTTCATAGAGCGTATTCAAGAAAATCAGTTCTAACGTTTGAAAATTATCAGCTATTTTATAAATGTGTTGAGGGTTTTGTATGGGTTCACCCATTAGTTGTTCTGTTTATTTTTAAACAAACTATTTACAAGTTTACTAACCTTTTGTTATTTTGTTTCAGATAGTATTGGGAATGTGCTGCACTAACTATAAATGAGAAGTAAGTCTTTTCAGATGTGTCAATGTTACAAACTGTTGGATGAGAATAACAGCGTTAATGGTAATAGAATATACAGAAATAGAATATTCTTAATAGTAATTGGTAGGCATATATTGACTATCTACGCACCAACGGCCACGGACAAGTCATTGAAATAATGATCTTTTTTCTGTAAGTAGGCCGCTAGGGCACTTGCACAAGTCAGTCACTACCGATTAGCTTACGAGTCGTCATACATACAAATAAAAGAAAAATTAAGTCAAATTAACCAAAGCGATTTTTTAGACACCGAGTCTTTAAAATATGAAGCGCTCTACACGGATTGTACTTCGTTTATTTATTTAAAAGAGTGGGTAAGCATCATTACGTCAAAACTCACTAAAGTTGTCAGTGCTCTTCAAAACCTCGTATCTAGGTCCGAAATCCATACTGAGATACGAAGTTTATTCCAAATAGTTAGGTAATTGTTACTTAGTGACTCAGCAGACGATTTATAGTAAGCAATAGAAACTCTACGGAGAATTTGTCTCTTGTATAGGCCTATTGAATATTCTAATCGTTTTGATTTTGACAGGGATTTAAATATACTCGAACAACCACACTACTAGGATCTTTTCTCTTACTAGTCTGGTTGTATGCAGCTTCGGTCCCAGTCAAAAACTGCTATTAAGAAAAAAAAACCATAAACATTTAATTTTTGTATGAGGTTTGTTAGTGGTTTTTTTTTTATGGATGTTCACCGATTACTCAGAGACTATTTGACCGATTTCAAAATTTTTTTTGGTTTTATGGAAGGTACTTTCTAGTTGGTCCCATTTAATTTTGGTGAAGATCTGATGATGGAATCCATGAATAATTGAAGGAACTCCTCAAATATTGTAGGCATACATATTTGCGGGCGATTTTGGTATTATAAGAAACATAATAAGCATTTGCATTCAGAAAGTGTAAATTGGTGAAGTGGAACTGATGCAGCAGACCACAGAATGCCATCGGAACTCCTCAATGATAAATGATTTACGGTTGGCGACAAAATATCTTGATTAATTTAGCTAAGCAACTTCATAGTCACAAATTTAAATGTTCCTGATGAGAATGGTACCATCGTATTGATTTGATGATGGAGCCGGAAGGTAGGCACCAGATCTATGTAATAAAATAATGTATCCTAGCCGTGTTTGGGCTTGTTCGAATCGTCACGAGATACACTTTTAAGTAACGATTAACTAAAAAGTGTAAAATAAATAATATTTTAAACAAAAAAATAAAACCGACTCCAAAAAAAACTAAAAAGTAAAAAAATCGTCAATTTTCAATATTTTACACATTCTTTATATGGCACCGACGCCAAAATAAGATTAATTGTATATACTGTATAGATTGAGTATACAAACGGTTACTTGTAATTTGAAGAAACTGAATTATGGCGTTATTTTTTACTTTTTAGTTTTTATTGGAGTCGGTTTTATTTTTTTGTTTAAATTTTTTTACAAGTTTTTATATTTTTCAACCACCTGGTTATCGTTGAGCTGAAATTTGGCGTTCTTATGTCGGCTCGGTGACAATGCAATACTATGATACCATCGAGCTGATCTGACGATGGAGCCGGAATGTGGTCATAGGAACTGTGTAACAAAATAACGCAATATAAAGTTTGGTCTCTTTAGACTCGTCTCATTGAGAAGTTGACGGGTTTTCAAATAAAAGTACAGTCGGTAATAAAAGCTTGTCTCAAAAATTTAATTTTTGGCGGAACTTATTGTCCGTATAGGTATAACGTAGCAAGCAAAGTATATGCTCACTAAAGTATAATATAGCTGGAATTGAACAGCTGTTTCCCCTGGCTATTCACGCCCGGCCCGGCACGACCATTCGAGATCGGCACGCGTAAATAATCGACATGTTAATTAATACGGTAAGTGTTGCACTTGAGCATTTATACGGCATTTCAAGCAGGCCGCACGCTTGTGTGTCACAATTATAAAAAATACGGAAACCCTATTACAGGTTTACGCGAATAAAGGTGCCACAAAACGAGGCAGGCCTAGGCGGAGTTGGCGGGAGGATCCGACCACTGATAAAAAAAAGAACGCCTAATGTGAGGGACTGAGGGTCTAGTCTCATAAGGCGGTATCTCAAAATAAAACTTGAATTAAATTTAACCTCCTTCCAACTTCAAAAAAAATATTGACATCTTTTTTGAGTCCATCTGCATGACGCGGCCATTTTGCCTCCCACACTGTATTTATCCCTCTAAGTACCTTGTTATATATGCATCCTTCACATATAAGACATCCTAATCTATACTATTCTAAAGTTGTAAAAATGAAATGACTGTATATTAAAAAAAAATTTAAAATAAATAAACGGACTATTGGGAGGTCACTAAATCTTTATATTTTATTTTTTGTATTGTTTTATGTGTCGTTGTGGCTTCATCACGCCAAATCAGCTAAATAGATTTCATTTATTTTTGGTACACGGCACGGGTAGCTGGCTATAGTGGGTATCTCCGGAGGTTATTGGATATTTTTTGTCCGACTACGCTGAAGAAAAAAGCGGATTCATGACTTTTTCTCCTCCGCGAACGAATTTGCACAGGCACCTTTTAGTAATATTATAAACGTGAAAGTTTGTGCCGATGTATGTACGTTTCTCTTAATTTTAAATACTACTGAATGGCTCTCGACGAAACTCCAGTAATGTCGTTTGGACATCAGAATATCACAAAGGCTATAAATTGCATCTTTACGCGGACGAAGTCGCAGGCAACAGCTAGTTATAAATAACTTAATATTGCAATTGCATGGCTGTAACTTAGGCCCATTAGAGCCTCTCGACTCGAGACGAGGCTAACTAACCAAATAAGGAAGACCGTTGAGAAAGAGCTTATTTCCTCAGCAGCGCTACCTTCTAAACTCGACTTCATAGTCGCCAGAGCAAGGTCTCTTCAAAAGCGAGCAAACTGAATATATGCCTTTTGAGCTGTTTCTCTTGCCTGCTTGTAAAGGAAACTGCTACTTACTTTCTAACTTTGACGGCTAAAGGAAGAAAGAAAACATTTATTGCGCATAAATTAAAGATGCAAAAAACGTTCGCTCTTGGCAGAGTGGTCGTGGTTACGGCAATAGTGTCCACATTAGGAACCTCATCCTCATCCTTCTTCTGATAGACAGCAGCTCTCACGATGCATCTCCATTTCACCCGGTTGTCTGCGAAGCGAGTGCACTTTTTGACGACCGGTTTAGCTCAGTGGGAGTAACGTTGCCTGCGAAGCTAAGGTCCTGGTTTCAAATCCTAGTAAGGGCAAATATTTGTGTGACGAGCATAAATATTTGTTCCTGAGTCTTGGATGTTTTCTACGTATAGAAGTAATATATCGCTGTCTAGTACCACAGGCCTTATTGAGCTTACCATGGGACTAGTTCGATTTGTGTAGAATTTTCCCGTAGTTTTTTTTTTATTATTTTATTTATTACTGTACCATAGTGCTCTGCGTGGTCTTTTTAATAAGGTCGGTCCAGCGAGTCTGTGATCAGCCAACCAACCAATGGATCAAATAAACCAATAGTATACAAATTAAGATCATAAATGCAAAAAGGAGTTGGAGGAGTTAGTCACTGCAATCCGTAAGTTGATTTTCAATGGTGAGTAGGGAGGCCCCCCATATGGTGGACTGATGACCTGGTGAAGGAGGATCCGTTGGATTCGAGCGGTGCAAGGCAGGCCACGGATGGCGGTTCATCGGACGACGACGACGACGACGACGACGCCGCCGACGATGTCGATGCCGATGACGATGATGACGATGATGATTTTTAGTGAAGCTCCGGGAAATTAAATAAACTGATAAGTAAACCTACATTATTTATTACAGAGGCAAAATATTGAAATATTTATTTTTGAAATAAAACAATTTAACGGATTATATCGCGTATATTATCTCATTTTAGTTCCCGACGTTTCGGAAGCTTTCCAGCTTTCCATGGTCACGGGTGGACTGAGAAAAGATGTATTTTCCTCTGTCAAAGTTACAATATGTGCAAACTACCCATTTTTTTAAAAAACACAAATAAAGGTGTACATACATGCCAGATGGGCCTAAGCTGTAAAGACAGTTACACATGTGCCAGAAGGGCTTCATTATTTTATTCTAATAATTTACCAAGCAGCATTTCACAAATGAGGCGTACTGAGGAGAAAAGAAACGCTGCAAAAAAAAAAAAAAAACTCACAAATTTGATCAACAGATTAAAGAAAAGAGTGACGAATTGCAGTTGATATTGACAGATGATGACTTCAAAAGTATTGTTGAACAAGGCGACAGACGTTACGCATCAAAATTTAAAAGCTGTACACGTAAGAAAAATGCTAAGTTTGACAAGTTGAAATCAAAACGCACTAGGAATGAAACGCTCCGTGGAGGTAATCAAACGTCAACGTCAAATGCCGTTGCACCTGTAGTGAATATTAGCTCGAAGGAACTCTCGGAGTCGCAAACCTCGCTTCTTAAAAAAGGGCTTAATTATGTTGTTACTCCACGAAATATACCTTTTGAACAGATTATAGTCGGTGTGGAAGATTGTTTGGTCCAAAATCATATGCGTAAGGAGGATTTGGAGGCCGTACGCCAGGATGTGTCTTCAATTTTAAGACGAGCGAAGTCTCCTGAAGTTAACTTACCCAGAACTGAATGGGAACTGGCCTGGTATGTACACCTTTATTTGTGTTTTTTTCAAAAAATGGGTAGTTTGCACAAATTGTAACTTTGACAGAGGAAAATACATCTTTTCTCAGTCCACCCGTGACCATGGAAAGCTGGAAAGCTTCCGAAACGTCGGGAACTAAAATGAGATAATATACGCGATATAATCCGTTAAATTGTTTTATTTCAATGAGTAATAATCGCGGAAACAGAAGAAAATATTTATTTTGTCCATGGTAAAACTAAATTTTGTTGAGTTATTAAATAAACCCGCCAAACTGTAATCTTAACACACGAAAAGCCCACAAAAAAGACGACAAAGCAACAAAACGTCTATGGTGCATACTGCCTTTTGTAAGTTCCCAAAAGTAAGGTTACACTTGAACGTAAAAAAAATCACGTTGTGTAACTTAAAAATAAGGATTGTCCGACACGTCACAGCCATATTGGTACAACGCACGATGCGGTTGCTAGCATTAAAAATCTTAAGGGGATGCATCGAAAATTTAAGCTATTTTGTAGCGCATTTTTTGTCAAATCAGGTATATAAGACAGGCTGATTGTCAGATATGTGTTTCTTCACTATATAACCCATTCAGTGATTAACGCGGAAACATGTTTAATGAAAATTTTATCGATAGAAAAGTTATCCGAAAACGCGTCTACATTTCCCGTTTTTTGTCTAGTTTGTACAAACGACAGATTAATTAACGGCAAAATTATGTTAAAATGTCATTCTTCCCTTTATCTTTAAAACATAATAATATCTCCGATTTCATGGTATTTACATCTGGCGCTTACGCCAAAAAACCCCAAGCATGTAGTGTATTAGCTTTCTTTTTCTTTGATGCGCGCGAGCAATAAATGCGTCCCTTATTACAAATCACGCTTATGGGCTGGCTCCGCATTTGTGGCGTGATTTACAAATGACGAAGTATGCCCTTAAATTATTAATTAAAATATAATAATTATTACGAAGAAGTGTAAAAAATCGGCCATGGGCATGTTGGACCATGCTCACTATGCTCAGTGTAGGGTTTCGCAGCCGTTCATACAAAGAAATGCACTACAGATGAAAAAAATACGATATGAAAAAGTGGACTAGCGAAAGAGCGTATCTCTACGGGACTTACGTCCTTTTGCTGCGCCGTTTTTGGACAATAAGTCAAAAACGGTGTATCCGATCATGTTGAAAATAATTTTCGTTGAAAGTATTTATTAACCTTTATCTTTAGTTTCAAGGGCTCAAACTTATGATTTCGCACGCTCTTCAAAAAAACTAACTCTCGGTAATCGGGTTGGTATATTAAGTTAAAATATTCATTGCTTCTAAAATTTTAAGGCCGCTAATTACAAAAAAACGAACTGACTTATGCAAATAACTAATCAGAATTGTAATAGCAAACATCTTACATATTTGTATCCCAATTGGGGTTACCAGATGAAAAATTCAAAGGCCCGGAGAAAAGGCCGGATTTACCATTGAAAAATCCTGAGATTTTGTTGCAGTTTGAGAATTTTCTCCTTTATGAAGTTTAATTTAAGTTTGTTTAAGTTTTATTAAAAAAGATCTTTAAAATGTACTGTATTTCATTAAAACTTCGCAATCCTGAGAAGAGTCCAAAAATCCTGAAATCTCAGGACAAATCCTGAGATATGGTAACCCTAATCCCACCTGAATCCGTTTATTGGCAAGGACGTCTCTAGGCCTATTCAGTTCAAAGACAGATTCTAAAAAAATCGTCATTGATCTGCTCTCTGAAACGACCAGTTATCGCCAAATAAAATTCACCATTAAATCTTTTAGTCCGCCGTCGTACATTTAAAAATAGAAACCGTTTACAGTAACGAAGCTAACTAGCCTCTTCTCTCGCTGCTAATTTCAGTCCGAGATTTAATTAACGTAGCTCTTTATGTTCTGGAGATATTTTGTTGCTTCCCGACGCGATATTGGATCGAAGTGCTCGTTAGAAACGACACTCCTGCCTTTTTTTCAACAGATTTCAATAAGTAAAATGGAGAATTTCAATTAGACGCAGCTTACTGCGAACTGCGCCTTGTGTGAGTTCATTTGCACCTCATCTCGCTCACACAAGTACAGTAGTACCACGAATATAAGTTACATCGGCAATCTTCAGCCACGCCGACGAGTGCTAACAAGTACCGAATGAAACCGAACGTGTGACCATTTCAATAAAGACCTTGTTGCACTATATGACAGGTGAACTGGTGCTCTCTCGCTCATGGCGACTGACGCGGCGCCAGACAAAATGACGGGCGCCGGAGCTGCCGGCGTCGCGCGCAAAATTTGGCCAATGGGCGTTGACGATTTTACCCGCGCAAACGCGCTGCCTTATAATTGGTTATTCTGTTTTCAAAAAATGCTTTCTGCGCAGGTATATCGTTGTAACGTATATTTGTGGTACTACTGTAAGCTAGCAGGCGCTGCGGCTGAAAATGCGGCCAAGTTGAAACGTAACTAATACTCCAATTTGGAACCGGTGTATGATTTTGTTCCTGTTGCCGTCGAGTTGCCTGGTGCTTGGTGTTCCAAAGGCAAAAATGTATAAAAAGCATTCCTCGTCGTTTAAGAGGTCTTAGCTCGCCAACAAATTTCTCTGGCAGTACCAGCAGGCGAACGCCGCGATTTTTTTCAGGTGAGGTGAGTTCGCGGATGAGGAGAAGGTCAAAACACTCTTTTTTGCTTAAGCGTAATCGCGTAACGTATAAGCTGTAGCAAAAATGGTTGATATCCGTCTTGCCGTTATTTTATAAAATAAAATTATTAAGCCCCTCCGCACATTAGGCCCATCTGGCATGTATGCACTTTTATTTGTTTTCTCAAAGTCGGTAATGTGCACAAATGTGACCTTGTCAATTTAACCTTGACGGAGAAAAAAAAATTGTTAAAATATATACCAACACTGCATGGAAGACGGACGCTACTAGAGTTCTTGTTTCAGCAGATGCCTACGTAGCATCCGCTTGCAAACTACCTTGCTTAGGGCTTGTCTGATAGAAAGAGGGAGGGAATACCAGAGACGGCTTGCCTAAATTTAGGCTAAATTTAAATAATACATTTTAGACATCGATTTACCACTAGGTTTTAAAGTGCCTTTAGTTTGCTCACTGTAGGAGTACACTCGCATGATGGCTGTGATGGGACGGATTGTTTGCTCGATACTTTCATTAACCACTAGGTACAGTCGATGCGGGCTCGAATTAGACCTAATTTGTGCGATTTATTTGTTTAATACAAAGGTTCCCAAACGTTATTCTATCACGCCCTTTTTTTGTGAACGAAAAATGTCTACGAGCTACTTGTGTCATTGCAAAGTACGATAAATGAATATATCAGGGACAATCTTACTCAAATCGACCTGGTCCCAAACGAAGCTAAGCTTGTACTATGGGTATTAGGCGACGTATGGGTACTGCCTAATCTATTCTATTCTATACTATTATAAAGTTGTGAAAATGAAATGTCTGTACTTTGAAGATATTTTAAAAACACTATTGTAACGGGCTATTTAGAGGACACTGAATGGAAAAATATATTTTTTGAATGTTTGTATGTGTAGTTGTCGCTTCATCACGCTAAATCGGCTAAACGGATTTCAACTATTTTCGGTACACGGGTAGCTGGGTATCTCCCTATTGCGTCATAGGCTACTTTTTATTCGACTACACTATCATAAAAAAGAGGGTGATGACTTTGATTCCTCCGCGAACGAAGTTTCGGGCGTCTTCAAGTTAAAGAATAAATCCAAGACCTATGCGAATAAACATACCATCATCATCAATCATGCTCATCAGACAAACGCTTGGCCTGGCCGGGATTCGATCCCGAGACCACCAGCTTCGTAAGCCGATAAGAACAAGTAATCGGTAAACCGTGGGAAAACCCAGCCTTGGGCCTTTTTAAATTTGGGCTTGTTTGGCTCATGACGGATGTTCTCGGGCATGTTCACAGATAGTTACAGACCTAGGACTAGGAGATCGATTTGGATGATTCTTACGCTCTTTACCTAAATACTGGAAAGTCAGTCAAGTCGCTCCGCTCGACCGACCACTCGGGGGCTCCGAAGCACCTCGAGGGGCTCGCGACACTGCCACTTGAGATTCATTGTGCGCCGTATTACCGGTGCTGGTGTGAGGAGTATATACTATACTCGAAGGTGGGCACCTTCGTTCGCGTAAGAGGAAAAAAACCGGTCAAGTGCGAATTTGACTCGCGCACCGAGGAGCGTTTCAAATAGATAACATAAGTAGTTTTTGAGATATAGCGCTCTAATAGTTGGACAGACAGACAGAGTTGCACCATAAGGGTTTCTTTCTTACCTTTTTGGCATAGAATACTAAAAACTGTAGATGCCTAGCCACCCGTTTACCAAAAATATTTGAAATCCGTTCAGCCGTTTGGCGTGATGAAGCCGCAACAACACAGGAATATACAAAAAATACAAAAAAAAATCTACGCAAAATATGTTTAATGTACCGACATTTCATTTTAATAACTTTATCCAGAGCTCAAGGCCTTCTGCCCTTCTGCCTGCATCTATTACATACTTACTTCATGTAATCCATACACCTAAAAGTTTTAGTTTATTTTACCAATGGACTCGTACTTGCAGTTAGATTGTTTACTATAGTTTTCCAGGGAACTGTTCTAGATATACGTTTTGCGTAACACATCGTAGTTAAAAA
This sequence comes from Hedya salicella, assembly GCA_905404275.2. Lineage (NCBI taxonomy): Eukaryota > Metazoa > Arthropoda > Insecta > Lepidoptera > Tortricidae > Hedya > Hedya salicella. The sequence goes on along the minus strand of FR990112.1, from coordinate 16,296,645 downwards.
TATGACCTAGTTTTTTTTTTATTGTTATAATATATGTATTATATTGACGGTCCGGCGTCCACCTGAGAAGTGAGATCGGTAGGACGCTGGATCATCAACATCTCCTGCATCTCCTGATGATGCCACGTCTGGTGGCAGTTTGTTGTATTTGCATGCGTATTTTTTTGTGAAAACTGCATGAAAATATGCGCAAGTGAGCACAAATTATTGTCACACTAGCTTCTGCCCGCGACTTCGTCCGTCTTAAATTCGTTTATCGCGGATAAGGGTACTTTTCCGGGATAAAAAGTAGCCTATGTCCTTCCCCAGGACTCAAACTATCTCCATACCAAATTTCACCCAAATCGGTTCAGTGGTTTAAGCGTGAAGAGGTAACAGACAGACAGACAGACAGACAGACAGACACACTTTCGCATTTATAATATTAGAATGGATGGATGTAACCAAGACTTTTTGCAGAAAAGAAAAGGATACACTAATACACTAGCTTCTGCCCGCGACTTCGTCCGCCTGTAATTCGTTTATCGCGGAAAAGGGTATTTTTCCAGGATAAAAAGTAACCTATGTCCTACCACGGGACTCAAACTATCTCCATACCAAATTTCATCCAAATCGGTTCAGCGGTTTAAGCGTGAAGAGGGTTACCTCTTAAGGTGTCTGTTAAGACAGACAGACACTTTCGCATTTATAATATTAGTATAGATATGGATTAATACAATATTTTTTTATACCTTCCTAAACTAACCCAGCGACACGTATTCTAAGTTCACACTGTCAACCGCAGGAATAAGAAATGACACCGAATCAAATATCCTTCTTATTCTAGAAAGACGCCGGCGAGCTTTCTGTGTGTTCAACATTGGATCCTATTTACGTTATAACTTGATTGATTTTTGCAGAGCACGCTGTTTGTAATACGTTGAGTTGATTTTGCAGGGTTAGAATTGCGGGATGCATTCAGAATGCTACAAACGGACGTAGGAATATCTCACATGCAATGCGAGCATGTTTGAAACTGGCACATAGTCTATAACCAAAACAAGAGAAATATTATTTTCTTCTGTTTCCGCGATTATTACTCATTGAAATAAAACAATTTAACGGATTATATCGCGTATATTATCTCATTTTAGTTCCCGACTGTCTTTACAGCTTGGGCCCATCTGCGATGTATGTACACCTTTATTTGTTTTTTCGAAAATGGGTAGTTTGCAGAAATTGTAACTGACAGAGAAAAATATATCTTTTCTCAGTCCACCCGTGACCATGGAAAGCTGAAAAGCTACCGAAACGTCGGGAACTAAAATGAGATAATATACGCGATATAATCCGTTATTTTTTTTATTTCAAAGTAAAATATTGCGAATTCATAGAGCGATGACACGTGCCATGCCTACCTTATCATCTGGCAAGGCTGAGTGTGTAGGTAGCAGTGGCGTGGCGTCCATATAAGCCGATTCCCTCCGGATTGCCCAAAAGGCTCGAAATGCATTATACCAAATGATGAATTATGCCAAATGATAAATTATGCCAAATGATGATTATGACAAAAAAGTTAATGCAAGATGATGATAAACCGTTTCGGCTAATACGATGAAATTGAAAGAAAATTCTTAGTTTCGTAAGTAAATAGGTCTCATCAATGGCAACATTATCGCAACGCGGCCTTGGTGAATCCTCACCCGTCAACTGAGAGAAATACCCTGTTTTCTCGTACCATTCACTTAATATTAATGAGTATAGCGACAAAACGAAGCGTTCCTTAATAAATTATTTCCACTCCGTTTCGCTCCCGGTTAAACAAACTGTTTTCTAAACGATAGTCAACGCCCGTGGTCAGTAGAGCTATTAATATTACTTAGCAGCCCTATTCCCAAAGCTAGCTTTCAGTCAAATTCAAATAAATAATACAGCAAGCGTATGATTGTAGCGTTTTCATGCGACAAATAAATGATCGGGATATCATGCATCATGCATGATAAAGCATCCATGGGAATTTCTAAAAAGTACATTTTGTTTAATCACATTATAGTAGATTGTTTGACAAGAGGCTAAAATAAGCCATTACGACACGAAGTGATTAAATATGTCTGAGTGTCATAATGGGTTTTAGCCACGTGTTAAACACTCTGCTTTTCACTTCGACTGCGAGAAAATAAAAAAAGTACAGTTTGAGCAATTCTACCAGAAAGTTTGGCCAATCCGATCAGGTTGGTTTGTTTTTAATTATTCTTAAGGAGTATGTTGCCGGCTGCAAGTTTTTTTTCAGTGTCATAAAAATTTGCATGGGATTATATGGCTTTCTTTTAAACCTTAGGGGCTAAATGTACTGTTTTAGTCTCGCTTCGCGAAGCTAACATGACGTACTTTTTGAGCAGGAGAAGTGAGCAAACTTTTTTTGCGTAGTATGTTATCGAAAGAAACCTTGCTGAAAAAAAAATAGAAAGTTCTGGAGTTAAATGGGGTTCAATGCATATAATGTTGTGATTGCATCACCACAACTCTAGGCTCAATGTTAGTTAGTCAATCCAAACGCTGTAGATCGCTAATGCGACTGAAATTGGCCTTTTCTAAAACCTGACTTTGAGCAGGGTAGGTCACGTTAGGCATCCTTATCTTATCTTATCTTACTACTAGGGGTCCTTACGGATACACTTCGACCCAGTGGGATCTTTTGTGTAATTTCCCCTTCTTGCTAGCTCAATGGTTTGTTCTACCATCTCCATAAACCGGATGATAGATACCAATGGTAGCGTCTGGAATTCCTTTGGCCTTGGGTACCCAACACCAAATTCCTTCATTATCTGTCTGGCGAGGGCATGACATTCACATTGTATATGTTTCATTGTTTCAGCCTCTTCACCGCACATTCTACAATCCGTGTTGTTTCTGACAAGTCCTAGTTTGGCCAGGAGTCCTTTAACTCCGAAGTGACATGTAACCACACCAATTATATCCACCCATGATTCTGAGTTGTCTTTTGCTGTAGTTCCACAGTTTCTTGGTCAAGCCTGATTCCATACTAGTAATCGGATTCGGAATGACATACTTGTACTAGGGTGGGAACGCGGTACGCAAAGCACAAGGCCTGCAGAGGTGGGTTGGACCGAACCGGTTCAACTTACATACGTTTGCCTCAAAACGGTCCCTCTATCAACCTTTTATCATCGCAGACTACACGCACCTAACCCAACAAGCAAAGATGTCGTTTAAGTAAGCCTTTATACGACCTTTTGGTCACATAATTGTTTTATAATGGTTATTAACTTAACAATTTTTCGTATAGACGTAATACATCTGCCGATTAAGTCGTCTGACTAAAAAGTCCAATTACAACGTCCAATAAACGTTTTTGTAACCAAATTATACGACGATCACATAGTGGTTTTTATTATAACGTTTACTTAGCATAGGTCTAAGTCATAAAAACGTTTCAGTCGTTAAAAGGTTTAAAAAAAAACAATTTTGTCATAAGAAGGACATTGTTAAAACAACTAAACAACTTATTGACCTATAAACGTTTAAAAAATAACTTTATATGATGGTTTTATTCTGGTTTTATGGATGACTTCAATATGACACTAAGTTATTAGTGCATCGCTTACCTACCTTTTATTCAAACACATGGTTTATAAATGAAAAACAAAAACTTTATTAAAACTAACAGTTATAGATGAACCTGTTGTATTCCTTTTAATCAATTACATGGTTTTTTCTAGTTTTTACAGAATCCTAATACATATCAATGGCACTTGTTCGCAGTCATATAAGAAACGTTTACTGAAGTAAAAGTTGTAGTTGTATACTAGTCTTAAAACCGGAAGCCAACCACTTGTACTGCAATGGCTGATATTAATCATATAAAACATTAACAAGATATTACTATAACTTGTCAAATATTGTAATATCCTTGGAGGGCGATACTAAATTACTAAGTATCGTCATATACAATACCAATAAAGTGGCATTCCCATAAATCTAAACGATATCCATCATTTGCCAACTACTCCATAAAGGTTCAATATTATTCTTAATAATAAACCATCAAACTTAAGTTGACTATTGATTTCTCCAACTATGCTACAACACACAGAAACAGACAAGAAACAACGTATATCAAATTCAAATTCAAATCAAATATTTTATTGTCATATTGTGAGTTAGTTATAAAGGTCTTAAGGTTAAGTTAAGTACGTCACAATCAACCGCTATGCGGCATACAATGTTATGTTAAAATTAAATTATTAAATAATTGTCACTGAATGTAACAAAATAAATAAAAGCAAAACATTGAAATATATGAGACACGAGTACAATAGAGTAAAGTAAATATTAACATTATATAACAGTTGTCTCCTCTTGGGAAATGCAGTAGAGTCAAACTTGTTAAAGTGCCCTTGCGGCCTATTTACAGAATAAAGATAATTATTTCATTATAAATTAAATTATAGTTATTTGGCTATTTGGCGTTCAGACAAATATTCGTGGATGTTATAGTACGCCTTCTCCATGCACCACTTATATAATTTCTGCTTATATTCAGGAAATTCTAAGGTCTTGATACAGTTTGGCAAGTGATTAAATATGCAGACTGACATATAGGATATGCTTTTCCGGAAGTACGCTGTTTTATGGTGATCAGGATAGCATAAGTTAAGACCATGTAACTTTGAAGCTTGCCTTGGATTATGTGACTGAATTTTAAACTTGTGAATATTTCTTTTAACATATAAACAGACTTCATAGATATACAGCGAAGGGACTGTTAATATTTCAAGTTGCCTAAATAGGGGTCTACATGAATCTCTGCATTTGGCACCACAGATAATCCTTACACATTTTTTTTGTAATTTGAACAAATGGTTTATGTCTTTACAGTTGCCCCAAAGAATTATACCATAGCGTAGGTTTGACATTATATGACCATGGAAAGCTAATAATGCAGTCTGTTTGGAAGCAATATGTACCAATTTACGTAAAGCAAAAATAAACCTATTTAATTTATTTAGTACATGCTCTTTATGTGCCTCCCAGTTATTATGGCTAAACATCACGCCTAAAAACCGTATTGACTTTACGCCTATAATGTTCACATTGTTATATTTTATCTCTATGTCTCTTGGTTTGCCCTGGGGTGCATACAATTGTATGTAATGCGTTTTATTTAGGTTAACTTTGAGTTTATTACTGTCTAGCCACACATTGACATCGTGAAATACCTTATTCAGTTCTGATTCATAGGTAGCTGGGTCTTGACAGCAGACATCGATTGAACAGTCATCGGCAAAGAGTGTCACTTTGTGCTGAGTAATATTTGGCAGATCATTTATGTACACAATGAATAGAAGTGGTCCAAGTACACTACCTTGTGGTACTCCCTGTTTAACAATCTCTAGGTCTGACTGAAACTTCAATATGTTTTTGGTCTGAGGGCAGTACTTAGTAATTTCCGTTTTCTGTTCTCTATTGACCAAGTATGATTTTATCAAGTCAGCACATATGCCTCTTATGCCATATGTAAATAATTTGTCTAGTAGTATATCATGTTGAACATAGTCGAAAGCCTTAGACATGTCCATAAATATTGCCGCTATGGGTAATCTTTTATCTCTACTAATAGCTATTTCCTCTACCAACTCCAGGATAGCTAATGTTGTTGACTTGCGTTTCCTAAAACCAAACTGGCGCTCAGAAAGAATACTAAATGTATCAAAGAAGTTCAATAGTCGATTATATATTACTTTTTCAAATATTTTGGAAACTATTGGGATTAATGCAATAGGTCTATAGTTTTCAGAGTTGCATTTATCACCTTTTTTAAAAACTGGCTGAATTACACTTATTTTCAGTCTATCGGGAAAAACGCCCTCAGTCAGTGACAGATTTATAATATGACTGAGAGGCGCAGCTAGAACACCCGCATTCTCCTTTATAACTGAAGTTATTAATGCATCATAGCCACAGGACTTTGAATTTCGCAACATTTTTATGATCTTTATTATTTCAAATCGATCAGTAGGTTTCATGTAGATGGTAGAACTGTTGCTATTGACTTTATTATTAATGAAATTACTATTTCGAGTAGTGTGAGCATTTTCATTGATGTTTAAAAACTGTTTGTTAAAAGCGTTAGAAATATCTTGAGGATCCTGTAACATGTTGCCGTTAAAGTTTTTATCGCCTATAGTGTCATGTGATTTGTTATTACCAAGACTGGAATTCACAACGCACCAACTTGCTTGAACCCTATTTGTTGCATTAGAGATAAGTTTATTATTTTGGTTTTTCTGTGCTTGTTTAATACATTTTTTAAATATTTTTGTGTAGTTCTTGTAGACTGCCTTAATTTTCTTTTTGTAACTTTTATTTTTAGTGTGGATGAACCGCATAAACATATTTATTTTGGTTTTTGACGCAAGTTTTATTCCTTTGGTTACCCTTATTTGTTTTCATCCTAACTGTAATGAACGGAAAGCAAAGCTCATAAAACAATAACAGATCGTCGTGAAAAAGATTAAAGGCTAAGTTCGTATTGTTGCAGTCTAATACTTCAGCAAATGATAAGCTTTTTAAACATTCTCGAAATTTTTCACTGTTACATTTAGAGAAGTCACGTCTCTTTATGTACCAGATATTCGGAAGACTTGACGTTTGCTGGAATATCAATTGTTTGAGCTGAATGATCTGACAAATAAATGTGATGGATTCTTGATTTACCAGTATTGCGAAAGTTAATAGCAATATTATCAATACATGTTCTTGATTGCTCCGTGATACGTGTGGGTTTGTTAATTTGTAGCTTAAAGTCGTAATTTAACAGTAGTCGCTCAAGTCGTTTGGTAGCTTCAAGGGTAGGTTTTAGACGATCAATGTTAAAGTCCCCACAAATCACAACCCGTTTCTTATTCTTTTTTTTTTTTGTCAGACTACTCAGAAGCCTATCTAGCTTTTAGAAAAAACATCTCTAAATCTGCTTGAGGCACTCTGTATATACAAACAATAGTAATATCGTAGCAAGGTATATCAACGCCACAGCATTCAAACACTTTTTCGTGGCAGATATTCTTAATCCAAGGTAACTGGTGGAATTGAGAATCTAGATCCTTTTTACCGAGTATACATACTCCACCCCTTTTATCTTGCTCTCTCGAAAAATAAGACAGAGGTTTGAAGTGTTTGAGTGCTAAATTGGATTCATCACCCGCTTTTATAAAAGTTTCGCTGAGGCATAGTATATGAACGGGTTGACCTTTCTCTTCAATACCTTGCACAGCTAATTCTAGCATTTCTTGTTTATTCAAAACTCCTGCGATGTTTTGGTGAAATACTGTAAGCCTAAGAGAATCGAAAAAACTTCGTTTCACCGGGATTATAAGTAGATGTTGGTTCTGACGACTGATGTTGACTAATATCGCCCGATATGGCTTGTGTACATTTTAATTTTGATTTATCAAACTTATCAACTTTCTTGAAATAGAACGGAATGGTACCTTTTAATGGCTGCTCAGTGACTGCCTGCTGCTTAGATTCTACCAGCCTATCCACTTTATGTTTGCAATATAAGGGGATAGTGTCTGTTACCTGCTCTTTCATAACCGAGTGTTGCTTTTCTATCTTAGAACCTTTATTTGTACTAGTGAAATGGAGGAACTGAGCATTATATTTCTCGTAGTCAATTGTTACATTTATTATATTACTTATGTAGTTTAGATATTGGTGTCTAGATGTAAAGTATCTATTGTTTTCCATAAATTTGCACTGTGGAAAAGTCTGTGAGATAAGTTTAATATTTTTGTTTAGTAATGATTCGTTAAGGAAATTATTCCTAGAAACCGGCAAAACGAAAACCTTATTCACATGTGACAATTTTGTTAGAGCTACGCTAAAGTTTACATTAAGTTTTATCGGATTTGTATCATTGCTTCCAGCACATAGTATTACTACATCTTCTTTCGTCGCTGATTGTTTTCTCAGGTCGCAGTGCTTTAAAATGATGTCGGAGTTGGCGTTAGAAATGATAAATGCACTTGGTTGGTAGTTGTCATTCCATTTTCCTGTTCTTGACTTTATTATAGTAGCTGACAGACCTAATATTTGTTCATCGCCTAATAGAAAGATGCGATGCTTATTTTGTGGAACATCTTCTTTTCTTGGTGTACTCGTGTTTGATAAGATCTCAGTTGAGTTAATCACGAGGAAATTAGAAAGTGTTGTATAAATAAAATCTCAAAACACTTATGCGATTTCATAGACATGTAATCAGTGTGTAAAGGTTACGACAAACCTTTTATACTACATAATCGTCACTTTTAAAACCTTTATACGACTTATAGTCGCGAAAAAGATTTTCCTCTACTCTTTATGCAACATTTTGGTCTATCTTTAACCGCGCTGCTAGCACAGCTTCAGGATACCGACGTCTTTGCTGACCGCTGGCATATTCTACGGTCTAAGATCTGCAACTTTATATGTTCACTGGACCTATAGCATGTGGTTTACAGTCAGCATAATTAATAATTAATAATTAATAAAAAATTATATTATTTAATATTAGAACTATATAGGTTAGTATAAGGATTCTCTGTTAAATTTAAGTTTTGTAAGCTAGCGTAACAGGCGCCTTGGTTAACACTGTAAGCCTGTTATGTTTAATTGATTGAATAAATAAATAAATAAATAAATAATGTTACCTTTACTTAACTATTTTTGCAGACATGTAAACCTTTATTTAACGATTACGCGACCGTAGGTCTTATAAATTGCGCCATTTTTGCCTTTTATAACCGGTTTCCTTATGTGTATACGACCAACCTAATCGTACCAGAAGTTGTATGTAAAACGTTGTCACAAGTTTTAAAAGACTTTGTGTTGCTAGTTGGGAAGTAATCACCAAGAGAACCTCAAAGTCCTGGTGACCTTTTAAAGGTCATCACCTCGAAAATTCCATGACCAACACGAGATAAAAGACATTAAAAAAAACAGACTTGGGACGTGGTAGACAGAGCAGCAATCGAACATTGTACGCGACTATAGAATGGTCGCCCCCGGCAGCGGGGTCGGCTAAAATGGCGTTTTAAAAATAAAATAAATAAATAAATATTACAGGACAATTTTACACAAATCGAACTAGTCCCATAGTAAGCTCAATAAGGATTGTGTTAGACGACGATATCTATACTATTATAAAGTGGTAAAAATGAAATGTCTGTACATTGAATATATTTCCAAAACAATAATTGTTATGGACTATTTGGAGGTCACTAAAACGAAAAATATTTTTTTTGGATTTTATGTATGTTTGTATGTGTCGTTGTAGCTTCATCACTTAAAATCGGCTCAACGGATTTCAACTATTTTTGGTACACGGGTAGCTGGGTATCTCCAGATGGTTATAGAATACTTTTTACCCGACTACGCTGAAGAAAAAACGAAGGTTTATGACTTTTTCTCCTCCGCGAACGAAGTTGCGGGCGCCTTCTAGTATTTAATAGATATATTTACTTCTTTAGAAAACGTCCAAGACGCAGGAACAAATATTTACGTTATACATCCGAACATTCCAAGACGTAACGTCCCTTCGACCTCTTTGCACTTCGCGGGCTGCTTTCAATTATTTCATGGCTTCCACGTTTCAAGCTACGCGCCAAAGCCTGATGTTGTAACATGTGTTTTTATAATCAACTAGGTATTCTCGTGCCTAGGGCGCTTTAAGAGTGCGTTTCCACTGAAGCACAGCTGTGCGCAATTAACCATACACATTCCGCAGATTCGAATTCGCTGGCGTAGGTTTCAACGGCGATGCATCCTGATTAGTCTATTTCCCAAAGCTCCGGGTCGGTGAAAACGTATCCTTAAAGTATCCTTTTCGTATCGGGTCGCTATCGGGGTTAAAAAGAAGCCTTTGTACTCCGCACAAAGTGGCCTCAGTCCTGAGGAAGTTGATATGTAATACATTGAAGCGCATCGTGCCTAAGAAGAAAACGTCCTTGCTGCGCAATGGTTGCAAAAATGTATTAAGTCTCTGTCGCTCGCACGTGATGACGCGTTTCTTTCGCTTTCATCTAAATAAGGGGCCTTCTGAACTTGTATGTACATACTATTATTTATTCTGTGTCTCTATGCAGAATCACGTCATTTTTTTGCTTTTGCTGAGTTTAGGCGTTAAAGCAAGACAAAGAAACAGTGACAGTGACTTTGTTAGGATGCGGATAAATTATAAGATTCAAAACTATTCTACCATTGTCATTACAACAACGCATTAGCGTAGTTCGGTAATAGATCTCACTTTTTAATACGCATTCTTTCATACAGATTTCGTACGATCGGATCGGCGCAACGTCCAAACGCGTGATCATGACACGCGATCATGCCACGGGACGAAGATCGGATCGGGCAAATGATACAAATGTGGACGCACCTTAAAGTGACACTATCGTCAGCCCGGGTCGTCAACTGCTGGATATAGTCCTTCTCCTATTCGCTCCACTATACCCAGTCCTCAGCTCTCCTTATCCAACCGCTTCTTGCCTGTCTCTTCAGCTCGTCAGTATTAGAGCCTATATATAACTACAAATTCTATGTCTGGCTGATGTGTGTAGTAACCAGGCATCGGATAATCGGATAGATATTTACCTAAACTTTGGCGGCGGCGTTTATGTTGAACGCTATGGAGACGGACTCAATGTAATTTTCCTTATAAACTTCTAAATGTTTAATGAAAAACAATGTTTGTTTTAGCGCGATCTGATGGTCGAAAGGTGCGTCCACATTTGTATCATTTGCCCGTATCAAATCATCGTCGCGTGGCATGATCGCGTATCACGATCACGCGTTTGGACGTTGCGCCGATCAGATCGCTCGAAATCCATTTTGCTACGCGTATCACACAGTTATATAGGACGAGTACGGCATGATCGGCGCGCCGACAGTAAGCGTCCAAGCAGCGCGATACGCAGTCATGCCACGGCACGGTGATCGGATACGAGCAAGTGATACAAGTGTGGACGCACCTTAATGGATAGGGCGCTGTTCCGGTATAACAGAGACGCTGGTTCGATTCCGGCTTAGACTGCAGTGGATCGTAATTAATTTTTCTTTTCTACTTACATTTTTGTATGAATATTGTATCAATAAATATGTGATGTTTTCACATTAAAATATATACAAACACTAATGTTTGTTTTATTATACTCTTATGTTACATATACTTTGAAAATTAAATCAATTCACACCGCGGTTACAACAAATACTTACATACATACATTATTACATTACCTACATATGTATAACAACAACAACGTACGTGCTTACAAAAATAATCATATATAGCCAGAAATTAAACATGTTTGTGTGTTTTTACCTCCTCGTGTCGTTTTATGCAATCCAGAGTTCCGGAACCTATATTATAAAAATAATTTAATTAAGAAGCCGACTCCATATTTGCCCAAGTTTGCCGGGTTTTTGGCAACTTTAGGTAGATATGTATCCGATTATCCGATGCCTGGTATTAACGTACGTTACAAATAAACATGATGTTTCCACCGACCGGAGGTCGTCCCACGGGGTAAGTCGTTTACGGCCTCCACTAGAACACGGCTGCCGTATTGACCAACGCCTCTCCGATAAAGTAATATCATATCACTATAAAATCCCTGAAATATGACTAAAGCGGGTCAAGTGATTGCGATATAGGTATTGCAAATATCCATTGATGCACCAAATGCATTAGTAAATCAAACGCGAATCCAACTGTACCGACTGCTAAGCCATTCACATCAAAACGACGAAAACGTTCTAGGTTTTGTAAGTTTTATACGCCTTTTTAGATTTAAACTGTTTCACTACATTTGCATAAAGGTTGTGACTGGATTACCCGAAACGCAACTGTATTGCGAAGATTCATAAGAGCGTGGATGTACAATATCGGATATTAAAAAACCGGCCAAGTGTGAGTCAGACACGCAGACAAAGGTTTCCGTTTCCATACCACCATACCCTTTATTTGTACACTTTATTGTGTGTTATAGCTATCTGCGAAAATTCCAAGTTATGATCCAAACTGTCCTACAATTCAAAATATTTCGCAAAAAACGGCTAATAAAACAAGTTTTATGTTTGAGATCCCTTTAACTTAGATCCCACCAAAAACATTCTGTAAAAAACTAGCCAAGTCTCGATGGAGCTGCTTGTTTATCTCTAAAAAGTAATGAAATCTAGACAAAGTCGTGCCAAGTCTAAGGTTCTTTACTGCGACTTTTTTATTATTATAGTTAATGTTGTGTGACTTGGCCGTTGAAGGGTACACAAGGGTACAAAACCAGGTGCTCCATGACACCACTCCACCAATCATTGACGGTCGGACGTCGGAATAATAATAAATTTCACTTCTTTTTGTAGAAACGTGGGCAAAGACCATAGATTTTTGACATCAAATGAAGCGGCCCACCAAGTTGAATATTTTTTGTAAAGGCAGTATTTCGATCTCTAATAGTTTTGTTAGGCTCTTGTGTTTTCTAATCAGGGTCACCAGGTACTCCAGATCTACGATTATCCTAGTTTTATAGTTTTCCCTTTATGTGGCCATTAAACCCTAACTCTGTACCAAATTTCAGCTCTCTGAGTTTATGGGAAGTACTAGTTCTATTCTGATGATCATGAGTGAGTGAGTGAGTGTCATAAATGCGAAACTTTGCTTTCGCTTAACTTCGGAACTAAATCACCTACAGACTTGAAATTTTGGATTTTAGGTATGTGATTATAGCTTACTGGATGACGAACATTTCTGTATTCTGGTCTTATCCAGAGGTTCGAGAGGTTAAAAGATGGTACGGCAGTGTTTGCTTCGCGCTCGACTTGGCCGGGGCACTGCCACTGCACTGATATGTTTAATGCACTTTTAGCGGGGGGTGATATAAACACGAAACTATCTCTACAAACACCTACAGTAAAAAAAATCTTAAAAAGAAAAAACCCGTACACACTAACAATTTATCGTGCAAACCGATAAATATGTTACATACTTTGGAGAAGGTAATATGTCCGTATGTCATCTCCTATGGCTAAATGCTCGTAGCCCTTTATTTTTTTTATTATTTATTGTTACAGCGATCAAATTAACATCCTGTGAAAATGTCTAGTGTTGTTCGGATCTAGAGTTAGAGTCCTGTGACAGTCAGTGCTGTCATGATCAAGTTAAATACCTAATATATACGCCTTTTTTCCTTTTTCCGAGTATCTATCTAACTCAACTCCACAAAAAACTTAGTTGTGCCCTTTTTCGTTCCAACGGTAGAGTATCAGCAGTACAGACAAACAGACCGTCTGTGGAGGCTCGGTAATATTAATTTTATTTAATATGGGTACGGAACCCTAAAATTATACTGAGAACCGGCGGTCGGTGGTTTGCGCAAGTTTGTTCAGGATTGCAGCGGACTGTTTTTCAGTGATTTGATGTTCTCAACCACGCTTTTACGATATAGTGCATTTAAAATTAACATCGGAAATACTCGAAAGCTCGACAAGACCCAACGTGTCAATAATTAGTTATATTAAGAGTCCCCGGCAAGCTCGGCTGAATTTCACCTTCCTATACAAACGGAGTTTCGTTCTCATTTTAAAACTACGTGTTGGATTGTAACGAAACTTTGCGTATACAATGAAATAAGGTATATCTAGGCCTGTAATTTATTCATATGGCTCCAGTTTATAAAAACAAAGGAAATACAGCAAAAACAAGTTTTGTATGAAAAACTTAAATTCGCTGTATTTTTTATACTATGATGTCTGAAGCTACATAAACTAATTACAAGCTTGCATATACCTTAACTTATTCTAACTACAAAGTTTAAGAGAATACTAGCTAGTCGTTTTAAAATGAGAGCGTAACTACGTTTGTATCGAGAACTGAGCTTACAGGGGACTCTTAAGGAACAATCACAACGCTGGTCAAAATACGCTGATGCATTACTCCTTTGCCTCATTACCAAACAATTCATACTGAGATGTATGGCAGCTTACTCACCTGGCGACGGTTTGGCGATGTCAAAATGTAAGTGCGACGTCGCTGGCGCCAACGCCATGGCGACCCAGTGAGGCAGAGGCCTTAGTTCTCTTAAAGGTGCGTCCACATTTCAGATCAGATCTTCATCCCGTGGCATGATCGCGTGTCACGATCACGCGTTTGGACGTTGCGCCGATCCGATCGCTCGAAATCCATGTTGCTACGCGTATCACACACTTAGATCTGACAAGCAAGGCATGATCGCCGCGCTGACAGTGAGCGTCCAAGCAGCGCGATACGCAGTCATGCCACGGCACGGTGATCTGGTACGAGCAAACGATACAAGTGTGGACGCACCTTTATATATATAGTAGTCTTTGGCCTTAGTGTCGTGACTTAATGCGTGACGATTTTTCCAATGAAATGTAAATCTTGACATTTACATTTCAGATTGACTAATAAAGTTTCGGTGGTATTAATGGCGCCCAATAGAATCCCTACGAGTATAAGTGATACCGGACTATTTGAAGGTTACTGTATCGAATAATATTTGGATGTTTTCTTCTCCACTGCCGAAATTGGGAGCATCCTCTAGTCTATACTATTACTAGCAGGCGTTCATTTTTTTTTTGCGATTTTATGGCCTGGTTGCAAGACCTTTAAGCCACAACTTTATTTAATTATTCTGATGGCATATCACTGGATTTCTTTTTTCCTCATTTTTAAATTGTTTGCACAGTACTTTTAAAAGTGCCAGTGTTGCCTCCTTATGTTCAATGTCCCCATTTTCTCACTCTAAACCCGTTGGTCGCTGGATATCTTCTGAGTATTTTTTTTTAAACATTAACAGCATCGGACAACTGACAGAAAAAAGTTTTCTTGATTTATATCTCTGGTTTTACCTAAAATGTACGCGGACGAAGTCGCGGGTGGCCGCTAGAACTATTATAAAGTTATAAAAATGAAATGTCTGTGCATTGAAGATATTTACAAAAAATAAATTAATACGGAATATTTGAAGGTTACTGAATAGAAACATATTTTTTTGGATTTGTATGTTCGTATACGTGTCGTTATGGCTTCAACACTCCAAACCGGCTAAACGGATTTCAACTATTTTTGGTACACGGGTAGCTGGTCATCCACAAATGGTAAATTGGTTATAGGATACTTTTTATCCGAGTACGCTTTAAAAAAAGAGGGTTATAATTTTATTTTCCTCCGTTGACGAAGTCGCGGCCACCATTTTTGGTACACGGGTCATCCACAGATGCTTATAGGATACTTTTTATCCGAGTACGTTTAAGAAAAAATAGGGTTATAATTTTTTTCTTATTATAGAATTGTCAACAACAATTCTCACAACCTACTACGTCTTCTGATCACGGAGACAAAAATCATTGCACTATCACGCCGATAACAGAACACGAAGTATACTTGGCACTTCGCAGTATGAAGTATGCTAGAAGTCCCGGTGAGGATGGGATCACGACTGAAGCCCTAAAAATCGGAGAGCCTGTACTGATCCCACACATCAACAAACTTTTCAACATCACTCACTTAGATGTTCCCAACTCAGATGTTCCCAAAACAAATGTGCCACTCCAATATAATTCTTTTGCACAAGAAGGGAGACAAGTCTGACATAGGAAACTACCGTCCTATTAGTCTTGTCTCCCATCTGTACAAACTGTTCATAAAAATAATAGAAAACCGTATCTCCGGACAGCTTGACCTTCAGCAACCCCCTGAACAGGCAGGATTCCGCCCCGGCCTCTCCACCACGGATCATCTTCATGCTCTAAACCAGATCATAGAGAAATGTCAAGAGTACAACCTGCCTCTTTACCTTGCATTTGTTGAGTATTCAAAAGCATTTGACAGCATATCACATACCTCAATTTTCACTGCCCTTAGCGATCAGAATATAGAACCCAGTTACATTAGACTCCTCAAGACCATCTATAAAAATAGTACAGCAGCAATAAAATTACAGTCCACTGGACCTTTCTTCGACATACAAAGAGGAGTCAAGCAAGGAGACCCGCTATCGCCTAAACTTTTTACCAGCACACTGGAACACTTCTTCCGGAAGCTTGCGCCGAGTTGGGGGGAGAGAGGCCTTGTCGTCGAAGAGAGAAGATTGACGAATCTTCGATTCGCCGACGATATCGTTCTTTTCTCTTCAACAGCATCCGAGTTACAGTCTATGCTTCAAGACCCAAGCAACGCAAGCCTCGAGGTTGGACTGAAGATGAATATGTCGAAGACCAAGCTTATGACCAACAGCACAAAACATGGGATTGAGATAAACGGCGATCTAATTGTATATGTCCAGGAATACCTTTACTTGGGCCAACTAGTTTCCTTCCAGGCAAGACAAGAAAGAGAGGTCGAAAGACGGACTGGAAACGCCTGGAGGAGCTATTGGTCCATGAAACATCTGATGAAGGGAGACCTCCCGTTATCACTAAAACGGCGGCTCATGGACATGCGCATACTGCCAATTCTCACCTATGGTGGTCAGACTTGGTCTTTAACAGAAGCTCAGAAGTCCAAACTCGGGGTCTGCCAGCGATCCATGGAGCGTAGCATATTAGGTGTAAAATTAAGGGATCGTATCCGGAACACTACGCTGCGCTCCAAGACTCAAATATTCAACGTAACTCGGAGGGCGGCCAGGCTAAAGTGGGACTGGGCTGGTCATGTTTGTCGCATGCCGAGTGAGCTATGGGCCAAGGTCGCCACAGATTGGAGACCTAAAAGCTCAACACGGAGACGTGGCAGACCACATAGGCGATGGCGGGATGAACTGGACTCCTTTTTGAAAGATTGGCCGGAAATTGCACAAAATAGGGAGGATTGGAAGAGGGGGAGGCCTTTGCCCAGCAGTGGGAAAAAAGGGGCTCATAATAATAATAATAATATAGAAGTGTAAAAATAAAATTTATTTAAGTTATAATTAGACCACCTTGTAAATATATGATCAAAATCCAATTAAACATCTAGTTGTAGAAGGCAACGTTTCGTTCATTTTGGTCTCATACTAAAGCTTAATGCCCGTGCAATGTGAAAAGTTTGCATTTGTTGGGATACAATTTATGATTTGAAATTAACTTTGGTTGCCGCTAAAACTTTTAACCTAACTACTACTGTAATTATATCATTTACACATAGGTACCTATTAATGCAGTGTCCTTTGGGCCAAGGTAGGCAGTTTTTCTCTGCCTATATGGAGCCACGGTGTTTCAGGGTAGGCAGTGCTATTGTGCCTATATGGACCACAGGCCACTGGGGTATGTACCTACCTACTTAAAGTAAACCTATTAAGTACCTACACTATTGATTGAGGTTTGAAGGTGTATGAAGGGCTATGGTGTTTTAAAACGCAATTTTCAAATAATGGAAATCATAAAGACGAAAATTATCTACCGTCCTTTTCACTCATATATATATATATATTGACATGAGAAGGAAAGGGACGCTGCTATACGATCTTCGAACTTCGGAGTACCCCCTCAGGACGCCGCTCCTTGATTACGGCGACCTCAGTCCTGAGGCCGTTGGTATGCATTTATGCGCGTCGTACGTAAAGTGCGAATAGTCCAAAAAGTCTAAATTCTGTGTGACGTAATACGTAATATGTGGACGTCTCCTGTGTAGCGCACGTAAAGGTGCGTCCACATTTGTATCATTTGCCCGTATCAGATCATCGTCGCGTTAGCATGTTCGCGTGTCACGATCACGCGTTTGGACGTTGCGCCGATCCGATCACTCGAAATCCATTTGCTACGCGTATCACACACTTGTATCGGAAGAGTGCGGCATTATCGGCGCGACGACAGTAAGCGTCCAAGCAGCGCGATACGCAGTCATGCTACGGCACGGTGATCGGATACGAGCAAATGATACAAGTGTGGACGCACCTTAACGCACACATACTTAGCTCTCCTCCCTTAATTTTACCCTTCTATCTTCAATCCTTTGAGGTAGTAGGTAATAAACAAATCATATTTACAAACACATCGCTCATTTCCATTAAGCGCCATCTTTGTAATCTTTTAATATAGGTTTCAAAGTGGGTACCTAGTTTGCACAAATTGTAACTTTGACAGAGGAAAATATATCTTTTCTCAGTCCACCCGTGACCATGGAACGCTGAAAAGCTTCCGAAACGTCGGGAACTCAAATGAGATAATATACGCGATATAATCCGTTAAATTGATTTATTAAAAAAAAAAATTGCAGTTTTGTCTTTAGGAATTTCGTGCGTAGGAATTTTAGTGTTAGAAATTATGCTACGGACCTGACCTACCAACTGTGCCAAGTCTGTCTGGGTCGTTAAAATCACGACCCAGATATTAAAAGTGAGATAAACCATCCCCATTTTAAAATAAAGCGTCTAACCCTCTTATCGTAAGTGCATCAAACGTAATATCGTATTTACGATCCGAAATCGCTGTGATTCCGGGTTATCTTATAAAATGTGAAAAAATTGGGTGTGAATTTAATGGGACATAAAATAAGATAAAAGCAGTAAAATCCTGGACATTTGTCACTATGCGGCTTACTTGAATCTTGGCTCTTAAACTATTCATTGTTCAAAGCATATCACAGTGATATATTTGCGAAGACATGGATTTTGTAGACTCTGTTCGTATTTCGAATCGTTGGCACTATCAAAAGTGTGATGACAACATCGTTTTTTTTTTAAATCTTCATTCAAAGAGCTTAGTCACTTTAGTGACTATGACACTCTGATGGTATACTACAGTTATATACATCTTATCTCCTATTTAATCCTATCACTACAAGTTGATATAAACATTTAGCATCGTCTGATAAGGGATGCGCCAATATCTAGTTGCACCCTCTCACTTCAAAAATATTCTCATTCAAAACTTACCTTTGTTGTGACGATACTACAGAGATGGGCTCTCTTGACTGATTTATATGTTCAGCAGATCTATGATGATTAAGTACGTTTATGACGGGATGTGTAAATAATAAATCTCCAGTTACATTCGGACAAATATCAAACACGATAAACGTGGCCATCACACTCACCGTAAACTGGGGTTACTTGGATTCATGGGATAACATTGTTCATTCGTTTTTAGGGTTCCGTATCCAAAGGGTAAAACGGGACTCTATTACTAAGACTCCGCCATCCGTCCGTCTGTCTGTCTGTCCGTCTGTCACCAGGCTGTATCTTATGAACCGTGATAGGTGGTAGACTTATGAACCGTGATAGAACGAGCAGACGGGTCGCCTGATGGTAAGTGATCACCGTCGCCCATTGATACTTACATCACCAGAGGAGTCACATTTCACCTAGTCTATGACACTATTTTGATTTGAGTCAGCTGTTATATGGTATGTCGTCCTAATTCAATTTCATACTAAGATCAATGATGATTGATTTGTGTAAGCACTTTCACTACCCATTCAGTGGACACTCGGCTTGTAGCAAGTTTTCGCTACATATGCATTTATCTATAGTATCGGCTACGCGCGTAGCGCTACGAAATAAATAGTAATGTAAATGTTAGTCTATAAAGTAGTACAGTCAGCGTCAAATAGTCTGTAGCATCTAAAGCACCAAATATATCGCAACAGATCTTTATTACTAAAAGCATAAAGAAAGATGTGTGACGATATATTTGGCGCTTTGGATGCTACAGAGTATTTGTCGCTGACTGTACCTACATAGACAGTAACAGTCTAGAAAGATAAGGCTTCAGCAATCTTGTAACCAACCAATTCAGTCCCCAATAAAAATTCCCAAGTACCTAAGATATTACACACAATTTTTCTTCAACTGATAAGCATTTAAATGTTAAGTATGAGAGTATAAATGCTGAGGAAAAGAATGAAACCATATTTATATCTACCCCTTTATTCCAATAACTTTGCTTTACATTAAACGCCAGTTAAAAATACACTTTTGCGTAATTATATTTTAGACCACTTGCAACTAACAGTTTTAAATTAATTGACCCATCTTGGAGTTCGATTTTGGAAAACATACATTTACAATTGTACATTGTGAATTTCAAAAATTAAAGCTAAAACATTGACATAAAATAGCATAGTACGAGAAAATCAGTAAGCGAAACATAATTTATTTGAGAATGGAATTAGGGCCAATTGGCCCAACTCTATTTCCATTGACACATATGTCAGTTTGAAGTATCACATTTACAACTTTTCTCTTACCCCGGTGTTTCTTTTACCCCACCTGACCTTATTTATTTTTAGAGAAAAGTTTACTATTTAAGTAGTTCAGTTAACAATTTTATTAATTTAGAAGGATTTAAGAATATCCTCGCAAAAATGGCAACATTTTACTTATCTTTTTGTACTAAATCAAAATTTGACTCGAACACAATGTGCAGAAATACATAATATAATTTAAATAAACAAGTACGGCTATAATAATTATTGATATAGTATTTATAACAAACATAATCTAAAGTGCTGGTCATCATTAACTATCCTATATTAATCTTATTCTAGTCATAAGATATTCATTACTTCTAATCGTTTATAAAACTCTTGTAATGAAATGTCAGATTAGTGACACCAACCGTCCAGTTGCACCGATATACATTTAGCGTAATGCCACTGTAATAATACCAAATATATGTATAAGTACAGTATTTACATCGATTGGTTGTTATGAAAAGCAATATTGTTAGGTGAGTGAAGAGTGACCTAAAGTACTTTAATAGAACATTGCAGGTAGTTCAAATTGATGTATGAAAAATCTGACATTAAAAATAACGGAGCTTTATAAGACCGACCCTAAGGAATTAAGCTCAAACATACATGTTTTGTGTATACATTTAAAATCTCTTGCGAATCTTTGGGTTTTAATAGAAAATCGGTTTAACAGACTAGATTTGTCTGTGTCATAATTTTATATAGTCATTAATAATTTCACCATGCTTATTAATGGTTGATTACGCATATCAAAGACGACAACTTATCTGTTGTAATCAGCACAGGGATTGGATCCGGTAGTTTTTAATTTTTCTAAATTCTCTTCTACTAAATACAGTTTTAAAACATTCCTGAAATACTGTGTATTTTACACTATTTCAGAAGAAAATTTAATCACAAAACATCTGATTGAATTTCTAGATTTTTTTTAAATATACGAAAATCTCGTAATTGAACGAAAAAAACCAATCGTTATTTTGGTTATTTTGTATGAAAAAAATACCGGTTCTGATCCCTGAATCAGCAACTTAATTAATCGTTAACGCTTTGCACTAGCACGATAAAATTGGTCCTTACTAGTTAACCAAAATCAGTGCTAGATCACAAATAAAGCCTTACATTAGATGACATTAACATTTTAATTCCCAACTTTCCATTAAAAAAGTGATTAGCAATGAAATCGTGAGCCACTTTATCTAAAGAAGATCTGGCATGATTTGGCAACTATCAATCAATGCCGAGCTCCACAGACGTAGTTCAATTGAATGTGTTGAATTTTGATATTTATTTAGCACCAATAAAAATCGATAATCAACCGAATACAATTTCGCTTAGTAAAATTGTAACGTATATCCATCAACCACAACACAGGATATGGACATTTATTGCCACACGCTACGCCACCATGGTGGTGCGGTGCCAAATAGTGGTTGTTCGGTTTCCAAAAACTTCTCTTTATATCTTACTAGCTTCTGCCCGCGACTTTGTCCGCTTTAAATTCGTTTATCGCGGATAAGGGTATTTCCTCGGGATAAAAGTAGCTTATGTCCTTCCCCGGGACTCAAACTATCTCCATACCAAATTTCATCCAAATCGGTTGAGCGGCGTGAAGAGGTAACAGAGAGACAGACAGACACACTTTCGCATTTATAATATTAGTATGGATATTAGTACGGATTAGTATGGATATGGATTAGTATGGATGTAAGTCCTAAGTGGCTCTAACCAATTCGAATCCATTCGGGTATTCAGTCTGTAACTAAGAAAGGACTGTGTTCAACAACTGATACCATTCAAGAGGATAGTTAAGACAGTTATGCCTGGGGGAGTATAGTTTTGTGCAGGTTCTCAACTATACAGTAAATGTTTGGTTGGGTTGTCATTCTGAAAATCAGCCTTAAACCTCGCCTAGTCCTTCCCACATTTGATTAGATACGTGAAGTAGTGATACATGTTCCAGATCACGAGACAAAATCAACTGGTCCGTTCTGAGTGAAATCCTGGAAAACTAATCGAATCTACTTTTATAACGACAAAACAATTTCAAAATACTGTTAAAAATAAGCTACAATGCGGTGCTTATTATTGAAAGTTTTTGCGTAGTAACATATACCCTTATAGATAAAACATCTATCTCTTACTTTCGTGTTTTTGTAAGAAAGATACCAGTTACCACTAATATGTCCACACTTGTAAACCAATTATCGACCCTAACCGTGTAAGTGAACCATGCCTGATAAACAAGCAAACTAAGTTAATAGCCAATCTGTAATGAGTCTTAACAAGCTTACTATCGATTTCTTCATTATGATTGGATCGTGTAACGAAGTGCTTAGATAATCTTAGTCGCAGACCGAAACCCAATATACTCGTAGTACCATGGCAATAACGACCTAGATCCTTCTAGAACCTATTCACGTCCGAGCACGGCCCGGCCTATCAACGGTATAGAAATGTCATAAGTCATCATGGGAGTCGATTTCTAAGTTTTAAAGAATGCAAATTTAAATTTCAAATAGTCGTCAAGGGAGTCACTTTCTACGTTTTAAGGAACTAATTCGAAAATAAGGTCTGTTTTAGATTTGAATGCTTGCAATACGCCTAATAAAAATGATAAACAAGCAAATTAAGTTTATTGCCAACATGTAACGAGTTAACAGCTTACTATAGATTATCTGATGTAACAAAGAACTTACATAATCTTATTCGCAGACCTAAACCCAACATAGTACCTAGGCAATAACGACCTAGATCCTTCTAGAAACTATTCACGCCCGAGCACGGCCCGCCAGACAAAGGCACAGGAATATTACGAAGGCCCCTCACAATTTATTGTTAGGCTAAACGCGGAGCACGTCAGAAGTTTTTAGTATGGTAATCCGCGTTTTGTCGTCGCTTCGTTCTGTCCAGGTCTTTTTAATTTGGTTCGTGTTTACCATCATAAAAAGATAGTTGATAATGTACAAAAATGCACTAGATCACAGGGGTGAATCAACTCTTAGATCCACACAAATCTGTCTCAAACATTTTAAACCTCGTTGTAAACGCTTTTAAATAATAGTTTCTCTTTCTGTAAATTTATAGTTCACGTTAAGACGTTGAATGTACTGTCTGTTGAATTTAATAAACAGAAGATATCATATTAGAGTCCCGGTTTGTTGGTAACTTCTGAGACATTTTAGGTAAGTAGGTGACAGAGGTGTCAAAAGTGTGGGTCTAAAAGTGGATTCACCCACTAAGGCCTAATTCCACCATATGGTTACTGACAGATGTTTTTTATAGAACCTGACTTTTGTGTAGGTCTGGCTAGGCTACCTTGCCAGTAGTCGGGATCGGTGGGGGGAGCGCCAACACACAAAAGGGAATGCCATCTCGGGGCACTTAAAGTTGGGATGGGACGCAGTGAGCAAGGGGCAAGGACTGCGTGATTAAACTGGTTCAACAAAGTTCATTATAGCGTATATTTTGACACGTCGATTCCTTTGATAGATGAAATATTTATTTATATAGAAACCTCGGTGCGCGGGTCCGACTTACACTTGGCCGGTTTTTTTAATGAATTAAATTATCTTTACAATACGTATCTAGTAAAAACAAAACGTATTACAAAGTTCTAGGATTGCCGCTCCAAATCCCACAATTTGGAGCGCACGCTTCGCGAAGTCTATACTGACTTCGAATATACGCCTAACTATTGTATGTAGGTAGATACAATAACTCTTTACTGCACTTCTCACGAAAGAAAACTACGAAAAGTTTAAAGACAGCAACATATGTTTTGTTTCTTATCGGGGGGAAGGCTCAGAAGCGTTATTATATAGCCGCCGTTACACGTTATAATACACGAGTATTTTAAAATTATGAGGGATACCTTCATATATAATTTTTCGCATACTGCGCATTGAGCTTAAACTTGTAAACATATACTGACTGTTGAGTTTGTTTCTACTTTCTTCTCAACAGTGGTCTCCTCTTTGGAAAATGCCGTAGAATCAGACTTGTAAAAGTGCCCTTGCGGCCTACTAACAGCATATAGATCATTATTTCATTATTATTGAAGTCCGTTACAAATGGCCGATAGCATTAATTTAACTTCAAAACAGGCACTTTTTCATAACTCATGGCAAAGACTTGAATAAACAAAATATACCTAAATGAAACTCTGAATTTGCTTTAATTCCCTTGCATATTGATGGTCAACCGCCTGATTGAATCGCAGACAGATTATGAAATTTCGCATGGCGATAAATTTAGACGCTTCCTGCGATTTATTTAGTTACAGTCCTAAATTTACGACAAAGTAACTGCTATTACTGACATATATTTGGTCCCAATCGCAATGGGAGGAGATCGTCCTTAAGTTTTTTACTAATATAGATAGGTTTTTAAGCTTACTAACTTACTATGGATTTCGTGGTCCGAAATACAGAAGTTACCATACTATTACTTCATTAGCGTAGTCGGGTAAAAAGTGTCCTATAACCATTTGTGGATCCTCAGCTACCCGTGTACCAAAAAAAGTTGAAAGCCGCGTTTAGCAGCTTTGACGAGATGAAGCCACAACGATATACAAACATACATAAAACACAAAATGATTATTCTTGGATTATGTGAATTACAATTTTTTTTAACACATCTTCAAGTATATCTGTAGACATTTAATTTTTAAAACTTTTAAATAGTATAGATTAGGCTATGGAACTGCCTGTTACTTAATATTTCGCTTACTTCCGTTACCTTTACTTCTAAATTCTATGACAATTTTCTTGACCTGTACAAGATTTCATCCAAAACAAAATTAGATTCTTGGGAATAGGTACGTAATTTGAAATATACGGTATTATAATCGTATCATAGTGCCGCACTTCGTAATGTTAAGTACGGAATCGTGAGGTAACTTTAAAGCCGTAGGATTTGTCGCCCGACTTAAAGGTGACTAGAAGTTTTATCACGACTTGAGGATTGCCGCCGAGCGCACGACACAACCTGACACTTAGCCGCGATAAATCGATTCGGAGATATCCAAACTTTTCAACTTTAAATGTCTATAACCGTAGCTACAACATCTTTCCTATTATAAAGTTGTAAAAATGAAAAATGTACCATCAGCCACACACGTAAGTGACCATTGGTACTGTGAATCCAATACACTGTAATTACGAAAGACAGATGTTAAGCAAAAGAGCTTTAATTCTAATCAGCGTTGCGTTGTTAATTCAAAACACCGTAACTGCAGATACAGTGTATTGGATTCACAGGGTACAGATGGTCAGTGAAGTGTGTTGCTGATTTGTACATAGAAGATATTTTAAAAAAAAATACTGTAACGGACTATTTGGGGGATTATAAAGTTGCAAAAATGAAATATCAGTACATTAAAGATATTTAAAAAAAATACTGTAACGGACTATTTGGAGGTATTATAAAGTTTTAAAAATTAAATATCTGTACATTAAAGATATTAAAAAAGAAATTACCGGACTATTTGGAGGTCACACACACAAATATTTAAATTTTTTGTATGTTTGTAATATGTCGTTGTGGTTTCATTACTTCAAATCTGCTTAACGGATTTCAACTATTTTTGGCACACGTGTAGCCACAGATATCCACACATGGTTTTAGGATACTTTTTACCCGCCTACGTTGAAGAAAAAAATTGTGGTTATGACTATTTCTCTTCCGCGAACGAAATTGCGGGCACTTTCTAGTCTATACTATTATAAAGTTGCAAAAATGACATGTACATTGAAGATATAAAAAAAAATATTGTAATGGACTGTTTGGAGGTCACTAAATCGAAAAGTATTTTTTTGTGGCTCCATCACGCCAAATCGGCGAAACGGATTTCAACTATTTTTGGTACACGGGTAGCTGGGTATCCACAGATGATTTTAAGATACTTTTTACCCGATTACGCTGAATATAAAAGAGGAGTCATGACTTACTCCTCCGCGAATGAAATTACGGGCACTTTGTAGTATATTATATGACTGGTGTCAGGTAACTCTTGGTAAACTGCTAGCCTATAAGTGTTAAGTTTGCCTCAAGCCTGTGATGTAGTCGTTCGATTTAAAGGTGTCTGGAAAATTTATCACGGTTTTGTGATTGCCGCCAAGCCAACGCCGAGTGCATGACACAACCTGGCACTTAGCCGCGATCCATTCGGAGGTATCCGAACGTAAACGTACCTTACTAGATTCACAAGGATATCGTTCCTAGTTAAAAATCGTGTTGTAATTTGAATATTGATAAGCGTATAATTCAATCGTCTATTATAGCTACAAACGGGCGCTGTTGGGTATACTTGATAAATACCTGAACTACCCGGATATTTATCCACATACGCCAAAATTATGAGGGGTAGATTGGATATTTACCCGGGTATACACAATCTGCCGGGTGTTAAATAACCACTAGAGCCCATCTCTAATTATGTGTAAATACGTTTGTCTATAACGCATGTTGTCGTTATTAAGATGCGGACCAAGTGATCTAAACGTTGATTGAAACTAACACGATTTTCACTCATTACCACAACACTACAAACAGGGCTTAAATGCGTATAAATATGATTTTTCATAATCGCGTATAAATCGTATTATACGCGATTAAGCCGCGTTTGTAATTTTTATTACAATAGTGATCTAATTGGATATTTTCGCTAAACAACGTTTGTGGGACTGGTTAAAAGGCATTCCATTTTCTGACGTGTCGTGTTGAGACACATACATCATAGACATACTCGTACCGTAGATCAGACGACGGATGTCGCATGACAGTTGTCTTACTTCAGTAATTTACAAGACACGGTGTTAGTTGGAGACAGAGATGGAGGATTTATGACTGAATACTTGTATCTTGGATAAACGCAAGGTTCTGCGCGAAAATATAGGCACTAACGGCAATACAAGTACCATCGTAAAGCAAAAATACATATATCCAAGTACAGCAATTTTCGGTCTTAATAGAAAACTTCTATCATACAATGGGATATTAACTGTGAGAGGCCAACTAGTTTGTAAAGCTAACACACGCTTTGATTTGACAAACGCGACAGATGTATGACCAGTAATAAACAATCTGCAACACGCTGCGATCGATTTTTAGACAACCGCAAAATAATCGTATGAAGCTTGAAATGAATTATGAATCACTCGTATACGATTCCTTCCCGCTCGCCTGTCGTTTCGAGCATTTGATTCCCAAAAATCGACTCAGCGGTGGTCGGCCTTTATTTGTTCGGTGTCGGCATTAATTTGGCTGTGGCAATCGGCCATTTTTTGGTAACTATCGACCTTAATTTGCCCGTATTCAGCCTTACGTCTACCAAATCGTGTGCTAATTACGCTCGTCTGACGGAACGGGTGCTGGGACGTGATTATAACTTGGTATCCTTCAGCATGACGGCAGCCTCGTAGGACGGTAGGCCGCTGTCACAGCGCGGCTTGGAGTGACTGCATGGGTCCGTAGTCACCTCCTGAAATAGTTGACGTTATTTAAGAGACCTCTTAAGTACTTGGTTCCTTAGGGTACACTAATTCTAGAGTGTACACCGCAAACCAGCATCATGATCATGATATAGGGCCTGATGGAGCGATGATATACGCGCGATAATTGAATGTTTGGATAGCAGTGGCGTGGCGTCCATATAAGCCGATTTCCACACCGGGTTACCCACGAATTGCATTTAACCACCTTTTTCTTTAAATGTGAGTAAATAAATACGCTTCGGCTACCCTTGTAATTTTTCTGACGCCACAACTTTGTTGGTTAAGAGGAGAAACGTCGAAAGTCGGGTTCGATGGCATTCCATAGATGATGCTAAAGATACTAATGATGATGAAACAACAGGATGATCTCCAATTTAGACTAATTGGCCTTGAAAACCTTACAAATCCTAGTCCTTGTAGTTACTAGTGGCGTGCAGTTCATTTAGGCACAACGGCACTGCCTACCTTAAACGACCATATCTCCATATAGGCACAGAGAAGCTGCCTTCCCGTGTTATCATAACACTGCCTGCCTTAGCCAAAAACATACACACACACACAGAATAGACAGCTGCTTGGTATAGTGATGGATGTGTGTGAAAGGCGTGTTCATAAAGTCCCGGGCGTGACTTTCGGGGTTAAATTTTTCGTGCACTTCTAATATTAAATCCACTAAAATATCAGTCCTGTAAATTCTTGCTGAGATAAATTAGAGTAGGTACTTAAGGTACTACCTTTGTAAGAAACTAAAGACGCAAATTATAATATTTGCTACGTGTCAAACATAGAATCTTGTGACAAACACACAAGTATCATTTTGTAAATTTGTGCCACTAGTTTATAAAAACACCAGTTAGTTACTCGTGGAAACACTTGAAAGTGGTCTATATTATATTTGGCTCTAGAACTCATTTCACAATTGAGATGTTTTTTTTGGACACTCCATAGGAAACACTTGAACTCGATGAACTAGTTCGCTCCAAAACATGTATGTCAGATTCAAAGAGGGTATTGTGAGGATGATGGTTACGATTGTTAAAAGGACAATGCGTCAAAATTGTCCAAAAACCAACACAAGTTATTGCGTTAGTTGGTCTTATCCATTGCTTTGATTTTGTGTGAAAATAAATCCGACTACTTATATCGGCCTGTCGAGTCATGTATATAGGTGCCCCGCCTTAATGGAGGCTGTTAAAATTATCTTAAGGTGCGTCCACATTTGTATCTATTTGCCCGATCAGACCTTCGTCCCGTGGCATGATCGCGTGTCACGATCACGCGTTTGGACGTTGCGCCGATCCGATCGCTCGAAATCCATGTTGCTACGCGTATCACACACACTTAGATCAAACAAGTGGGGCGTAATCGCCGCGCCGACAGTGAGGGGCCAAGCAGCGCGATACGCAATCATGCCACGCCACGGTGATCGGATACGAGCAAATGATACAAGTGTGGACGCACCTTTATATAGATGTAAAAGGCCAAAGATGATGCGTCTGTATATTTTGCAACTTTTTTTTTATAATCCATAGTAAAGAAGTACTTAAAGGCCTATTTAACTAAATAACTTTTAGCTCTGTTGGTATGGATCAGACTTCATACAAGATAAGACCTATTTTAATTTTAACTTCTAAATCTTCATGGTATGAAGATCTATTGTGTTACCTGTAATGAACAATCTTTCGGCTCGGCAGGGCAATCGACGACAGTGTCGTAAGCTGGAGGCGGGCCAGGCGGAGGTTCCAAGATCTGCAAACAAAAAGACATCATTATCAACACTGTTTATCTCTAAAATTAACACGCTCCTGGCAACAAAGTCGCGGCCCTGGGAATGTATATCTCTGTATTAATTGCTATGACCTTTATTAATGTAACTTCAAGTTTTACCGTTACATAGCAATTATCACCTGACCGTATCCTAACCCTTTTCGCAGGCTAAAATAAATATTACAAATACCTACACCATTAATTTTGAGGTTAAAGTAAATTTGACTTTTCGTAATGATTAACCTTTTGAAATTAACAATTAATGAAAGCTGTCTGATATTAATTTAACAATAGTGTTTCGCCATTTGGCCCCAGCTATGAATATTGTTTTAGGCTTTTCCTTACGATTAACATTGTATTTGTAGTGTTAGGCCGACGAGGTCTACTCGCTTCAATAATTATTATTATGGGATCTTTATATGTTAAGTAAGCTCTGTAGGTATTTGCTTAGGCTGTGATACGCTACTATAGGTTACCTTTGACACAGTTTAGAAAATTCCCAATATTGAAACGACTTAAATTTTATGTTGTGTCGTCATGTAGACCAAGTAACTTGAGGTTGACAAACAATTGTACGAACAAAAGTATAAATTTTTAAGCACCATTTTTTTTTTCAATAATGATCGGTCATCGAGGTCTCTGAGAAAATCTGGCTACTTGAGTACTAGGGGGAAAACATAGAGGCTCGATATTTTTTTAATTAGAAAATAATATCATCATCATCGTCAGCCTAAATTATATGTCCGATAGGACTAAGGCCTATTTTTATGGATGAGAGAAGGAGATAAATTTAACCCTCTTTGGTAAATATTTTGGTCAAATCTAGCGATCATAAACAACCCCGATGGTGGTAGGCTTCAATCGAGTATTTCAGTCTATTCCAGACACTACTTTTGTGAGATGTAAAGTCCGATACGAGATCGGCATATTTAGCAAGAGAAACACAAGAACGAGAAGGACAAGGTCTTATTGTAATAAAACGTCCTCGAAAAACACATTAATTCTGTTATTTTCACGTTTTCGTCCTTGTTTCAGATGCTGTCGAGGGATCGAGGTTACATTGTGTAATGGTGAGTGGATGCATTATTCATCATTTCAGAACTGCATACTTAGCGGATGGAGAGGCAGAGCCAGTTGACATTGAAATGTATGAGAGTTGTGCAAAGGGAGTATTAACATTTTTTTAACTACACAGTATAAAATAGGTTGAGTTGTGGCCAGAGGCCTGCGGTCCATATAGGCATAAAGGCCTACCCTAAACAACCATGTTTCTATACAGGCACAGAGAAACTGCCTACCCAGAAGCCCTGAACGAATATATGGCTCCATTTAAGCACTGAAATAACTGCCTACCTTGACCATAAACCCTGTGTACGCTACTGGCTGTGGCTCTGCTTTCAGCTCTTGAGTGCCGAAGATAGCAAATAACGATCACGGAAAACTGTCGACACAGTTTTGAGACCAAAAAGAGCAGATAGACGTTCATAAAGTTAAACAACTTGCCAACATCAAAACTGAATTTGACTTTACGGTAACATACCAAAAACATTTAAAATCGAATCAGCGCAGTATAGATGAAATGGTGAAAGGTCTCGGGAATAATATGTGGCGCCTTTTCGATAGAAGGGCAAAATCTACAACACCCATGGTAAGACCTGTCGCCATGTATGGATCGGAATGTTGGGCCGACAAGCTGACGGATGTAAGAAGATTGCATGTTGCGGAGATGAGAATGTTGAGATGGATGAGTGGCGTGACGAGAATGGGTCGGATAAGGAACGAGTATATAAGAGGAAGCCTGAAAAGTAGCACCCATAGTCGATAAGCTGAGAGCAAATCGCATACGGTGGTATGTACATACCACCGCGTTATTAGGATTGAAACTCATGTGACACGAAGGGTATTAGGTACACATGTGGAGGAATGGGGATGTAAGAGAAGGGGTAGACCAAGGAAAATGTGGATGTATTGCGTGAAAGAGGACATGAACAGGAAGAATGTGCGTGATCAGGTGACGGTTGAGGTTTAGAAAAAATACACGCTGCGCCGACCCCAATTCACTTATTATCAGAAGCCAAAAAAAGTAAGAAGTCAAAAATGACAATTACACTTCATTACAATAACCAAGGTTGAATTAAGCTATTATATCTCCATACAGCCTTGGTTGGCTTAAAGGTCTAGAGATACCAGGCCATAAAATTCATTAAAAAAGAAAAAAAATACAGCCTTGGTTATTGTAATGAAATGAATGGCTAACTGGTAACAGGTCAGTATCAAAAAAATGATAATTTCAATTCATTACAATAACAAACAATGAAATGAAATTGTAATTTTTGACTTCTTACTTTTAAACAGCCCTTATAGACAATACTAGTCCTGAGGCGATTGTCTCTTGCTAGGTAAGTAAATCTATGGGTAGACTGCACATGTCCAAATTAGTACATTCAGCCAGTCACATTTGAGTGTTAAGTGCGTCCCAACAATAAAAATTGATACTGACTTTACTATGGTGACATTATTTTTTCATAAATATATTCGCCAAAAATGAAATTTTAAAACTCGGCGTTTTTTATGAGATAGAAGTAGTTTTTCCACCAATATTTTTATTATTGATAGGTTCTATTAACATACCAGAAAAACCCTTCCCCGTTTACGAAATAAAAATAACTACATATGAAAATTAAAATGCCGCAAATAGCGTTAAAATGGACACCACTTAGCATTCGGATGCATCACCATCGATCACTTTACTTGTTCGATTCGGGATGTTTACAAAAATACCATTTCGGGGAAATCGTAGTTAATATTTTATTTCACTGCGTATATGTAGGCTACGTCACTTTGAAATTAATTACAAAAATACGTACTGTACTTTGATTACTTGGTGCATTATCTACGCAGTCGATACTTATCAGTTAAAATAAAATTTCGTTCTTAAAAAAATATATATATATATTTGACTAATTTTTTCCTGTAATATATATAATATAATAATAAATATATAATATGCTCGTACTGTTAACATATTTGATTACTTAGTGAAGTTATCGCAATAATTATACATCTATACTATTATAAAGTGCTAAAATTTACCCATTTTGACGCATGGTCACAATAAAAACCTAACCTTATCTAGATTTTTTGGACCGATTTTGACGCTTCGCTCGCTCCGCTATACATGGTCACAATACAAACCTAACCTAACCTACAGTTTTCGGTTTTTGAGATAACTACTATACATTTGGCACACCTTTAGTCACCACAGTTACGATGCTGTAATTGTAGCTATTTTAATGATAGGCAATCCCTCGGTCCCCCCTTTGTCTTTCCCAGCAGCCGATCGCTTCTGTTAGGGTAGCAGTTCCAACTTAACCTAACCTAATTTTCTGACAATCGTTCGGTTTTTAGGTACATTCATACATATTTCCAATATTTGATCATTCACAAAACACACTTAGAATAGGTACGTTAGCATAGCAATTTTATGATCAATTTTATTGTGCTCTAAGCATTCACGACAATACGCCTGTTAAGCGGTCGATTTATAAACACCTTTAATCCACCGTTAATAATTAAACGAGCATAGTGAAGTTAGGCCCTAGGATATTGACCATTTTTAATTCAATCTTACAATACCATTACATCAGGTACATACTATACGTTAAATAGTGTATTTCTGAAACGATTAACAATCTTCTTCCAGGAACTAATAGACAAAATTTTGCTTGAAAATAAAATCCTAATTTTGACAAAGAAAAAGAATGACTTGGTTTCAAAGAAAAATCACATTGAAATATAAATATCTAATATTTTCTTCTGTTTCCGCGATTACGAGTATTACTCATTTAAATAAAACAATTTAACGGATTATATCGCGTATATTATCTCATTTGAGTTCCCGACGTTTCGGAAGCTTTTCAGCTCTCCATGGTCACGGGTTGACTGAGAAAAGATATATTTCCCTCTGTCAAAGTTACTCAAATCAGATAATATACGCGATATAATCCGTAGGTATCTCTAGCGATTTATTATAAGTGAAATGGAATTTATTATAGATTTACTTTTTATAAACACTAAAAACACCTTGTGGCATAGGTACATATAAAATGTCGGTTTACATGCCTGTTTCCTAATGAATCGTTATCCAGTGCATCGAATCGAACCAAATAATCGAATTAAGGAAGCATTCGGTTCCACTTCGATTCGACCCGTGCCTAGCTCCGCCTCGAGAGCCCCTAGTACATTGCTTTAGCGAATCTAGAAATTAAATCGACGGAATTCGTTGATTAGACGTGTTGCACCAATTTAAGTATTCTGACCCTATTAGTTTACAAATAAGTATTTACTGTTCCTTCTTTCTCAACAGTTTTGTATAAATTGATATTTA
This sequence comes from Hedya salicella, assembly GCA_905404275.2. Taxonomy (NCBI): domain Eukaryota; kingdom Metazoa; phylum Arthropoda; class Insecta; order Lepidoptera; family Tortricidae; genus Hedya; species Hedya salicella. Next base: position 16,262,774 of record FR990112.1, on the reverse strand, counting down.
GTACAACAGAAAATTTAAAGCTCAAGCGTTTCAGTCGAAATAATCGCTAAAAATACGTTTTAACATAAATATAAATTATCGTTTTACATGCCTATTTCGTTTTGAATCGTTATCCAGTGCATCGAGGCAAACCGAATAATCAAATTAAGGAAGCATTCGGTTCTACTTCGGCTCGATTCGTGCCGAGCACCGCCTCGAGAGCTCTCAGTACGTTGCTTTAGCAAAACTGGAAATTAAATCGACAGAATTCGTTGATTAGACATGTTGCACCAATTTTCACCCGCCGTAACTGTATGTCTACAAACGATGCAGTGCCTTCGCTAAGTTGCGCAAAACCAAACAATCAAAGGCACGCCGTACTATCCTTTTCTCGATATATTTTCCCTCCTTTCCCAATCAATAGGCATGATGACGGAGTATGAAAATCAAAATTATAATTAGTACGTCATTTAGATACTAATAAATACTAATAATTGGACATGTATTTTTCGGTCTTTCGAAATAATGAAAAAATACTCAGATAAATCGCAATTTAGGAGTGGGGGCTCGGGACGTCACTCTTAGGTCCAATTTGTGCCTACGAGTGACGTCACGCGACATTTCGACTCAATGTATCGCCTTTATTTTTTGATTACCTACGTTATAAAAAAATACATCTCCAATATTTTTGACTAATCTATATGACGGACTAATTATTAATATTTAGTCATCATTCCTATTGTTTTATGTAAATCGGTCTTTGCTACACCCAGAGATTTAGTAAGCGCAAAAGTTTCAGTGTAATATGTGAAATGATATAATGGCTAAAATTACCTTTTAACATAAATATCGGTTTACATGCCCGTTTGTAATGAATCGTTATCCAGGACATCGAATCGAACCGAATAATCGAATTAAGGAAGCATTCGATTCCACTTCGGTTCGATCCGAGCACTGACGGAATTCGTTGATTAGACGTGTTGCACCACTACCTCCGCCGTTACTGTTTGTTTACAATCTAGTTGTATATGTTTATACTGTACGTAAAAACTGGAAGACACAGTGTGGAAAGGCTCTCGAAGGTGAACCGACGATATAGTGAAGATGGCGGAAAGCCGTTAGATGCCGTTAGCCCAAGATCGGGCAACGTGGATTTATTTGGGGAGGCTTTTGTCCAACAGTACAAGTCATTCGACTTAGATAACGATGGTAAATAAATAATTATAAGTTGACAATTAAAGGGATGTTTACAAAAACATCATAACTGTCATTTTTAGCGAATGTGAGTTTTTTATGCCATTGTGTTCATCTCCGGAAGATCTACTAGTGTTAAAGACGGTATTTTACAGTGATGACCATTTATCATAAATCAACCAAAAAATGGATAATGAAAACAATAACTGCGAGAATAGAGGAAAAAAATAAACCAAACTGATAGTGAGTTACGACAATAACATCATGTATTAAATTAGACTTCAATTTTCTCTGATTTGGCATAAAGGTGTCGTGTTTCGTCGGTTCCGGGGCAACCTACGGAATCCAACACCCGAGATGTCGACACAACGGGGCCACACCGTTTTGCCGTCTAAATCAACATTGTTCGGTTCATGACGCATTGGTGTATACACTGTAATGTCATGTAACTTGTTTTTAATAAATAAATAAATAAATAAAAACAACATAACTTGCAAACTTTCTACAAGTAAGTGAGTGCAAGTTTAAGTGATGCATATCTGCATTCTCTGTCATATTTTGAAAACCAAAGATCGTTAAGTGCTTTCCGTATTCCGTTGCAATGTATCTATATTATTTGCTAAATATCCGGCTATAAACTTTTAAAGAAAAAAATAAAACCGACTCCAAAAAACTAAAAAGTAAAAAATAACGCCATAATTCAGTTTCTTCAAATTACTTACAAGTAACCGTTTGTATACTCAATCTATACAGTATATACAATTAATCTTATTTTGGCGTCGGTGCCATATAAAGAATGTGTAAAATATTGAAAATTGACGATTTTAGTAAGTTGTGACACGATGGCACCGACTCCAAAATAACATTAATTGTATATACTGTATAGATTGAGTATTCAAACGGTTACTTGTAAGTAATTTGAAGAAACTGAATTATGGCGTTATTTTTTACTTTTTAGTTTTTTTGGAGTCGGTTTTATTATTTTGTTTCAAAGTTTATTTATTTTACACTTTTTAGTTAATCGTTACTTAAAAGTGTATCTCGTGACGATTCGAACAAGCCCAAACACGGCTAGGATACATCATTTTATTACATAGATCTGGTGCCTACCTTCCGGCTCCATCATCAAATCAATTCGATGGTACCATTCTCATCAGGAATATTTAAATTTATGACTATGAAGTTGCTTAGCTAAATTAATCAAGATATTTTGTCGCCACCCGTAAATCATTTATCATTGAGGAGTTCCGATGGCATTCTTCTTCTGCATCAGTTCCACTTCACCAATTTACACTTTCTGAATGCAAATGCTTATTATGTTTCTTATAATACTAGAATCGCTATATGTATGCCTACAATATTTGAGGAGTTCCTTCAATTCCTCATGGATTCCATCATCAGATCTTCACCAAAATTAAATGGGACCAACTAGAAAGTACCTTCTATAAAACCAAAAAAAAAATTTGAAATCGGTCAAATAGTCTTTGAGTAATCGGTGAACATCTATAAAAAAAATAATAAACATGCCGTCGATTTGAGCTCCTCCTCCTTTTTTTGGAAGTCGGTTAAAAATAGGTAATATTTTAAGAAAACTGTATTTTTTTCGATTGCGTTATAACGATCACCTCTGGTAGAGTATGTAGTTATGTTGTTTTTGTAAACATTCTTTAAATTTTACACAAATCGAACTAGCCCATGGTAAGAACAATAAGATCTGTGCTATGAGTATTAGAAGACGATATACGACATGATGATGATATACTCTCCCTCCTTTGCCAATACACTCTTTTCCCAAAAGCACATCTAGTTACGTAACGGAAACTGAAAAAAAAAACAGAAAATATTGGCACATATTTCGACAGTCCTTCTAAAAGCACTTTGAGGTTTCTATAAAAAAAATATGATTTAGTGAATATTTTCGGAAATATTCGCTCCGAAAGTAGCAGAAATTGTGTCCCCCCCCCCCTGTATTTCCTAAACGGTATGTTCAAAAAATATGAAAAAATGTACAAATATAAAGCTTAATAAATGCTTACAACGAAAATTGTTTTAAACATGATTGGACATACCGTTTTTAAGTTATTGCCAAAAAACTGCCTTTCTCAGCAAAAGGACTTAAGTGCCGGGGAGATACGCTCTTTTGTTAGTGTTTTTTTTTCATATCGTATTTTTTGCATCTGTAGTGCATTTTTTTTGTATAAACGGCTGCAGAACCCTTCATGGGCGAGTCCGACTCGCACTTGGCCGCTTTTTTTTAAATATCATCAGTCAAAAGTTGTCGACATATGCCTCCCCGAAATACCGCCATAACTGTACTGCGCCGCCTGAATCCCACAGACTTCAGCTACCTGCACTAGGTCATCCTTCTTAGGGGGCCTCGTCACTGAAGAACTCTTCGGCCCCAGCAGCCGTCGGCTCTACGAGAAATGTGCCCTGCTCGTTGCCACTTAATACACTTTTGCAATTCTTCGAGATATTTCTCAACTCCATTGCAAAAACTCAATAGGGTTGATGACGGGTATGAAAATCAAAATTCTATTTAGTCCGACAGTTAGACAATACAAAAATATTGGACTCGTATTTTTTGCTTTTTCAAAATAATAAAAAATACTCCGATAAATCGCATTGAAGTTTAGCGGTGGAGGCTCGTGACGTCACTCCTAGGTAAAATTTGAACACGTCACGCGACATTTTGACTCAATCTATCGCCTTAATTTTTTGATTTCGTAAAAAAGAAAAAATACTTATCCTATATTTTTTATTAATCTACAAGACGGACGGATTATTAAAATTTAGTCATCATCCGTATTGTATTCCTCTCAATAACCAATTCGTTCTACTCATCAGTTAAATCACAAATGTAAAGCCAATAGAGTCGAAGTGCTTACCAGCCACCTAATTGCAGTTCGGCATTCGGAACTAAACGATTGATCGGCAACATTTAGACAACTAAAACTTAACCGGCCACTAGCAACAAGTCGAACTCAATTCAATCAGCTTATTTCTGTACTAAGTAGAAAAGGGATTAAGGCTATTCGCATTACTGAGGTGCTTATAACGTTTTTTGTCCAAGATTTCTCTACTGACACTTGTCTCGGGGAAAGTCTCTGTTCAGGGAGGTTTTACTCCGAATCTCGAAGTTCGTAACGTGCCATTCCTCTCGCTCTCGTGTTAAATTGTATTTGTGTGAGCGGGATGGCGCCATACGCACTTCGAATTTCGAACTTCAGAGTAGCTCCTCAGCAGTGGACGTCTATGGGTTCAAATGACGACTAGGTATATAATTACGAGTACTCGTTTTATAACGTATTGTAACAAAACCATAATTTGTTTACAATGCATACAGGAAAAATAACGGGATAATGTTTATTATTTAGAATTAGAGTTATATAATGTCTTTGGAGGAAATAATTGAACTCAGTCTACCACAAGCAGTCCTTAAAACTAGCTGCTATACTGAGCTGGAACAAAAAACGGTACGTACATAGTTACTATTTTTAATAAATATGTAGTCTATAGTTATTGTTTTCGCTTCAAATCAAATCAAAATATCCTTTATTCAAGTAGGCCTAGATACAAGCACTTTCTAATTGTCAGTTACATTGAGAGAGGTCTTTGCTGGGAGACATACAATATGATCCAACATTTATTGCAAGGAATAGGGACAACCCAGAAAAACCTAATCAGATCATTTAACTTCATATATGGGTTGTTCTAATGACGTTTTCTTTTTGTATATCTGTCGCAGGGAAATGAGCAAAACAGGGATCTTGACAAATATCTAAGGGATATGACCAAATCACGCAGAATGTTAAAATGGCGACCTCTGTAAAGAGTGTATCGGCAATACTTAAAAACCGCATACTATGGTTCTTAAATAATGCCAATAAAAATGAAACCCAAAAATAGTTCGATAAAACATAAGTTTTAAACATAAATTGTTTTTATAATTATTTTATAATAGTAATTATTGAAACGCAACCCTGAAAACATAAAACTAAAGAGTAGACTACCCAAAAAGTTATTAACATTTTACCTAATTTCCTCCGAGAGGTAAACGACAACGGCCATAAAAGATTATTTGATTATTTACAGTAATAATAATAAAAAACAGGTTTCATTTTAAACTTTTAGAACCGAGAGTACTCGACGAATTCAGAGGAATAAACCATTGCATTTTTTTTTATTTCTAAGTGTTATTTATAAGCACTACTATATAGTTGATCCTTGGATATTTTCCATCAGCTTTTGTGATCTAAAATCAACACAATAGAAGCCATTGTTGTAAGAACAATTTTTGTAAGAGGCCCTTTGAAATTTAATAAATATTTCATTAGGCACTTAAAACTGTGATCGTGTTTAAAACAGTTCGCCAGTGAGGAGCATTAACGGAAATATTATTATGTATTATCATGACTTCATGACTATGAGTAATAATAATTAAACATAGTAAAATCACCAGGAATGTTGGCATTATTGACGCGGATTTTTCCAAAGTTTATGAACAAAATACAATATATAATCCACTTCCTTCTTTTCGTACTGGGTTTATAGAACCTCCATAGATAAGTACCTATACCGCGGATTTCAATTGAAAAAATAACTGCCATTCCTATAAAAATAAATAACTGGAACAAAACAATTGCAGCAATTTGTTATCAAAGCCGCAATGGTATTTTTAAAAGTCTGCGTCTACCAGCATTTTCCAAGATATGTAGTATTTCCAGGCCAACAATGCTACTGAAACCAGCCATCATTGTTTGCGTGGTTTTGGTCATGCTTCCAGCGTCGGCGCAGGGCGCCCAGACCGGAGCGGACGAAGCCCTGATATTAATAGCCAACCTGGTGCTGGCCGGCCACATGTCCAGCCACCCTAATGATGCTAGCGCAAATTTCAGGTCTCTCGGTAAAATTCGAAATTGTCCATCTAACTGTAAAATCTATAAGGCAGGCCCGAAATTGGTGTGCAAATGTGAGAAATGAAAAAAATGTAAAGCTCAAATAAATAGTAAGTAACTGATCGACTATTATTTCATTCATTTAGATTTCCCTTTCCCTAATAGTGGATACACAATACTACCAAGTAACTAAGAAATAATTCTACTAAATAAGCTGACATGCTAATTTTTATCATATCAGATACGCTGATCTGGACAGCACCTGCTTGTTGTCGACCGTTCACTCAAGATTAGATCAAAAGCCGTCATACCCGCAACTAAACGTCTCGAAGACCCTTTTTTTATGGGTCGCGTATTCAAAGGGTACCAAGCCTGAAAAGTTAACGCTTTCATAATTCTAACGTAAGATTTCGGTACAAATTACATGATGATTTTTAATAATTATGTGTACCAAAAAGATTCGCTGAGCCAAACGTCAAGTAATTGCAAGTGCAGACACTGGCCACGAGTACTGACCAGGCGGGTTATTGCCTAACGAAATTTTGACAATTGGTATCCGAATCAACTGTCATAGCCCATACAAAATCATGACACTTGATTCTGATTCCGAGCGTCAAACACGTTAGACGATAGGGGTCCAGATATCGATCTTCATTAAGGGGGAGTTCTAACCGAAAGGTGATGTAATACCGGCGTTTCTCTACTTTGCTGAAGAGTCTCATACCCAGAAGTCGCATAACACGTCCCGGATTTAACGTGTCTGTGTTATATTTCATATGTTAGTTTAGAGGTATTTATTTATGGGCGGTAGTAGCCTAGCCAGATAGTACATTCTTCACCGATAAAAGATACCATGAAACAACCAATATTTAATAATAGGATATTACTGCAGACGCCGGGAAAGAAGGGCTTGCCGGGTGAGTAGGTATAGACGGCCGACCGTAGGGAGGCCGGATAGTGATACGAAGCCGGCAAGCACTTTTCACGGCCAGAGGCATGTGTAATGCTTTTCTCAAACATATGCAATGAAATAAAAAAATACACCACTCAAAAAACTAACTAACGACAGAAGTTTTTAAATTTTCCCTCCAATACCACCATAATGTTTTTTTTTTCAGGGAAGTCGTCCGTATTTCGCGTGTGTTGTGTAGTGTTCGAGTAGACCCTATTAGGGGCGTTATACACAACCTGATAATAAGAATCTTAATTTGTATAATAAATAAAATAAATGCAGAGGATTTTAAATATTGTCTATGGTCTCTGGTGACTTACGTATAGACAATATTTTGTATTTATTCATCAACATATGAACTATACAGATTTGTGTTCTTAACGTCGGTTCGTGTATAAAGGCGTGAAGGCGAATATTTTTGGCCCGATAACCGTTCAGCCACCAGAATAAAAGTAAAAAAATATTATTGAGTTGTTTAGCCTATTCACGAAAACAGGTGCCATGTTTACATTAAAATTAAAAAAACTTACTTCCCGGCCTAGGCCTGCAATTTTGTATGAAATTCCTTTACAGGAATCTGAAGTTGTTCCGCCCGCAACGTGATACTTTGAAGCCTGTTTTAACGCACGTAATGACGATATTTCATTGCATGTTTGAGAAAATAGTATGTATGTATATATCACGCGTTGGACTAGTCTGTAAGTGATATGTACAATGAATGGGTAGAAAAATTTAATGATCTCAGATCTCAACCATAACATCGGTACGGAAAATAAACCGGTTTTCAAGCCCTGCTTCTAAAGCTTCACAGCTGTAGCGACCTTTTCGGCCAGAGACATAAAAACAGGATCGGTGACAACGGAAAGACCCCAGAAGGGTTACCACGATGCTCGAAATCCGCAGTTCGTATCGTGTCGATTTTCTCACTCTCGTGTCAAACTGTATTTGAGTGAGCGGATCGGCACCATACGGGCTTCGAATTTCAAACTTTAGATTAACCCCTCAGAGCCCGTCACAGATCACGTCACGTGTCACTCGGTGACGTCACAGGTGACGGGATAGGAGTTTTCTCGACAGCGGCTTATTGGATTCCGTAGTTACACTGATATTTATTTTGTACAGTCAGCATCAAATAATCTATAGCATCCAAAGCGCCAAATATATTGTCACGTATCTTTATGCTTATGCCATGGTCAGAGATTCCAAGACCTTGCCACATGACATATACTTGTCTCCGTCTCCGCTCCGATTTTACTGTGGATCGTAGTCCCTTAAGTAAAAAAAACACCGCTTTTCGAACTTAAGAAAATAGTTAGATTCTTTGCCTTGTGTGACTCATGAAGCGAATTCTAAGATGTGTCTACGTCACAGAGTTATTTTTATGCTATAGCAGGCAAATGAGCAGACGGATTGCCTATGATCACCGTCGCACATTGACACCTGCAACACCAGAGGAGTCACAAGTGCGTTGCCGGCCTTTCAGGTGGGAGTACGCTCTTTTCTTGAAAGCTTGTCTTGAAGGCTCGAAGGTCGCATCGGTCCGGAAATACGGCAGGCGACAGTTTATTGCACAGTTCAGTCGTAAGGACATGTTGCGATATATTTAGCGCTTGGGATGCTATTATACATAACTATAAACAATCGAATTAGTTACTCTTTATACACGAATGAAACGACAATTAGAGGTAACAGACTGTCTTATCGTTAAAGAGCGATCTCTACTAGACAAACTTACCCCTTCTTCCCCGGATCCATTTGTTATCCATAATTTGAAAGTCATATAATTTCGTCCGAAAATCATTTGTCATAATTCTGAATCCGTTAGCTTTTCAGGATTAAATGATGGCCTTTAGAACCCATTAGATTCAGTGTGGTTTGTTTTCTGACAGTCTTGAATTTGGGTAAAAAGTTAACGATTTCCGAGAAAAATTTAAGTATGAGTTTCGGACAAATATTACTTTATGAATTTCCATTGTATAGAAATGGAATCTCTGTTCATTGAAGATATTTTAAATGAAATAAGTGATAGGTACGGGCTATTTGAAGGTTACTGAATCGATTTTTTTGTAGTATGTACTTCTCTTTGCGGCATTATAGCGTCAATACGGCGCACTGATTTATAAAAAAATTGGTACAAAGATAGACGGACATCCGTGAATGGTTACCGAATCCGTTTTGCCCGACTAAGCTGGAGCAGAAAAAGAGGGTTATGGATCTTCGCCGCGAACGAAGTTGCGGGCACACTTTATAGAGCTATATTATTATTTATGATTTTACAACTAAGTAGTCCATCATTCTGTATAATAAAACATAATTACCCGATATGCCCTAATTTTTTTTGTTTGAAAACTGTGATACGAAAATGACATACTTTTTTGTAACTCAATGGAAGTTTTCCTTATACAGAATGATGGACTACATGATACTGCATTTACCTATCTGTACCAATTTTCACTCAAACCAGAAGAAATATAAATTACACCAACCAGATAAAATCGGTCATTTTACAATAAAGTTGGGTTTTTTGAGTACCTACTGTACTTCTTCACATGTTTTAACGAGCATCATTAACACAAATATTTCCTTGTGAGAGGAAAATAAGTATTATCTTAAGGAATAAACTTATAATATAAACTCATTGCGTAGTATGCAGCGCTTGTGCCTGCACAACGGGAACAGATAAGGTACGTTCAAGTTATTTTACATATAATTTAATCCTTCCACCACCCCTAGTTACTAAAAAAATTTGATAATGTAGACCCGAAGGTATATACCGTACTACATATCATCTAGTAAAAATGGAATGCCTATTCATTAAAGATACTTTCATAGCTAAAATAAGTGTAACGGGCTATTTAAAGGTTAATTAAATGATATTTAATTTTGTTTATTTGTATCTAAGCCTTTGTGCTCACATCACGTCAAAATGGCTTGGCGGATGTCGTCCATCTTTGGTACGAGGAAAGCTGGCCATCTGAGCAGTGATGATGATCTGACTGATGGTTAATCTACTCTTCTTTCTTCTCTTCGATGTTAATCTACTCTTGACTATCTTATAAACAAGTTTACCAAGATTCAGCTCCAGATTTTAAAGTGACAATGAAAGTTAGACAAATACATCAGGTCAAAGATAATCCAAACTTTTGCAGGTTTTATTAAATTTGACACTTTTTCTCTGAAGCTACTATACCAACATTAAAAATTTATAAAACCTAATTTGTAGTAAATTCACTACCGTTTATTTTTGTCAAACCAACCATGCAGGTATTTTCGATGGTATTTGAGATAAAAGCAAGTAACTGAAAAAAATGACATTTCAACCAAAATCCTGACGTCAGCACAGTCCTCACACCTGATACCGTAGACTTTTTGGGGGTCTATCAGAACGCCTCAAGGAAGCCCTGGATTTACTTTGAAAACTACACGAATTACCCTGAATTATCGAATTTTCTCATACTATTAAGCGGCTAGCCAGCAAATGAGCCATCTGATGTGTAATAGTCATTATAGTACGTACAAACGGTAGTATGTACATCAGTGAAGGAACAACCTTTAAATGTTGTTATTTACTATTGTTTCTTGAAGAAACATGCTATAGCCCTCCGGAAACACTTCAAGAGGGAACTCATTCCACAACCTTCCTGTAGTCAATATAAATTTCACGCTTACAGTTACATGCAAATATTGAAAATACACAGAAAAGAAAGATTTTAACATTTTCAAAAATAGATTTAATATTTTTTTTAAATATGATATTGTTTTTTTTTATGTTCTTACTTTCTGACCGCTTTGACAGTTAATAAAAAGGAACAGATTTGATCTGTCAGTCAAGTACCCTACTAAAATGTATAACAGTACAATACCACTTGTTCCATGTCAATGGCTCAATATTACAGGACTCCATATTTAGTTTTAACGAATTGAATTTTGAACATTGATAAAGTGATACAAAATATAAATTTGACCAACATAAAAATGTAACTGGGTTGTAACCATGTAATATAATTACACATTTACACCTACTTCCAGGTCAGCCATGCTGTTAATAAGTGTGGCTATACTTCTTGGCGTGGCCGTAACTAGGATGACAGCACGGGCCCAGGCTGACCCGAATGGATTAAGCGAACCAACCAATGCGAACAGATTGGACGAACCAACCAAATTTATCGGAATGGGCGAGGTAACCAACCCGACCGGATTGGATGCTCTAATGTTCATAGCCAACGTAGTTCTGGCTGGATATAGGTATGTCTAGTAACCCTAACCGTTTAGGTTCACTTCGTCCACATTCCCATTTCGTCCATATTCCCATTTCGTCCATATTCCCACTTCGTCCTCTTCCCATTTCGTCCTTATTCCCACTTCGTCCTCTTCCCACTTCGTCCACATTCCCACTTCGTCCACATTCCCACTTCGTCCACATTCCCACTTCGTCCACATTCCCATTTCGTCCACATTCCCACTTCGTCCTCTTCCCACTTCGTCCACATTTCCATTTCGTCCATATTCCCACTCCGTCCACAAACCACTTCGTCAACATTTCTAGCCAACGCTATTTTCGCTCACCACCACCCTCGAGGACTTTTAGTATGTTCATTCTGGACATTACAATGTTGAATACATCTCATCTCTTTGTAGTCGACTGTACAAACAAGAATTTGAATGGGGATATTTTATGTAGTGATTACATTATGTTTTATTTGGTCTCGATTGTTTACTCATACCTACTGGCTACTTATCTAAGGCACTTGTCCCACCGCCGGCGAGTAAGCGATGAGCTATCAGCGATTTTCTCGCCCAAGAAACGAACAAAAGATAATCGCTCCCGTGTAAATAAAAGAGAAAGATATATTTATAGTTCATCGCTGGCTGTTCACACTGCCGGCGATCTATCTCTCTCTTTTATTTACATGGGAACGATTATCTTTTGTTCGTTTCTTGGGCGAAAAAATCGCCGATAGCTCATCGCTTATCGCTGGCAGTGGGACAAGTGCCTAATACTCAAATGAAGTACCTGCCTGACAAAAGTCTGAATCAAGGGTGGTCACCTGGGGAACTAATATCGTTGCCCACGGTAATTATTTCACCTTTAGAATAAAACCGACCTAACTGCATAATAAATTGTTTGAATGTTAGGGTCGCTTTTATTCGAAATGAGAATTTTGTTGGTGAATGTGTTGGTAGTGGTACTGAATAATCGCCGTATGCAACCGTATACCTAAACAAGTAGAGACAAAATAAGTATAAAGACGTATGAATTATTTAAAGATCCGTTTATTACATTTACTTGCATCACATTTGCAAAGAGGGCCCTATTAATATTTGACCAGTAATAATATTAGTAATTTGAGTTGCTGAAAAACTTGCATGTTAACAGGTCAATTTATAAAATACAATTTTTTTAAGAAATTGGATTGTATTTATTTCACTTCTTACAAGTTGCCTGCGTAACGGATGATATTTCTGGTTAAAACGTATGTCACTAGGCCGTCTATTTTTGGGAAACGGACACAAGGTGCTCCTCATCATTCTACTATCGTAGTAATTGCCCTCTTTCACAATAATTTGGCACATTAAATAGAAGTTCAGATGTCCTTTACCGCCAAATTTGGAGTTTAATCTTCGATGATAACCTTCGGCAGTATTGGTAGTTCTGTGCATATTGTCCGCACAACTTAACACGTCGTGATCTTTCGAGTACCACTGTCCCTGAAAATATCTTTTAAACAGCTGCCACTCTTGACTGTTCGGTGCTGTATCCACTATGGAATTCCAGGCTTCCCGCATAAAATTTGCTGGAAGCAAGACAAAAATGGCACACAACCATGCAATTTGTCGTCCCTCAGACGTGGTCGTCAATTTACAGCTTTTAGCTCGTTTCCAAATCGCCTTGTTAAAATGTTGGTAGCAGCCGGTCACCTCTGCTTGAGGGAAAAGATCTAACTGCATTTAGTTGAGCGATCTCATAATCGCATTTAAACTGACCAATATTCACATGGAGCTGTGTCTTAATAATACGAAAGAGGCGTTTGTACGTGTTCTCAGTTTTATTGGGCAGCATTGCAAATATGACAGGGTAAATATTGACACTTTTTTCATCTGAATAATAGTCAAAATGAATTATGTACAGTTGGTAAAAAGGTTTCGGAGCCGATCTAAACGTTCCGTCGCCGAAGTAGGATCCCTGGTTTTCGTTTTCCATCACATTTTTTGCAAGATATGTCCAAGATATTAAAATCTTCTCCCTATTACCGTCTTCAATTATATGCAGCTGTTCTGACATACCTCTTGGTAGCGTAACGTCTTTTAACTTTGAGAAAATCAGTTTTTCGGTATCCAAGTATTTTTTTTTTCACTCTATATAATATACTTTTTACCGAGGAAAAACTTGGAATGTCACTAGCATTGACATCATCTTTTATTTTGTCCACGCATTCCTCAAATATTCCCTGAACCGAACTTAAATTACGGCATACCTCTTCTTTAGCTTCTGATATCATTTTTCGCACCTTTACCGCAGTTTTATCTGGTTGGCATGCATGGATATTCTCACGTAAAATCCGTTTTCGATCGCGGTCTAAAGTTATAGATGCGGAACATAGAGTTCTGTCGGTGCACCGCCACCGAGAACAGTTACTACCTTCATTACTGAGAGTATACGTGTACTTATCCCGAAGAATAAGCAAGTCTTTGCCTCTATTTGTTTTAACAAATTTTAAGTCAGGCATCGTGCTGAATTGAACTGCAATGACATTCAGACTGACTTGTGCCATTAAAATTTGAAACGGAATTAAAAGTACTTCAATTGAAAGTGGCCAGTATTACTGGCTTATAGATAATAATAAGCACTAATAATAAAGTAATTGAAACTAATTAGTCACCAAAATAGTTTTTCTTTACTGATTGATCTAACAAGTATAGTCAGCAAAAAAACGTATCCCAGAAATGAATATTTTGACATGAACTTATTTATTTTATTACTTTGGTTACTTAGTTTACATTATGTCAATAAGATTATACAGGATGGGCACCGCAACTGGAGCAAACTTTTAAAAATATACAATTCAATTGTATTTTTTAATGTTGTGTCTTGGTTGGGAATGTGGACGAAATTGGAATGCGGACAAACTGGGAATATGGACCAAATGAGAATGCAGACGAGTTGGGAATGTGGACGAGATGGGAATATGGACGAAATGTGAATGTTGACAAAATGGGAAGTGGACGAATTGGGAATTGGTTGCGGACGAAATGGGATTTTGGACGAAGTAGGAATATGGACGAAATGGGAATCTTGACAAAATGGGAAGTGGACGAGATGGGAATGCTGACAAAATGGGAAGCGGCCGATTTGGGAATTGATTGCGGACGAAGTGGGATTTTGGACGAAGTAGGAATGTGAACAAAATGGGAATGTGGACCAAGTGAACCTAAACGACCCTAACGACGCCAATTCTGCGCTAAATAGCCCTGCAAATAACTGTCCAGCTGGTTGCACAATATACCGGATCGGAAAGAACACGAAGTGCAAGTGTTGAATAAAACAATTGCCTATATCAGGGGTCGATGTGACGCTGCGGCTCTATGGATTAGTTTTTTTTTTCAAAAAGTACTATTTATTGTTGGCAAGGAAAATGTTTGTGGCTCTTTAAAACTTTGAAATTTTGTAAATTGTTATTTTTGACTCTTCTGATTTAAAAGGTTGCTGACAATGCTGGTTCAATTTTATATTGAAAAATCACGAACGCGTATAAACTCGATGATCCTAAGTAGTAAGTTTTCATTTGAAACTGTATACATTTTGAAATCCGAATTGGATACTTAGGACAGTAGAAATGATGCCTGAATTAATTTTCGTGTAACTTATAGATTTTTTAAGTTGTTGGGGCCAACTGATATCGTATTATTTTTCTCTCACACGTGTGAATATTAAATAAAACAATAGTCATGTATGACTCAACAAGGTATTCACATGTGTAAAACAATAATGTAATAAAACTTAATTATAACGAAGTGCATATTGAGAAAATATATATCCTGAGTCGGGTTTAATTTATCGTGAAATTCCCATCATATACGTACGTAATAAAAGGTTTTTTATGCAATACATATTTTAGATTTGGTCCTTCTTCCCCACACGTATGAACACCACTCTATGTCGTAGCAAGTAAAATCTGACGATAGCTCAGAGTTTGTTTGATCGGGAAACCCTACGCAATGAACATTTTGTAAAATGTTACCTGTTTATAATAGTAATATTTATCTCAAAAAATCCTCCCGCGATCCATCCCTACTTCTGTAACCTACTGAAATTTAGCTAAACCATTCTCCCTAACATCACCTCACAAAATGTAACTTATACAAACATATAAAAGCTATAAGTGACCAAATCCTGAATGGTGACTCCTTTCATTGTTTAACTGTGAATTCTGGTGTGAATACCGGTATTTTTCTATACAATATAACCGGTATTTATTTTCGGTATACCTATCTCTTATTATTATTTTTGTATTGTATGAGCTAATTTCAAAATCCAGTAGCATTTCCGAAATCATATTTAATATATTTTTTATGTGGCTTTATAAAGGTAATTCAATTTAAATTGACACTGGTAACGGTCCCTGTGTATGTGCGTCATGAATGTGTTTTCTTTTAAAAGTAAAAGTATACTACAAGCTCTGACTTCACGACTTTTGAATCAATTCGGGCAGATGGAAGCAATTACCGTAACGCGATTTTTATTCGAACCGGCGGTCGTTAACAAAACCTCGAGAGGACCGAAGCTGCCGACGTGTTAGCGGTGTAGGACCAAAACATGGAGAATGTGATAATTGAATTTTCCCGCAACTTCGTTCGCAAATTGTCTGAGATTATTCTCATTTGTTAAGGAAACTGTACATCTCAAAGCACGTTCAGATTTTTGTCAAACAATATCGCACTGTTAAAACTCATTGATATATTTCGAATACCGGGACTCCTCCACAAAAAGTAGAATTTACAATTTGTACACATTAAATAACAATTTCAAAAAACGCGATTCGAGAAACAGAGTTGTTTTAGAGTTCCGTACCCAAAGAGTAAAACGGGACCCTATTACTAAGACTCTGCTGTCCATCCGTCTGTCTGTCTGTCTGTCTGTCTGTCTGTCTGTCTGTCACCAGGCTGTATCTCATGAACCGTGATAGCTAGACAGTTGAAATGTTCACAGATGATGTATTTCTGTTGCCGCTATAACAACAAATACTAAACAGTATAATTTTATGTCTGTGTCAGTAACCACAGCTTAGGAGTAGGGCTCTGCCAACACTGAATTTTCATAGATACAGCTGTTTGTAGCGTATATTTTGTACGGAACCCTCAGTGCGTGAGAGAGACTCGCACTTGGCCGGTTTTTTTCTAATGGCGTACGATTATAGCGCCAGCGCTATATTCTCTTAAACAAAGTAATTAGCTCAAACGGTTTGCTGGAAATGCTTCCGATGGCCGCTGCACGTTTATTTACGGACACTAAAACTATTGCCGCTTTAGCGAGACCGTTACGTTCAGTGGCACTAAAGCTTTGCTAGTGACGGCTGTTGTACCGCTTTTTCGGTACGAGAATGATACTGCCAGCGAACTACTCAAAGTTAACTTAAAGTTTGTAAGCAATTTTAGAGAAAAAAAAATGCGAGGAAAAATCTTTATCGTCTTTATATTAAGCATGAGATATCTATACTATTATAAAGTTTTAAAAATGAACATTGAAGATATTTTCAAAAAAAAATGATTTTAACGGTCTATTTGGAGGTCACTGAATCGAAAAATATTTTTTTTTACATTTTTTGTATGTTTGTATGTTCGTATGTGTCATTGTGGCTTCAACGCGCAAAATCGGCGTAACGGATTTCAACAATTTTTAGTACACGGGTAGCTGGGTATCTCCAGATGGCTATAGGATACTTTTTACACAACCACGGTGAATAAAAAAAAGGGTAATGACTTTTTCTCCTCCACGAACGAAGTTGCGGGCACCTTCTAGTCATTTATAAACAAACTCCAGATGGTTGCCTAACCAGTGCGTAGCGTGGCGAAAGGTTAATAACCACCTTTTTCTTTAAATATGAGTTGTATTTGGTATTGCTGTTATTGCCCCAAATAAATATAATAAAAATAAACATTATCTATGTACCTAGAGTAAGTAAAATTTAGTCGTCGTTATCGTCATCAAATAGTATTGGATATAGTAAAATCAGTAGTAACTGATCTACAACAGCAACTTGATTATAATTTTCAACTAGGTCGATGTGTAAAAATAGTCTGGTGTAATAACATACAATACTGTCATTAAAACCGGTACAAACATCCACGTGTCACACATCACCAAATTGGTTTTGAGTACTAGCTTAAACTCCTACGGGCTCTGAAAAACGTAAACTTCAACTTTAGCCACCCTAACGCTACAGACTTAACTTTTAGTGCGACCGTTCCTGAAGCCACGTTTCGAAAAACATTAAGCGGGTTTTGTATATCAACGTGTGTCCAATGTTTGGCAAGCTTTACCAAACCGAATGCTACTCACGTAACGCCAATAAGTCCTTTTATTTCTCATATATGAAGACGTACCGTTTTTATGTCAAGAGACACTCCTGCACACTTAAATTATAACGAAGGTTGAAGTATGAAGGAGTTATATTGATCTGAATTAAGACTTCTAAATTCGTACAATTCCTCCTGTCTTTACCCTGTTATTCTTCCTCCTATTCCGCCAATCCAAGGTATGCCGTGCCGATGGATGCGTGGCTAGAGACTAGTCTAGTCGTTAGCGTGCCGAATTGCCCAGGGACTGGTGACCCCAGAATGAGGCTAAACCCTTACCTGGTATGCGCGGCTCTGCTAGGTTCGAATATTTTATTCCTAGCTGCTCGTGGGAACGGAAATGGCGGCGATGTGGTTTGCAACCCATCATGTCTCGGTCCCAGCGAGAGCGAAGAGTGGGCTATGGAGAGCCGCTTTGCTACGTTAAATGTAAGCGGAGGAATGAATGATAAAATAGTTGAAGTATGTCAGATGATAGATGCGAGAAATATTGATATTCTGTGTGTGAATAAGACAAAGCGAAAGGGCTGTGACAGCACAAATGTAGAGATTAATGAATGTTGATGAAGCGGCAGTTATATGCAAGGACCGTAGCAAGTGGAAGGAGGTAGTCTCTGCCTACCCCGTAATGAGAAAAAAGGCGTGTATGTATGAAGTGGGATAAGAACAAGTTAAGACAAGTTCGCCCTGAAAAATAGAGTGTGATTTTACATCGATAAAACAGCAAAAACTGTATTGCTTACTACTCGTAGTAGCATTTTCTTAGAGAATTTTTTTGCTAATATTCTTCCACAGACTTAAACTTAATCATTTTGAGATTTTCTTACGTGTGACGTGTAATATAGAAGTATTTCCCTCCCTGTTGGAAAATTATCGCTAAGAAAATATATTATATCGTCACGATACGATACGTAAACCATTTATACACGTCTACTGTGCTTACGTCCCGTTCTATAAACTTCTATAGGTGTACACATTCGTTACAATTTACAGGTTTTTCGGATATCAACTTATTACATTACAATTAACGGTAAACTGACTCGCAGTCTCTATTTCGGGATCCTACATGACTGCGCCAATAAGGGCGTTACACATAGACTCGTCTAAGCTCGCTTAGTTCCGAACAGACTTACATTATTAACAGAGTTAGATTTTACAGTCTAATTGTGTAATAAATCTTTGAATACAATTAAAAGGCAGACAAGTTACGCTCGCTGAAATATCATATATCGCCAATAAAACGCTACTCTTAAGTTTAACCTGTATCATCATATTACCCACAATATTATAAATCCCTGTAAGGTGTATCTAGGCAACAAAGATTCGGAAAGTATTTAATAAGGTATAATCCAGCATACACGGCTCACGATTTCATTCATCGAGATTTCCCCAGCCAACAATAATTCGGCCCTGCTCTCGGGAGTTTCGACTATTCTTTGATTCTCATAATAGAACTGCAAAGCACTTTCATTTCACAAATAAGTAAGACGTCGAATCGCTTCAATTTAGAACCCTTATGATAGATAGAAAATTTAAACAACCAACTGAAAATTTCAGAAAATTACGCTTTCACTTGCTAAACTATTGGAATCTGTGTTCAGATCCTACCTGACTGCGCCAAAAAAGCGACACTCCTAAATATAACCGTATTACGTAATTTTATCCCCTTTATCGCCAATTCCTGTAGGGCGTATCTAGATAACAAAGATTAGGAAAGTATTTAATAAGGTATAATCCCGCATGTAAGTGCACGATTTCATTTATCGAGATTTCCCCAGCCAACAATAATTTGGCCCTGCCTGCGGGAGTTTCGACTATTCTTTGATTCTAATAATAGAATCGCGAAGTTAGCTTTTACTACCATTTTTCATCTTAAAGCTCAGGTTAGTTTTTCTTAGAAACGGAATGGAGTCGGTAAATAAAGTGTACATAAGTTGCTCCTTTTTATGTCCTAAGTAAAAAAAAAAGTTATGTATGCTGCTAATCATCTATCGAGCACAGTGAACTTTAAATGTCTAGGGACAGCACTTTAAGTTTTTACAGTTCCTAAATCGGATAGGAAAATTGCATAAAGAGTTGCACGGCACGTGCTATATCTAGAAGACTACCAGCTCTCTGCGTTTCCCAACTGGAGACCTTTATTGAGAAAGATTTAACCTTTTCAATGGTTCAGAAACTCAAGTGTCACCTTAAGTTGACAATTGTAGGTAAATGTCCAATTACTCCACACTTCCATTAGTTGGCCTTCACACTTAATTTGTAGTAATAAAGGTGACAAACATGGTGTCAACTATTGGGAATTAGGGTGTCAAGCATTGGGACGCTTACGTTATATTTATGAGTAGTGCCTACCGAGGTTCCTAATTAATTTTCAAATCTTCTCAGAACTATTGCGGCAGTAAAGTAAAAGGCATTAACTTGTCACGCGACTATTTTCTTTGAAACAACTTTTTCGTGAAACTGTAGGAGGGAAAGCAATACCAGCAGGCATTCTTTACTCCAGCTGTGAATATCTCGTAAAAATGCTTCAATACACGGAGACATGGCGTAGTGGTTTTTTATAATGTTTTTTTTTATGAGATTTAATGGAATTTAGTTGACCTACTTTTTATCCAATCTCTATAATTAATGGACGACCCTAACTGTAGATAATGACACTCACAAGGCTAAAAATAAACAAGTAATTGTTGGAACTATAATAACTGCTACATAAAAAAAGTGATCACTTTCAATTGTACCAAAAGGTTATTTCGAACCTTCTAATTTTTTTCCATTCATGGATCGGGTTTTCATCATTTCAGTACAGGCCTAACTAACATGTAAATATCATAGTCTATACTATTATAAATTTCTGGATTTGTAATGAAAATCAGCTTTATATGGAGAGGGGTCATGATTCCAGGAAAAATCTTAATAGCGCGATGCAGATCGTCTTTTGTTTTGTATGACCGCGCGGCGCCTTGCCAGTCAGGCGCCATCTATTAGCCAGAATTTCTTTGTCCTCTCATCACGCCAAAACGGCTGGACGGATTTTAACCCATTTTGGTACGGGAATAGCTGGACATCCAAAGATGGTTTTTTTACCTCTTTCCCAACTACGGTAAAAAAGTTTCACGCGGTCGATGTCGCAGGCACCTTCTAGTATAGTATTTTTTTTCTCCAACTTGCTCGGAAATGTTCCCATTAATTTAGTAAAAACACACCGCGAAGACCATCGCTACGTTGATAATATAATCAATTTAAAAAAAAGTGGCATTACTTCCCGGACAGGCCCGGGAAGTGTACATTATTGTGCAGGTTTTTACTTTTAATTTCATCCATGACTTTGAAAATTCACCATACAGCCAATAGTAACGTACAAAAACCGAAATTAAAAAAACTTGAATTGTTTTCTACGTTTAGTTATTGCATGGTTAATGCAAATAATAATAGAAAAAATATATATTGTGTCCAAATCATAATACAGTTCATTTAGCCTTAACGATCTTCAGGAACTGATAAATATTTTGTAGCAAAGGTATGTTATTTTTAATGTTGTGCGTTTAGGAATTGCCGATTCAACTAAAAGTAATAATGTATATATTCATTTTAACTATTGCTATGGGTTTTCTTTTTATTTATTTTCATTACTATATTTCATGTGGAACCAAATAAAATCAAGACGGGAACGTGAATTTCATTTTGTCAAAGATTGTCTGTCGTGTTATTTTTACGAAAATAAGTTACATAAACATGTGTCAAATTTCCTCGCATATTTGGAGAAAAGCAGTATACATGCCTCGGCAGGAATGTAATTGTCACGGATGAGTACGGTTTTGAAGGACGAGGCGTAGCCGAGTCCTTCAATAGATACGAATACTTTTCGCGGCCTCTGCAGTAATATATTATTTCTCAAACATGCAATGAAATGTCGTCATTACGTGCGTTAAAACAGGCTTCAAAGTATCACGTTTCGGGCGGAACAGCTTGAGAGATATGTAAAGGAATTTCATACAAAAGCATACTTGAAATATAGTAATGAAAATAAATAAAAAGAAAACCCGTAGCAATAGTTAAAATAAATATATGCATTATTACTTTTAGTTGAATCGGCAATTCGTAAACGCACAACATTTAAAAAAACATACCTTTGCTACAAAATATTTATCAGTCCCAGAGGATTAAGACTAAATAAACTGTATAATGATTTGGACACAATAATTATAGGTTTTTTTTTTCTATTATTATTGGCATTAACCATGCATTAACTAACCGCAGAAAACAATTTAAAAAATTTAAATCTCGGTTTTTGTACGTTACTATTGGCTGTAAGGCGAATTTTCAAAGTCTTGGATGAAAGTAAAAGTAAAAACCTGCACAATAATGTACACTTCCCAGGCCTGTCCGGAAAGTAATGCCACTTTTTTTTAAATTGATTATCGTATCAACGTATATAACGATGGACTTCGCGGAGTGTTTTTACTACATTAATGGGAACATTTCCGAGCAAGTTGGAGAAAATATTATTATTTAAGACGTTTTGTCGTGATTAAGCCACAACGACACATACAAACATACAAAAATGTAAAAAAAATGTTTTGACTTAGTGATCTTCAAATAGTGCATAGAACTTTTTTTATGTCTTCAAAGTACGGAAATTTCATGTTTACTACTTTATAATAATATTAATAGTATAGACTAGAAGGCACCTTCAAGTGTTTGATAAAAAAAATGAAAATAAAAATCAGAGAGATAGCCTTGCTGTCTACAGAAAGCCTTGATTCGGGCGACATTTAACGGCATTACTAAATGGCCGGTCCCGGCGGGCCTTGATAAAAATCGCATTAGACCTAACTGGCTTAGCTGCGATTAGCGGCCGGCTCGCTTCCTACACAATCGATACTTTATTGCACTAGAGCTGGAAGCATTATTTATTGCACTTGGCAGATAATAAGACAAATAGCAGTTGGTTTTCTCCTGTTTTCGTCTCGGGTCTTCCAGTTATTGGAGGGGTATATTGTGAACTTTAACACATTCACTGCCAGAAACCCGCCTAGCGGGTGCTCTGCTCGTAGACGCGTAGCCGATACCACGCGTTTCCCCGTATGTAGAGTAAAGTGCGTAGCGTTACGAAAGCTTAGCAGCAAAAGTGTTAAAGATCATCATCATATCAGCAGATAGACATCCATACGAGTAGAGTACTCTATTTGTAAATAGTCCCATAAAATATATGCTATTATAAAACTGTAAAAATTAAATGTCTGTACAATAAAGATATTTTCAAAGAAATATTGAAACTTGACTATAGATCACTGAAACGATTTTCTTTTTGTATGTGTCGTTGTGCCTTCATCACGTCAAATCGGCTAAACGGATTTCAAATATTTTTGATACACAGGTAGCGGGGTATCTCCAGATGGTAATAGGATACTTTTTACCCGACCACGCTGAAAATAAAGAGGATTTATAACTTTTTCTCCTCCGCGAACGAAGATACAGGCACCTTCTACTAGACAATATAGAGATTTGATCCTTTCGAAAAAAAAAAACATTCCGACAAATAGAGAACCTCCTCCTTTTTTTGGAAGTCGGTTAAAAACAGAATCGATGGTGACCTTAAAGAACCGACATGATCCCAATTTGCGCGATGCGTATGCGTACCGTGTGTCTTGCAATACGGCACGATGCCGTGTCTTTTTCAGGCACCGCGCTGTATCACGTTAATGACGGCGAGCCGCGGTATTGTGACCAGGCCAAACTATTGATGACGCCTGGGAAACGGTCAGCATTGACTGATGGTCATCTGTTAATAATTAACAGAGCCTGGTGGCGCAACTGGGTCTTAGTTTGGTAAATGTGTGTTTTAAAAAAAGTTGATGATTTACGTACTTTTTGGATTTAAAAAAAAATCAGGTATTCCTACTCAGAATCATGCGTACTATTAATTTTAATCAAAGGAAAAAAGCAATGTTTTCATACTTACTCTGATTTTCCATTACGTTACTTACACAAACTACTTTTATATGCACGCTGCATATAAAAGTAGCGTAAGTGGAATCGGAAAAATTGGGAAACTTTTTTTCTCCAACTAGAACCAATAGTATAACAATATTATACTTATACTAGTATAATATAATAGTATAATAGGATTCTAAATAGCCTTAACTCTTTCAAATCCAAAAAGTATGTAAAATCAAACCAATACCTTTTTTAAACAACCCCAAATAGTGAGCATACGGCATACTTTACCTAATCCCGCCCTGCTCATCTAGAATAGTCTACACGGTACTCTTGGTTACTATGGCAACCGCTTACCGTCAGCGATCCAAACCTTTTCCCCACCAACTTATAGAACGTCCATTTAAATATCGACTGAACTTCCGAAAATAGAAAACGAAGGAACTCCCTTAGATACGCCCAAACACCTTGGAAAGGTTGAATTTGAGGTTTTATTGAAAAATGACATAAGTGCCTTGCTAATGCGCAGATACTTCGTCTCTTATTCAGTCATGCGAAAATTTGGGTCAAGCTCAAGCCTTATGGGTTGGCAGAGAAGGACACCTTTAAGTTCTGATTGCCATTACGCGAAATTTCTTCAGCGCGGTAGAATGTTTCCCTTTGGCCAGTTACAAAAGAATATGTTTATAATTTTTAGGGTTGCGTACCTCAAAAGGAAAAAACGGACCCCTTATAGGATTACTTTATTCTCGGGAACGCGTCGAGTGATCAAGTTGAAATTAACATCAAATACTTATATTACTTATTTGAAAGGGCTATACTGGGGATCTCTTTAAGAGATCGAATTAGAAATGATAGAAGATTCGTAGACGAACCAAGGGCACCGACATAGCAAACAGGGTTAGCAAACTGAAATCGCAACGGGCAGGGCACATAGTTCGAAGAATGATTCGAAGATGGCTGTTGGGGCAGAAAGCTTCTCTAGTGTAGACCGCGTACCGTATGACCACTAGACGCGGGTCGCCTCTATCCGGCCCATCTGGAAATTTATCGAAGTCTGTGTCCAGCAGTGGACGTCCTATGGCTGAAATGATGATGATGATGATGAGTTGATGAGAAAAGCCTTAACTAAATTTGTATAGGTATGGAAGAAACCACCTGTGAGTCAGTCTATCCCATCTAATTAAAAATCCGACTTTAATCATCAGAAATTCCTTATATCACATAAATTATCAGGAGTGATAGCCGAGGGCAATCCCTTTCGACCCAAATAGCCGTAAGTCAGTAAAGGAGTCTTCTCGTTTACGTCTTTATGTAAAGGGTACGTTTGGTAGCGTCACGTGGCGCAGGATAAATGACGTCACGTCCGTGACGTATTGCCCTACCGATAAATGTATTAAGGTATATTTAGAACAGCTGGCATTTGCCAACGATTTCGTTTATTTGGATTAGGTACTGATTTCAAAAATACTTTCTATTGTTTGAAAGAAATGATGACGAAATGAAATTAATTAATGTCGGACATCAAGTAGCCATAATTGTCAACATTTTATTTTTTCCCATTTCCCTAAACCATTTGGAGAAAAATGCCTCTAGAATACAAAAATATTTTTGTTGATTTTTTTTACAATATTTTTGCCTAAAACTACCAAAATAGCTAAAACGGAAACTGACGTCACAGAGTTCATCCAATATTGCCACTATAAAAATATTTTTTTTCCGGTTATCCGTTTGACATCTTTCGACGCATGACACTATTAACGGTTAAATTCACTCGAAGATCGTCTTGTACTTTTCGTATGTTTCCTGCCTTTGGTTTTGAGCTTTTCAACGACTTGGCATTGCCACGGGACCGACGGACACCTCTCTCTATAGACGAATGGCAACCCGTTGGACAATTTCTTTAAAAACGACTCCACTTCTCAACTTTGATTTGACTCATATACTGCTCGGTTCCTTTAATTTTCTACGACTCGGCTATTAAGACCGCATATGCGAACCGCGGAGGGATTTGTACAAGCTGACAACACTCATAATTTGCCTCGAGTGGAGACTATATAATAATGAAGATGATATAAAATATAATGATGGAGTTTATGCAAAGCTCGGATAAATATAATTTGGCCGGCATCAGAGGTGCCAGAACTTCACTGTCTTCGCGAACGTCTTATGCTGCAAATGCTATGTAGAAATAAAGCTTCAAAATGATATATTTTTTGTTAAATTCTGCATATCGCTGGAGCACATGGTGCCCATCAAAATGTACCAAGTAGGTAACTATTTGCACAAATAGATATAAGAGACTAGGCGATCTACGAGTGTTGTTCATACAAGTTTTCTTAAAACAAAATGCGTGGTATTTTCTACATAATTATTGAATGAATCACACCACTGCGTATCAAAGAGAATATAACCACTACGTTTTGCTGCGTATAGTTTCAAGTTTTGACGTTTATCTTGACGCCGTGACAACTGCCGTCATTGTAAAACTGTTTGAGTGCACTAAAATGACAAAGTTCGCATTACACTTTGTTGTCATTTCCCACGTTTTTTTAAGTGTGTGAAACAGAGCTGTGACGTCACGTAGCTCAGTTAGACGTTTGTTACATCCGCCCTTTTTCATTAAGAAATAAGATTTCCACAAATATAAAAAAAATACGTGTATCTTAAAATTTTGCGTTCTTTCGAGATGGACAATAAAAAGTACCATTCAAAAATATGAAATATTGTCAATTAATCAATCATACACATAATAATATTATTCAAACCACATTAATATATTTTTTACCATTATTATTGTTAGTAAAGACTTAATAACCGCCCTCGGAGTACCCGATTGGCGTGAAGTGGCGCAGAAGAGGAGAGAGTGGCTCGTGTCAGAGGCCAAGATCCTCTTCGGGTCACGGAGCCAGCATAGTAAGTAAGTAAGTATTATGGTTAGTAAGGGCCCTTCAGAATCGTCTTAGCGAGGTTTTACTATATTTGTAACTTTGCTACGCACGCGCATACATTGATCTCAAAATCGATTTAGCTGAACCAGATGTGTCCTGTCAGGGAACTAACCAAAGGATCGCAC
Source organism: Hedya salicella (assembly GCA_905404275.2). Classification (NCBI taxonomy): domain Eukaryota; kingdom Metazoa; phylum Arthropoda; class Insecta; order Lepidoptera; family Tortricidae; genus Hedya; species Hedya salicella. The sequence continues at coordinate 16,236,163 of FR990112.1, read as the reverse complement.
TATTCATACTATTGGGATGAAGATTTTTTTTATATGACATACGATCCTATTTTTTGTTGGGATCTAACACGCATCAAATATCTATATAGGACTAACTAAGAATAGAGTGCTCTAAAAGTCAGTAACTATAACTATGAATTTTTAAGTTCGGGTACCAAATCTATATGGAAAAACAAGTATTTTGGCATTTTCATCGTGGCATGCGTTGAAACTACACAGTTGCCACACAATGGGCAATTGATGAAAATTTCTCTTGAAATTTTGTTTATAAGTAGGAATAAGCCTCCTTATTGTCAGAAAAAAATTACAGATTTTTCTGGCTTAGAAAAAAAATGAAAGATGAAAAGGTGTTGGTGGGCCTTATATGACCGCCTATACGGTACGGCGAGAATAACAGTACATTTACAGCCATTTTAATCGAAAATATCAATGGTGCCTTTGCCGTACCGTATAGGCGTTTATATAGGCCCACTAACAAACACCTTTTTCATCTTTTTATTTTTTTTAAGCCACAGAAAAATCTGTATTTTTTTCTGACGATAAGGAGGCTTGTTCCTACTTATAAACAAAATTTTCATCCATTCCCCATTTTTGTATTAATAAATTATAAGGTTCTTGAAAAGAGTTTTTAATTTGATACTGTGAAAAAACACAAGACGTAGGTAACCTTGAAGTATCGTGTTCCAGTCAGATTTTTTTTCTCTATTTTTTTTTTAATGTTATAGGGGGCAAACAAGCGGACGGATCGCCTAATGGTAAGCGATCACCATCGCCCATAGACTCCAACACCAGAGGAGTTACGTGCGTTGCCGGCCTTAAAGGTGCGTCCACATTTGTATCATTTGCCCGTATCAGATCATCGTCGCGTGGCATGATCGCGTGTCACGATCACGCGTTTGGACGTTGCGCCGATACTATCGCTCGAAATCCATTTGCTACGCGTATCACACACTTATATCGGAAGAGTGCGGCATGATCGGCGCGCCGACAGTGAGCGTCCAAGCAGCGCGATACGCAGTCATGCCACGGCACGATGATCGGATACGAGCAAATGATACAAGTGTGGACGCACCTTAAGGGGGTGCATCGAAAATCTAAGCTATTTTTTGTGAGATTTCGGTCAAATCAAATAGGCTGGTTTTCAGATATAAATGCTTTTTATGAAATAATGATCTTTATTCTGTAAGTAGGTCACAAGGGCACTTTTACAAGTCTGACTCTACGGCGTTTCCCAAGAGGAGACCACTGAAGAGAAGGAAGCCGAAACAAACTCAACAGTCAGTCATTTTTTCGAAATAACTCTTATATCTATTACAATATTCATGCTTAGCCTATCCTAAATATATGTTTTGAGTATAAACTCAATGCGTAGTTCTTCAAGGAAACATATCAAAACTTATAAAAGTAAAAAAATCTAGAATATAAAAAAGCAAAATAGTGATTTTTATTTAAAACAACTTACATACGTTTGACATGCCACCTTATAAGAACCGTGTCCCGGTAAAAGTAAATTATTTGGTTTCTGTTTTGGGCCATGCATTTTTGTCTGTTAAATAGTCCTCTACCCTATAATAAGCCTTTGCCATTAGGGACTCTTTTAAGTACTTTTTGAGAGCTGGAAACGATAATTTCAAAGCATCATCTGGTAGCTTATTATAAAAATTTATACACTGGCCTACGAATGATTTGGCTACTTTACAAACGCGGAACTTTCTAATAGCGATTTTGTTTTTATTTCTAGTATTAAAATTGTGGATATCTGAATTCTTAGTAAAAGACTCCACGTTCTTAATAACATAAATAATCCATACTAATATTATAAATACGAAAGTGTGTCTGTCTGTCTGTCTGTTACCTCTTCACGCTTAAACCGCTGAACCGATTTGGATGAAATTTGGTATGGAGATAGTTTGAGTCCCGGGGAAGGACATAGGCTACTTTTTATCCCAGAAAAATACCCTTATCCGCGATAAACGAATTTAAAGCGGACGAAGTCGCGGGCAGAAGCTAGTATTCTCATAAATATATTGGGACGCTACGGTTAATATGTTGATGTCTTTAAAAAGTTCTCTGAAGGAGTCACGGGAGTTCAGGTTATATATAGAACGAATCGCTCTTTTTTGTAACACAAATATAGTCTGTATGTCAGCTACTTTGCCCCAAACCAGTTTGACTATATAACCTATTCAGCGCCTAACGCAGAAACATGTTTGTTTAAAATTTCCTCGATAAAAAAGAAATCCGAAAACACGTCTTCATTTTCCGTTTTTTGTCTAGTTTGTACAAACGACAGATTAATAAACTTCTAAATTATTTAAAAGTGTAATTCTTGCCTTTATCTTTTACTTCACTAACATAAATGTTAAGAAAACGTAGTATTATCTTCGATTTCATTGTACTGTTACACCTAGCTAGCTTACGCTTTCTTTGATGCGCGCGAGCAATAAATGCGTCCCTTATTACAAATTAATCTTATTGGCTGGCTCAACGTTTGGGGCGTGGTTTTTCCTTGACGATGCAGGCCCTTAACACATTCACTATCGTCGGGCGCTCTGCTAGTAGCAAGTTTCTGCTACATATACGGTTTTTTTCTTGTTATTGACTACGAGTGTAGCGCTACGAAAATGACGATTGCTAAAGTGTTAAATCATGATCATAATATATTGATATTTTTGAAATTATATAGCCAGTGTTTTATAAAGTTTCACAAGAGTAAAGATACCTATTAATAACCTAAACGTTTCCTAGTTCCGACTCCCGCTATAGGTCGTTCGTCGCTCCGGCGCGCTCTATATTTCGAAGGTCCTTGGGTCGAACACGTAATTTTAGTTACCTACTGTGGCTGTACAGACTCCGTGCACCGTAACTGTATGTCCGATTTCTTCTATGCACGATCTTTTCTCTCTATCCCACTCCCGAATTTGGGTTGAACCAGTTCGACCCATCTCCGCAATCCTTCGGCCTTGCGCATTGCGTTCCAACCCTACCCAATAGGCTATTGAACAACTTTTTTCAGTGGGATGATATATAATGATGTGTCAATAATAATAATAATAATAATCTCCGACCGATTTCGGCCATGGCGACCACTTCCACTCCTAATTACCTTGGCGCTCATGCGCCCGAAGATGGCTTATGTAGCCGATCTTCGCGGTGAATTTTCGTGCACATTGTCGGCATGTAAGTTCACCGTCTACATAGTTATATATAATGGCTCTAGGTGGACGGGCCTTCAGCTCGTCGCGTTTAGCATCAAGGACAGCCTTGCGGTGATCCTCGAACTCGCTAATTCGGCTGTTAACAATTCTACGCCATTCTGGCCGTTGCGCTGCCAAACCTTCCCATTGAGACGGATCTATACTGCAACTCCTCATATGCCGCATCTGGACATCCTTGTACCGGAGGAGTTGTCCGCCATGCTTCCGCTTTCCTTCCTCCAATTCCGAGTAGAAGATGCGCTTCGCAATTCTCTCCTCCTTCATGCGTGATACGTGACCGCAGCACCGAAGTTGTCGACGCATTAAGTAGGCCTCGATGCCACCAACACGGGCTCGTCGCAGGACTTCGGTATTACGCACTCGGTCGGACCATCTGATCTTCATGATCGTTCTGAGACACTTAAGGTGGAAACGGTCCAAAGTGCGTATGTGACGGCGATTCACGCACCACGTCTCAGAGGAGTAAAGGAGATTTGGCAGCACAATTGCCATATATACCGATATTTTGGTGGCCAGCTTCAGGTCATGCGAGCAGAAAACCTTAGAACACAGCTTTCCAAATGCTGCAGCTGCAGTACCGATCCTGCTGTTGATCTCAGCGTCAAGGTCACACTCACGTGTTATAGTGCTCCCCAGATAACGGAATTTATCGACCTGCTTCAGCTCGTCCTCACCAAGCCTTATGACCAGTGTCTCATGACCATGCGTATCCAAGGACATAACCTCCGTCTTTTTGACACTGATCTTCAGGCCAAACTTACAGCATGTTTGGTGGAAAACGGACATTAGCTGTAGCAGGCCATCTGGGGATTCTGCTAAGAAGCACAAGTCATCAGCATACATAATTTCTGAAATTAATGCATACGAGACCTTGGTGCGAGCCTTAAGTCTGGCCAAATTGAAAAGACTGCTGTCTGTACGGAAGCGGATACGAACTCCCTCTGAAACTGCTTGTAAGACCTCCTTGACTACCACTGCGAAGTATAAGGCGAACAATGTGGGTGCAAGAACACACCCTTGCTTTACCCCACAGGTAACGGGGAAGAGTTCCGATTGTTCGCCGCCTACAGCGACGCAGCATTGCATGTCGTCATGCAGGAGTCTGAGAAGTCTTACAAACTTTTCGGTGCAGCCGAGTTTTCTTAGCACCAACCACAGAGCTTCACGAGGCACACTGTCAAAAGCCTTTTCCAGGTCAACAAAGCAGAGATACAACTGGCGACCTTGTTCTCTGCTTTTTTCTTGTAGTTGACGCACAGAAAAGATAGCTTCGCAGGTGCCTCGGTCAGGACGGAAGCCAAACTGGCTTTCAGGCAGAATCTTTTCAGACAAATCCTTTAAGCGATTCAAGAGGATTCTGGCAAAGGCCTTTCCAGGGGCTGACAGAAGTGAAATACCGCGATAAGAGTTGCAGTCGGATCGGTCTCCTTTGTTCTTATAGAGTGCACTGATACGGGACACTTTAAAATCGTCCGGAACGCGCTCCTCCTCCCACATACGAACAAACAGCTCCCAGATCAAGGTGTGCAACCCCTCACCGCCATACTTCAGCAACTCTCCCGGTATAAGGTCAATGCCAGTCGCTCGCTTGTTTTGCTGCTGACTGATGGCAGTTATTACCTCATCACGCGACAAAGGCTCGTCCAGCTCATTGGCAAAGGGGAGTTGAGGCATTAGGCTGATATTATGCAGATCAGCTGATCGATCTACATTGAGTAGAGTGTTAAAATGCTCAGCCCAACGCATTAGTACGTCCTCCTTACTTGTTAACAAGTGCGTACCGTCCGCTGACCTTAACGGCACTTTCGCTCGATAGCACGTACCAATCAACCCACGTACCTCGGTATAAAACTCTCCAAGCTGGTTTGTGTCAGCAAGCCATTGCATGTGACAAGCTTTTTCGTGCCACCACTTGTCCTTTAATTCTCGAGACAGCTTCCGCAATTCCTGATCACTAGTTTTCACCACTTCTGCGCTTCCACCACGCCTCCGATGCTGACTCAAGAGATTTCGGTGTTTATCGAATGCTGCCCTGAGAACTCCATCATTCTCATCAAACCAGTCTTCTTTTCGCCGGCATTTTTTACCCAAAGTAACTGAAGCGGTTTCTGTAATATGAGAAGACAAAGCTCCCCAAGCGGCATCAACATCACCTTCCTCTTTAACTGGCAGCAGCTTCGCGGATAAGGCTTTAGCGTAATTGTCCCTTACCTCAAGATCTTGCAGCCTCTCCAAGTTTAAAGATAGAGGCTTTTTCGTTACGGATCTGCGTGGACGACGGAGACGCAGTCGCAGCTTAGAGATAACAAGTCGATGGTCAGTCCAGCAGTGCGCGCCGCGCATGACGCGGGTGACTTGCGCTTGACTGATATCTCTTTGCCTCACGATAGCATAATCGATCAAATGCCAGTGTTTGGATCTTGGGTGCATCCACGTTGTCTTGTGCTTCGCGGCAAGCCTGAACATGGTGTTCGATATTGCCAGCTCATACTGAGCACAAAGACTAAGTAGCAAATGACCATTACTGTTCATTTTGCCAACTCCGTGTCTACCCAGAACTCCAGGCCAAGCCTCATAGTCACGACCAACCCTGGCATTGAAATCGCCCAGCAACAAAACCTGCTCTTTAGCGTTTATGCTGTCGAGGCAATGAGAAACTTCCTCGTAAAATTTCTCCTTTATATCATCAGTCTTATCCAGCGTTGGGGCATAGACACTGATGATATTAAGGTAGTTATCTTTGTCCAGGTGTAGGCGCAGTGTGGTTACGCGGTCCGAGATGTGTACAGGGAACTCCTCTAGTCGCTTCACTAACTGATTTTTGATTGCAAATCCAACACCTGAGCGGCGAGGTTCGGAGGAGGCGGTACCTTTCCAAAAGAAAGTGTAGCCGCCACCATCTTCCACCAGCTCTCCTTCATCAGCAAGATGCGTTTCGCTGAGAGCAGCTACGTCCACATCATAGCGACGAAGTTCTCGAGCTACTACAGCGGTTTTGCGTTCAGGGCAGGAGTTGCAATCCCGATCAAGAAGCGTTCTCACGTTCCACGCGCCAAATGTCATAATAGGTGTTTTTGCAGTATTACTATTTCTTTTGTAGCGTCGACCACGAATTAAATTGATGCGATGGCAGCCGCGGCTACTACCACCTTCTAAGAAGGGACACGCTTTTTTTAGGGCACCTTTTCTAGCCCTCTCCTCGGCTGAGCGAGGAAAGCAGTGCCTCCCTAAATAGGGCTGCTTTGTCATCCCAGGTGCTGCCGAGTCCACATTGGCGCCCCCAAATGTGTCAATAATAAGAATATTAGTGAAAAAACTATTTTGACCTCAAAAACTCCCCGAGATATATAGATTAAAATCACATTTTTGGACTTTCCCATAAAATGCTTCAAACTAGATCTTAGTGACGTATGGGGAAATTGAGAACTTTGTTCTGCATGTATGTTAAAACTTGCGTTTCATAACAAAACTTACCACACATTTTATGGTTATGTTTTTATTCAGTAGTATTATTAGTTATTAATTTTTCATACTTTAAAAATGGATTTTTCCACCCAGCTTTTAAGGGCTTATAAAAAAAGCTACACGTAAAATATCGTACTCAAAATTGTAACGTAGTTCCTTATTTTGCTTGTTTCATCAGATGGCATTCTTGTTTGTGGATTTGCGCTACCGCCACTGATTGGGTATACTGGCCTAGCCAGACCTGACTTGAAGCTGCGTGGCTTCAAGGTCAAGTTCTAAAAAATTTAAATACTGTTGCTATTTATGTTAAACGGCTTTATTATGTACCTGTACCTTATCTGCAGTGGAAATCAACTAAGTTTCTGAACTAGAGCCAGTGAAGACTACTTCTTTTTAATCAAATTAATTATAAAAAAATAAATATGAAACAAAAATGTGTCAGAATCGATAAAATATCTCTACAAATGAAAACTTTATGAGACTGTAACCCGTGAAGCAGTTAAGGGGATGCATCGAAAATTTAAGCTATTTTGTAGCGCATTTTTTGACAAATCTAGTATATAAATCAGGGTGGTTTTCAGATATGTGTTTCTTGACTATATAACCTATTCAGTGATTAACGCAGTGTTAGTTAGTCAAGTTTAATGAAAATTTCCTCGATAGAAAAGTTATCCGAAAACGCGTCTTCATTTCCCGTTTTTTGTCTAGTTTGTACAAACGACAGATTAATAAACGGCTAAATTATGTTGAAATGTCATTCTTCCCTTTATCTTTTAAGTAATTAACTTAAATGTTAACAAAACATAATAGTATCTTCGATTTCATGGTACTTTTACATCTGGCGCTTACGCCAAAAACCCCAAGCATGTAGTGTATTATATTTCTCTTTCTTTGATGCGCGCGAGCAATAAATGCGTCCCTTATTGCAAATCACGCTTATTGGCTGGCTCTGCGTTTGGGGCGTCGAAAAATAAAACACAATCGTGGAACTCCTATTTTTGCGATACAGTTTCAAACACCCATGTTTCTTCAGCGTAAAATTACTTTACATTTCTCAATGTTTTCCTGGACCCATGTCACTAGACTCCAGCCATCTTTACCCGCGACTAATGCGTTTAACTAGCGGGGCTTCCGCGGCGGGATTGTTGTTCCGTTTCCCCTTCCGCCCTACGGTGGAGAGAGATTAATAACGTCACGACAAAAAAATCACTGTGATCGGCCGTCCTAAAGTCACTGTGACTTGAAGGCTTCGACATAAAGTATGACGTAAGTAATTGTTAAAACGATAAAAAAACTTCCGACGTGTGTAGAAAAAAAATCAGATAAAATCCTAACGGCTGAACTGATTGCAATTGTCTTGAATCATGGCTTATAACCCCTTTCGATGAAATCACCTTTAAAGCACAAGCATATAAAGCAAAATCGGTTCACCTATTCAAGAGCTACGATGCCACAGAGAGACACACGTCAAACTTATAGCACCTCCTTTTTTTGTTAAGAATCAGAGATTTATCACGAAAGCTACGAACTCACATGCGTCGATATTCCGCTCCTTGACATGACGGAGACTGTATATTTAGTCACTATTTAGTGAATTATTAGGTGCAGGTGTCTGTCAAATTGCTCGATTCGAAATTCGGATTTACTAACAACAGGTGGATATTCTGAAGGCAAATTTTATCCGGTACCTACCCTATAGTGATAAGTATAAGACGAGTCCGTTAAGACCTTAACATTCAAGCAATTGCTAACTTATTGAGATTGTAATATTCCCTTGTTCTCGTTCTACGACGTAGCACAACCACGGTTATATTATTAGGACCTGATTACATTACAATAAGTAACTGTAACTTAACCTGCGGAACAGGTGCGAAAGTCACAGTGATTTTTTGGAACTGGAACAACAGTCACGGTGATTGAAATGTAGCGCTTTTCCCTATATCTGCTCGGCGGGGGCCATTTGCTGCGGTTTGACCCTAATAAGGAGGCGATGACAAGTTTTCCTAGATGCATGTCATGTATTGACGTAAACCTCCCGAGATGGATTTTTCTTCATTTTGAGTGTTTGTTACATAAATGAGCTTTTAATAAAGCAAAAACAAAAATTCATGCATATATCCTATTCTCTCTCTCTCTCTCTCTCTCTCTTCAGATCCACAGATGGTATTAGGATACTTTTTACCCGACTACGCTGAAGAGAAAAACAGGGGTTATGGCTTTTTCTTCCGCGAACGAAGCACCTTCTAGTGTATAATATAAGTGCGATGCACGTTGTGAGTTCTTGAAACAGGAGTGTATACTACTTATATTCTATACTTATTTGCAACTCCTTAAAACGAAGCCTATGTGACCCGTCCACTAGCCTCCTACGTCAACTCCACTAGTTAGCTAGTTACGTCCCAGTTCTGGCTGTAAGTGTGTCATAGACTCATTTAATCAAGCGCGTCTCAAAGCGAGGTGTCGGAGGCGAACGCTCGCTTTGAGTTACTTATCATTGATGGCTGCCTCGACGTAACACAAACAGGACCTCTAGCTCAACTGAGTATGCGATTCTTTGTCGCGCGACAAAGATTGTCCGTCTCTTTCCTTTCAATATAATGCGAGAAAGACGGGTGGTGCTATGTCGCGCAACAATCGTAGTCGCGGAGAGTTGTGCTATACCGGCCGGTCAGACAAATGTCTGTTACTAAACAATACTGCATGATATCAACCACAAGCACTTGCACGCGGCTTTGCCCGCTTTACCGGGGAATAAATAGCCTATGTTTTAAACATTCGACGGAGAAAAGGGGACAGGTGACATGTGTGTGTCTGTGTCTCTGTCTCGTAGCTCCTTAGCAGGTAGGCCAATTTTAATTTTGTTTGTTGTTGGTCTGAAACGTGAAACAATTAGTCTGAATCATATAGATGACCTTATTATGTTGTAAACGGTGTAAACGCTATACCATTTGTTTTTTCTAAGAAATATTAGACACTCGTCCTTATAGCACATTCATCGTGGCGTTATTCCTCCCCTGGCATTCAATAAGTACTTACGCTGATGAATATTCAAATAATATTTCAAAATTCATTGTTTCAAGGGTTTTTCGCGATTACGAATTTTAATCTCTTAATGTAATGTACTTGGATGGAATATTAATGCACCGCGCCTTTTATAGCCACGGTGTCATAAAAATCCATGGGAAAAGTTGCAAGACGAGTTTAGACTATACAGAGTGTGAGGTGACAAAACAGTAACAATATTAGACTGGAAACCCTCGTCTGGCATAAACTTCTTTGGCATAATCATTATTTGGCATAATTCATCATTTCACATAATGCATTTTTTACTGAAACTGTGGAATTTTTGGGACCTTTTTAAGGCATGATCCTGTTGAATGCATTAGGTTAAGTTTGTTTAATAACAATCCTGAAAAGTTTACTTGTTCAGAAATAATGCTTTATGCCAAATGATGATTATGATAAAAAAGTATATGTCAGATGAGGGTAATCAATATCAGACACAGACATGTACAGGGTGTTTGGTAACAGGATGCAAAGCCGAAAGTAGATGATAGTTTAGGCCATTTAAAACACTTTAAGCCATACATGTCTTAGACAAATGTTATAATGTAAAAAAACGAGTTTTAAGATTTTTTCTGAGGAATAACTTCTACGAATTAATTTCCCAATTAATTTTAATTCTTCTTCGTCGTGTTCTTCATTACTGAAGGTTGTACCCGTCATGCTTTGATGGCGTCGGTGACGAGGTGCCATTTACATACCACTCTTTCTTGTTTTCAGTGATAGTGAATCCGGTTGTTTTCTGAATTTGGTAGGACCAGCGGGTACGTGATCGCCCGCGTGGTCCTTTACAGATTTTTCTCTATTACATAAGTTACCAGAAGATGCTTTAATATTACCTTTTCCAGCCCTCAAAAAGTACTTAAAAAAGTCTCTTATGGCAAAGGCATACTATAGGGTAGAGGACTATTTAACAGACAAAAATGCATGGCCCAAAACAGAAACCAAATAATTTACTTTTACCGGGACAATAATTTACTTTTACCGGGTTCTTATAAGGTGGCATATCAAACGTACGTAAATTGTTTAAAAAATAAACGTACTTTCCTTTTTTATCTTCTATTATTTTTTTACTTTTATAGGTTTTGATATGTTTTCTTGGAGAACTACGCATTGAGTTTATGCTTAAAACATATAATTAGGATAGGCTAATTACAAATATTGTAATAGATATAAGAGTTATTTAGAAAAAAATGCTGACTGTTGACTTTGTTTCAGCTTTCTTCTCAGCAGTGGTCTTCTCTTGGGAAATGCCGTAGAGTCAGACTTGTAAAAGTGCCCTTGCGGCCTACTTACCTTACAGAATATAAATCATTATTTCATTATTACAACCAGATTATCGAAGCTATCTGCTTGTCTTCGGCCAATGTGTTCGAAGTAACTTAACCACTCGAGTGCTTTCTGCAACTGTGGTTGCATGTCAGCATTCTTATTTCAAGTATAAATAGAGTTCAAACCAAAATCACGAGTATGTGAGTAGTGAAGACTCGTCGGTAACATATTGTGTATAGCCTGTATAGTCTTAATCCTTAGTTGGTCAAGAATGGATTTATTAGTGCGTCATGAAGTCCAAGGTATGCGCAACATTCTTCTCCAGCACCTCATCTTCGATCAAAAATATAATCCACTTCATTTACTTTCATATTTTGTCGTTCGACAACGAGTCACGTGTTTTGGTTGCGCTTGAGGTAGAAATTGGACAGGACAAAAACATTTTTAGACTTCGCGAGCAGGACTGCATAAGGCTGGCTTTAATGAAGTGTTGCTTTACTTTTTCTGCTTTATTTTGAGAAATTTTCTTTTGTAATCACGACACAAAAAGCAAAGGTGGTCGTTGAGTATACCAGGATGTTGATGCATCATATAAAGTTTATGTAAATAATATCATCTTAATAAAAAAAATGAAAATAATGTATTAACTTCGGAGTGGTCTCTCCTCCATTCTTAAAGAACACTCTTTAGAGACCACTCCGAAGTTCAAAAATCTAAGAAAATTTCATTTCCAATAATTTACTTGAATCTAAGTAGTGCAAAGCGTCATCTTTAAATTCCTAATACTGTAAGAACTACTTTGCAGATTGAAATATTTTTAGTTCAGGTCAAGTGAAATATTACACCATATTTGTTAATGAACACGAGGGAAGCTGATGCAAGAGATAAATGTCAACCCACATTCGGTCTATTTTTGTCCATCACGATATGCATTCAAAGCTAAAAGCAAAACTCTATATTTAAACCAATGGCATTTTGGTACCCAAACAAAGATAAATAATTAACCTAAATCTGATTGTTCCAAACATGAACTTTTACTTTCCTAAAATACCTATAACTCTACAGTATCCGATGTTCATCTATCCATACTAATATTATAAATGCGAAAGTGTGTGAGTCTGTCTGTCTGTTACCTCTTCACGCTTAAACCGCTGAACCGATTTGGATGAAATTTGGATAGAGATAGTTTGTGTCCCGAGACAGAAGGACATAGACTACTTTTTATCCCGGGAAAAACCCTTATCCGCGATAAACGAATTTAAGGCGGACGAAGTCGCGGGCAGAAGCTAGTACTATTATAAAGTTGTAAATTGAAATCTACATATATTCGCAAAAAATGATTGTAACGGAATATGTGTTTTTTTAAATGTTTGGGTGTGTCGTTGTGGTTTCATCACGCCAAATCAGCTAAACAAATTTCAACTATTATTGATACAACATTGAACGGGTAGCTGGGTATCCACAGATGGTTATAGGATACTTTATACCCGACTACGCTATTTTTCTGTAGCGTAAAAATAGGGGTATTGACTTTTTCTCTTCGGCAAACGACACCTTCTAGTACTATAAAACTACTAACTATTATTATTATAAATGCGTAAGTTTTTGTCTCTGTGTCTGTTACCTCCGATTAAGCTAAAATTGGGTAAAGAGACAGTTTGAGACCCGTCAAGGATATAGGACAGTTTTTAACCCGGAAATCATTCCTTAAGCTGAAAAGGGAGGTGGAAGTCTGTACGGAAAATCAACCATTGAAACATGTTATTTACTTTTCGGTAACGCGGGCCACGCTGCTAGTAAAACTATATCATCATTATCATTTCAGCCGTAGGACGTCCACTGCTGGACACAGGCCTCCTCAATAGATTTCCACATGGGCTGGACAGAGGCGACCCGCATCCAGCGAGCCCCCGCAACCCTAATCAGGTCGTCGGACCACCTTGCGGGTGGCGCTCCCATGCTGCGCTTGCCGGTACGTGGTCTCCACTCTAGAACCTTTCTGCCCCAGCGGCCGTGGGTTCTTCGAATTATGTGCCCTGCCCATTGCCACTTCAGTTTTCTTAACCTGTATGCTATGTCGGTGGCCTTGGTTCGTCTACGGATCTCCTCATTCCTGATTCGATCTCGTAGAGAAATACCGAGCATAGCCCTTTCTATAGCTCGCTGAGTAAATCTGAGCTTCCTTAAGAGGCCCATAGTCAGAGACCACGTCTCGGCTCCGTAGGTCATCACCGGTAATACGCACTGGTTGAAGACTTTCGTCTTCAAGCACTGAGGTATGCTGGACGAGAAGACACTTCGCAGTTTCCCAAACGCTGCTCATCCGAGTTGGATCCGTCGATTGATCTCTTTCTCGAAGTTGGACCTGCCTAACTGGATTGTTTGTCCTAGATAGACGTATTCGTCAACAACTTCCAGGACCGAGTTACCAACTAATACTGGGGTGGGCGCTACATGGACATTCGACATGATCTTCGTCTTGTCCATGTTCATCTTAAGGCCCACCTGTTGGGATACTCTGTTGAGATCTTCGAGCATCGTACCGAGACCGTTTCTGCCATTACCACGATATCGTCGGCGAAGCGAAGGTGCGTGATGTACTCGCCATTAATGCTGATGCCGAATCCTTGCCATTCCAAGAGGTTGAAGGCGTCTTCCATTGCGTTGGTGAAGAGCTTCGGAGATATTACATCTCCTTGTCTCACACCTCTCTGCAACGGAATCGCCTCCGTAATCTGGTATTGTACTCGGACCGACATACTGGCGTTCTTGTACACACTCCTCAGCACCTCGACATACCGACAGTCAATCCGGCATCGCTGGAGCGACTGCAGTACTGCCCATGTCTCGACGAAATCAAAGGAATTCTCATAGTCCACAAACGCTAAGCAAAGTGGCAGATTATACTCCTCGGTTTTCTGTATAACCTGCCGCAGCGTGTGTATGTGGTCTATGGTACTGAAGCCTTTTCGAAACCCGGCTTGTTCGGGAGGCTGGAATCCATCAAACTTGCTTGAAAGACGATTCGTGATTACCCTGGAAAACAACTTGTAGACATGGCTTAGAAGCGAGATGGGTCTATAATTCTTAAGCAGCGTTATATCACCTTTCTTGAAAAATAGCACCACCACACTCCCGTTCCATGCTTCCGGCGTGATGCCCTCGAGCAATACGGTATTGAAGATCTTCTGAAGGACCTTAAGTACCCGTGTTCCACCCGCTTTCAGAAGCTCTGAAGTGATAGTAAACTATATGTGTGACACATAACACGTGAAACGTTACACCATCTTTGAACACGGAGTGCTCTGATGCAAGAGGTAAATGTCAACCCTTTCGGTCTATTTCTGTCCCCACAAGATTCGAGGCATTACAGAATCTATATTTAATCTGGCATCGATAAAGTTGAATTGCGGATAAACTACCAAGTCCACATTCTCTTAAGTGAAATTTGAAGACAGGTGTCTGTTGTGACCTGTTAGGAACATATTTGGAAACTTTTCAGCAAAGGAACTATAATCCATTGATCTAGTATGGAATTCCGCAAAGTAACGCCTGAATCTATCAATTATTTAAAATCAGCTAACATATTTGGAAGTCAAATTACAAAATTTAGGGGTAGTAAGGTTAAAGGTTACCTAGGGAGAAAGGCCAAGTTTTGAAAGGCATACCTTATTCTGTGTACGACACGTTTGGCTCAGTGGGTTGCACAACGGCCTACGAAGCTGGCGGTCCCGGGTTCGAATCCCGGCCAAGTCAAGTGTTTGTGTGATGAGCACGAATGTTTGTTCCTGGGTCTTCGATGTTTTCCTTGTATTTAAGTATTACAATTTATCTATATATTATGTAATATCATCGCCTAGTGCCCATAGTACAAGCTTTGCTTAGTTTGGGACTAGGTCGATTTGTGTAAGATTGGCCCTGTGTTATTTATTTATTTAAACAACAGACAGGTTCAGAAATTTGCAGGGGGCTCTTTACCTATCTTTAGTACAGAAGCGCTATCAACATACATTGCTTGTTTCTGCTCGAATGCAGGTGTACAATCAGGCTACGAGAGCGCTCTCAAAGAGATCCGGACACTAATACCCACGTCATAACCCTGGTCCTCTATTCGACGTGTAGCTAAGTCATATGGAACATTATTGACTTACGCACACACGTTCTCTAGCAAGCATTTATCTCTGAAACCGTTAACTTGATAAGATTGACAAAAAACAAACCTAATCTAACCTAATAGGTGAAGACTTCCAGCATACAATGAAAAATATACAGCTTAAAGGAAAAAGTTTCCAAAATAATACAAATTAGACCGCCAGTTTCGTAGGCCGAGAGAGCCAAGTGCGACACGTTTTGTTTCGCTCGCAACTAACACTTAAGTCTGATCGTCAGTCCAACTTGTTGGAGACCCCCGTTTTCAAAGCCTAAAGACACTGCTACTTAAATTTAGCCGTAAAGAGACTCCGAGCATGGCTCGCTCCTCAAGTTACGTTCGTTGATTATAAGAAAACAAAATCGCAAAAAAACGATTACGAAATATGCGCAGTTATACGACTTAAAGATAACATTATGTAAAAGCCACGTGTGGAGCCCCATGTATGCATTGTTTGTCGAGTGTGTATTTGTCTCGGGATAGTACCACTTCCCCAAACATTTACTTGCCCCAATTCCGGGGCTGAGAAGTGCGTAACTATTGTTTAAGTTGTGCAATAATACTTAGCTATTTTGGTAAATAACGTAACTCAGTTTATAGACAAACCGCGTCATTTTGGGTAAGAACTGTGGTTCGAAATATTTTCGAAGTTTGGACTACCTTAAATGGTAGAAAGAAACTTTGATACTGTTGTCTTTTACAAAAGAAGAAGTTAAAAATTGCATTTGTAATATTTTGATTAACATTTTATATGTTGTGAGATCAAAAAAATCTACTTCGCATTCGTACAGATACGACCATTCTATTACATTTTCAGGAGACATTATTTCTCTGCGATAATAAATGCTTTTTGTGTAGGTACTCGGTAGTTAGCCATAGTTGTATATAATTTTAGAAAAATCTCACCTCTAGGCCGGTGCACCCCAATATCAACTCCTCTCCTTGGACTCCATCCAACGCCGGGCAGTTCGTATTGTCTACAATCCCGAACTGACAGACGGCCTGGAACCACTTAGGTTCCGGAGAGATGTTAGCTCTCTGTGTTTGTTCTACCGTTTGTACAATATGGAGTGTTCTGGACTTTTTGAGTCGGTGCCACTGTTACGATTCTATCATCGTACCTCCTGCCTCAGGAACAAAGTACGCCCCTACTATCTGGATGTTTGGCATCCCAAAAATAAACTGGCATCACACTCATTTTTACCACGCACGTGCAAGTTGTGGAATGAACTTCCCCCTGAGGTGTTTCCAGGGCGCTAATAACATGGGATTCTTCAAGACGCGAGTTAACAGGGTATACTCAAAGGTTGACAAAGTATGGGCGACTTCTCCGGTGTTGCAGATATCCATGGGCGACGATGACCACTTTCCATCAGGTGGCTCGTCTACCCGTTTGCCACTTATTTAGTAAAAAACACCCTTAATAGTCATTATAACAGAAATATGAAGATAGTTCGATAATAACATCAATCATTAAAAACAACAGACCGTCTGTTCAAAGGGTTAGATGGAAATGTGATATAATTTTAACTATCAAGTTCTCTCATTATAAAGATTATTATGAGCTACCTATATTTGTAAAGCTTATAGCGATAAGTTCGCCTTGGTACTAGTATCATCAACCTGAATTTGCATTTGTTACTTATTATTATGTACAATACATACATACCATAGATGTGATTTTTTTGTTAAATTCTAAACTTCTTTTAAATGTATGTTCTTCGTTTATGTTTTGAGTGTGCCGGTTAAACAATACATTTAGTTTAATATTTCATACACCAAGCAAAAAAGTTAGACGATTTTTCAAACGACGAAACACAATTTGCGCTGTGATGACGCGACAGTATCTGATGACAGTATCCCCGAAGTGATTTACTTTTGAGACAGCACACATTACATAAATGTTGAGAACACTATTCCCACTGTTGGACAACTAGTCGACTTTATTGTCAGTTGGTCTTTGTCCTTACTTTGTATGGGAATTATATGTAAAACTGCAATACCACAAATGCGACCGCGAATGCGACATGATGTGACAAACATCACCAAGTACAATCAGTGAGCCGATAAAAACCCAAGACTAATCTAGAAGAAACCTGATTATTATGAAACTGCTGAACCATTTTTTTGAACTTACTAATTTGATACATTTTACGATGTCGCAAAACATTCATTCATAATCCCATGATTTTTTCACTCCAATTTTTAACATAGACTAGAAGGCGCCCGCAACTACGTTCGCGGAGGAGAAAAAGCCATAACTCTTATATACTTTTTACCCGACTACACTGTCGAAAAATAAAGAGGTTATGACTTTTTCTCCACTGCGAACGAAGCTGCAGGCGCCTTCTAGTACCATATATTTATGCATTTAGATATCTATGAATTGGGCAGTCGGTGTTATTATTGTGTTAAAAGTACAATAATAAAGATCAAAATGACTAAAGGAAATATAAATCACTTACGCCTAATAAGACTGGGTCAAGTATTTGTCCAACAAAGTTTGACCTTTTCCGTAACCAAACGGCCTACCGCGAATATTTCCCAAACATTCTCAAGAGTTCACCGTTACGTAAGTTATTTAAGTTGCAACTGAGGTCGCTTATCTGAAAACTGTTCCCGAAATTCAGTTTCTCTTTCCGTCCCGAGACGAACCGTTACTTAATAAAGAATTACGCGGCGTAGTGGGAACAGTCTGGTATCTAGGTCGTATTTATTTATTTGATCTTTATTCCACCAAAGGAAATTTATCATACAAAAGGTGGACCTTATGCCGTAAGGTATTTTCTACCAGTCAAACTTAAGGCAAAACAGAATAATTGAAGGCGTGTTTGGAGGTAGGTATACGTTACTAGAAATAACTCATACACACAATGTAGACACATACATACGTATAATACTTACTAAATCCATAATTTTAAAAATGCGTTTAATGATATGTATAGTTTGCATACATTTTTTGTCTATTTTTAACCGACTTCCAAAAAATGAGGAGGTTAATATGTTCTATAGTTTGTATTTTTTTTTTTATGTATGTTCACCGATTACTCCGCTAATTGTGGACCGATTTAAAAAATCCTTTTATATATGAAAGGATATACTCCCGAGGTGGTCCCATTGCCACCAAGTTGGGATCTGATGATGGGATCTCAGGGAAATTGAGGGCAATCCTCAAATTTTATAGGCAATTATAACGTTTTTCATATATTTTCTTAAGCTATTTAAGTATTTGCATATGGTAGTCATCATCTCATCATGCTGAGCTGATGACGGAAGGTACAACTCCTTAATAGTTAAGAGTTAGAGGATAATTCTTAAAAAAATCATCTATTATAGGTAAATACGTTAAAACTGTTAGTCATATTCTTTTTAGTGTGTCCCTGAAGTAGTCTCCTTATCACCAAGTCAGGATTAGATGATGGAATACCAGGGAAATCGAGAGAAACCCTCAAATATTATAGGCACTAACAATGTTTTGTACATATTTTTCTAAAGTTATCAGTTGTTTTCCTCTGGTTGTCATCATTTCATGGTGAGCTGATGATGGAAGGTACAATGAACTAACCAACTTTTATATTTCTTACTTCCAAAGACTCGAGATGCGTGCAAAGTGCCTCCTCAATCTTCTCATTCTAGGTTCTAAAAAATACTTTATATCACTACTAAAATCCATCACTAAAAAGCAAAAAATAAAAATTTATAAATAAAAAAAGAACCGACTTCAAAATAAACTAAAAAGCCATAAATAATCTTTTATGTGCGATACGGATACATTGAATCACCTTTTGAAGTCGGTGCCAAACCTGAAGTAAATAAAGTTCTTTATTCAACAAAAATACGAATTACTATGACTAAATATATATGTAGGTAGATAATAACTAAAGGCTCGCCGCCGCGGTTCTTAATAGTAATAAATATATGGTTTTGCACCGACTTCAAAATGTGATGCAATGTATCCGTATCGTACATAAAAGATTATTTATGGCTTTTTAGTTTATTTTGAAGTCGGTTCTTTTTTTATTTATATATTTTTTACCGTATAGAATCACAATGTAACGTTAAATTTTCTTTTGGTCAAGGAAAACATACTGTAATTTTGCATCGCAATAACTAAAAGAACCCTTTTTTTACTTCACATTTTCAGACTTTTGATATCTGGGTGACTCAACTTTAGACCCACACAAATCTGACCGCAACTTCTAAACTTCTTTATAAAATAACGCCTTTAAGTAATAGTTTATCTTTATATGAATTTATGGTGTACGTTAAAACGTTGAATGTTCCGTTTGTTAAACCTATCATTCATCATAAGCTTGATTTCTTGATACATTTTCGGTAACGCTAGAGACTTCAAAAGTGTGGGTCTAAAAGTTGTTTTACACTCTACGTTTGTTTAATACAGTAATTATGAAAAATGAATGTACAGCATGTTCCCTATTATGCACACAGGATTGTTAGCCAGGTCCAGTCAAAAAGCCTGAAGTAAATTTAACGTACCTGGTTGAGCCTGCTATCTCCGCTTACTGTGTAGACTCCGCTGACCTCTGAGACGTCTTCTGGCTTGGCTGACGATGGTGAGCGTCGCCAGCACGCCGCGCACACCGCCACCAGCACTCCGCACAACGTTGCACTGTAGAACAATACAGGATTGTTAGCCAGGCCTCTATTTCATAAACGTGACAATTGACAACGACAATTCGACGTACATTGCTGGGTCGCCGAGTAAGTGTACGCCTGGTATCATGATGGAGAAGTAATGAATGAATTGTCGTTGTCAACTGTCACCTGTCACGTTTATGAAATAGGGGCCAGGTCCTGTCAAAAAGCCTGACCGAAGGGGAGATCAGAAGGTGTCCGCAATTTCGTTAGCGAAGGCGAAAAAATCATAACCATTTTTTTCAGCGTAGTCGGATAAAAAGTATCCTATAACCTAAAAGTAAATAAATCGAACCTGTGTACAAAATATGGCGGAAATCCATTCAGCCGTTTTGACCCGATGAAGCCACAACAACACATACAAACAAAAAAAAAATCAATTCAGTGACCTTCAAATAGTCCGAATTTTTTAAAATATCTTTAACTAGAAGGTACTTCGATCTCGGAGGATAAAATGTAGTACATACCTTCTTTTTTTGACACCGCAAAAGCATCCTATAACCGTCTGTGGTTACCCAGCTACCCGTGTATCAAAAATAGTTGAAATCTGTTCAACCGATTTGACGTGATAAGCCACAACGCGTCACATACAAACAAGAAAAAAATAAAAATGATAACCAATTACGATTGAGTGACCTCCAAATAGTTCGTTACAATTTTGTTTATTGTATTTAAATATACATGAATTTCATTTTAACAAGTTTATAATAGTAAAGATGTACCGAACTTATTTTTTGACAACATGCATATTTGTTATTGTTATCAAAACTATGCGTGCTTCGGTGACGATTTGATTATCCCTCCTAATTTCACCAAACGTGTCCGAAACTTATACAAGAGAAACCGCACTCATGTTTCAACACATCAGGCTGAAATATCATCGAAATAATTAAACTATTAAGCCATAATCGCTAGAGCCCGCAAATTAACTTAATTAAAAATTATTTAATTAAACTGCCACGGGGCTTAAGCAGGGATTAACTATAACAGATTAACGCACAAGTCCAGGAAGGTTAGTCGGTAATTAACAGTTTTGGGCACTTTGAACTTACCCTTCGAGTATCGTAGGATTTGTGATCGTAGATTAAAACACAAGTTTACGGCTCAAGGGCGAATGATTAAGTTATTTTGACACCTTCGACCTGAAGGATCTTGACTTTGTTCTGGGTAGTTAGCGATATTGGGCATCGTTTGTGTCAATATTTGTCTGTTCTGCTCAAATATTTTAATGTGAATGTTATTATTTATACTAATAAAGTTGTAAAAAGAAAAATGCCAGGCTAAGCGGATTTCAACATGTTTTTTTGTAAATGGGAATCCACAGATGGTTATAGTGTTCACCCAATTACGCAAAAAAAAAAAATATGGCAAGATGACTTCTTCCTCGTCCGCGAACGCAGTTGCAGACACCTTCTAAATGTTGAATAAATCCCATCAAAAACATAAATGTGAAATGAGAGCCAAGTTCAATATTGTGATGCCGTGGTTGTTGACTTTAACGACAAAAGAAGTGAGATCTAAATGGGTGCCAAGTTTGGTCAGTCCTGAAATTTATTTTTAACATAACATATTTTATAACAACTTAAAATATCCTTTCTTCTTCTAACTTAGCATAATATATTGAAGCCTACGATCTGACTTGGCTAGTTTTCATATGAATTTACGAAAGCCATCGATAGAGATGAGTGCATTCTAAGAGCGTCTAAAAATAGACCTTGAATAAACCGTGATTCACATGCTGCACCAGCTATCAGACGCTAAGAGACCGAGAATGAATATAAAATTAGCTCTCTTATTCTTAGACGCTCTTAGAATGCATTAATCTCTATCGTTGTCTATCGTAAATTCACATGAAAACAAGCCAAGTCAGATCTTAGGCTTCAATATATTCTTCTAAGTTATAGGAAGTAAGGATATCTTAAGTTTCGTTGAAATCAGTTCAGTAGTTTTTAAAATTAAGAGAAACGTACATACAAATATCGGCGCAATGTTTCACGTTTATAATATTACCAACTATTGCCCGCGACTTTATCCGCGTAGAGATGCAATTTCATGTCTAAAGAATATTACTGGAAAGTTTCGTTGAGATCCGTTCAGTACTTTTTAAAATTAAGAGGAATGTCGTACATACATCGGCACATCACATTGTTAATAATATTAGTAGTATTAGGATTAAGATATTAGGTTTAGGATTTTAGGATATCGTCACTTTGTACCCATAGTACAGTCAGCGTCAAATACTCTGTAACATCCAATGCGGTAAATATATCGATCGTGACACATCTTTTACCTACAATAATAAAGAAATGATGCGATATATTTGATGCTTTGGACGTTACAAACAACATATTTGATGCTGTCAGTGCTAGCTTTGCTTAATTTGGGACTAGGTCGATTTGGATAAGATGGTCGCTGATATTTATTTATTTAAAGTCCACACAGAGCAACGTGTCTCTTAATGTTTGTACATTAAACTGACATGAAATAAATTCTAAAATGGCTTTGCAGTGTAACCAGATATAGAACGTTTGAAAATGCTATCATTTATGAATGTCCAGGGTAATGTCCGTGTTTTGCGCAGCTGTAGCCGTGTTACTTGATACTAAACTAAGAGTACCCTTTTACTGAGTCGGTTTTACTTTTACCAACTAGTTTAATACATTACCGTGTAACGAGTTATGGCAATCGGGGGCATTAATTTTCCCAGAGGTGTGGTGTGCACTGCATACTTATAGTATTTTACAAGCTTTTTATTGGTCCACTTGTCCTTGGTTCAACTATGTCTGTATTGTGAAGGTGTTAAACCTTCTGGCTAGATGATGATGACGAGAGATTCTAGACAGATAGGTCATATTTTATAAAATAGCAGTGTTTAAATTAAAAATGTCACCTATATCTGTCAGAGATTTTGGTATTAGGTTTAGTCTTAAGACAGCTACGAAATAGATCAGTAATCTGAACGTATATCCGATTTAATTTCAAATAATTCTATTTTATAAAATATTGCCTATCAATTTAGAATACTAGCGTGAAGGTATAACAACTGCACAGTATGTAGGTAACTATACTCGTATAAACAAATTTAATTTTTGCATTTTGACGCACTTCCCGGTTTCCGATTCAGCTAAACTTTGGCGTATTTATGTAAGTTAGGTGACACTACAATACGAGCATAGAGCCGGGAGAAGATCCCCTTGGATCTCATAATGTTATTTAGACTATTATTGTTTCGCATACTTGATTTGGCATAACAGTATTTTCGCATAGTACTATGCGAAAATATGCCAAAAAAGTAGTAGGCCAAAGTATTACTTATTACTTTGGCCTACTACTTTTTTGGCATAGTACGCTATTAGCATAATTTCAGTCGGACTAATTTGTATTGGCCGAATACACATACTATTGTTTGGGCTAGTAATTATTTGGTATATGTCATTATCCATAATTTTAGTTTTTAAAATGAATAATACTCAGTTTCATTTTTACCATGCATCTATTATTATTTCTGAGTTCTGGTTCTGTCCCAACTTGTCTTAATTCAATTTCTGTAATTTGGTGTGTTATTTCTTGGGTAATCTTTCTTGCTAAATGATAAAAATGGCGATAATGTTTTCCCACAAAATGTGCAAATCTGTTATGCCATGCTTCGGCATGATTTTGTGTTCTAGGTATATTTTAGGCCAAAGCATTTGATTTCCAATGCAAATTATTCATTGTTTCCGTATAGTTTTCGAAGACCACTTTCTTTTATTTTGCGATAAATGATTTGACCGAGATGAAAGTTACATCCCTTTATGCTAGTATTTTCGAACATTTATCTAACACATTGTGTGATTTTTTCGAAGTCCCGAGTCCGAATATTCGACTAATAAACATTATGCATATTATTGTTTAGGCAAATAATAGTTTGATATATCTTTCATGGACCATAATTTCAGCTTATCTATTTCACCTTAAAGCAGGTCCGACTTGGGTTAGGTTAGGTACGACGACGAGCTAAGCGAGGAGGAGTGTTAGGTTGAACTGCGCCCCTAATGAGCGAGCGAAGCGAGCGAGCCGCGAAGATATCGAGTCTTGCCTTTTGTACATTACAATTTCTTAGGACATTATTGTTATGCATTTTGATACTATGCCAATTGATTATTATGCGTATTTGTTCTTATGCTTTTTGACATTAGTCTTCATGATGATTATGCTTTTTGTATTTATGCTTTTTAATGTTATGCGTAAAAAAATATGCGTAATGAGGGTTATCCACATCACTATTTCGGCGTAAAGCAATTATGTGTAACAATATTAGTATAAATGACTTTATGCCTTCCAATAGAGTACCAGCCGGAAGGGGTTGTACAACGGCCTACGAAGCTGGCGGTCCTCAGTTCGAATTCCGGCCAGGGCAAGTGTTTGTGTGATGAGCACGAATGTTTTTTCCTGCGTCATGGATGTTTTCTATGTATTTAAGTATTATAATTTATGTATGTATTATGTATATCGTTGCCTAGTACTCTCAGTACAAGCTTTGCTTAGATTGGGACTAGGTCGATTTGTGTAAGATTGTCCCTGATAATATTTTCTTCTGTTGTTGTCCCTGATATTTATTATTTTTATTTATTTATAGATAGCATTTTGAGAAGCCATATAGAAATAAACCCTTTTGAAGAAACTCTCCTCATATGTCGATGTGGATCCTCGGGTCTATTTACGCCTTATGGCATAAAAAATAATGACGACATAATCGAACATCTGAAGTTAAGCGTCTCCACTTCAAAGCTTACACGAGATTAGATCCGAAGATACCTTGATCCTTAACCCCGTTTTAAAAGCCTTTTTATCTCGACTCGTAACCCTAAGATAAGATAAGATGGCTCCGATTTTATACTTCTGCCGCATTATTTAATGGCGGTGTTCAACGTAACCTTTGGTAAATGTTGAGTTCAGTAAAGGTCGGTTGTTTCAAACCTTATGGAAATTATGGCAGCCATTACCATCAATGACACCACCCATCAATGGACATACTTTTGCTGATGACGATGAAATTAATAATATTATACTTTTTTGTCAATTTTTAATATATTGCTCTAACCGTTTTGAATAAAAGCTTTTTAGTTGAGGTCGTACTGGTCGAATGTCTAATCAAAATGTAACCGTTCTATAGCCTCTTAAGGGTTTAGACTGTGCTAAAGGTCATAAATACAAAGGGTTTCAATGTGACATGGACTTTCAGAGGCACACAGTAATGTTCTTACTGTAACTCTATAAAAAATAATATTTATGATATTTTAAATTAAATTATTGTTTTACTTTCTTTTCAGGTACGTCATGGCTTTTACAAGGTTTCAGTGAGTAATTAGTATTATATCTTTGGGTGTTTATATCACTTGCTACATTACATTATACAATTGATACATTGATGGCAGACGTGCAGATAGTGTTGTAGATAACGCTCATTTGGAGGCTTATAGGCTCGAACCTTAAGGACTCCCGACCTCCCGAGGCTTAAAGACTCGATGCTATTTAAGAACCTTGTTGGTTTCATTTACACATATGAATGCAAAATATTGTCTTTTCGTCACATGAGTCTTTAAGCCTCGGGAATCTTTAGGGTTCGAATCTTTAAGCCTCAAAATAAGCGTTATTCACAACACTACGTGCAGATTATTTAGACATCATGTCACTTTATCAGTCTGTCCTAATACTTAAGAGCAAAGAGCAATGAAACTTTTGACGTGATACGTCTCATGAATCGATGAACGCCGGCTGCACGCATGAAAAAGCATGACTCAGTGTCACATTCCGCTGTCACGTTCTGGCTGAGCCGAGCGTGCAAGCGAGAGCGCGGGACAAGCGATATAGAGACACAATCGGCCTAAGTTCGGCTTGTGAATATATAAAAGTATGCAATTTTTCATCAATGTTTTCTATGACGTTATCAAGTAAAATAATCGGCCGTAAACCGACTTTACAGACAACCAATTTTTGGAAAGTGCATTCGTAATTCAAATGTAATATAATTACTAATATGAACGAGTGAAACATGACTTAAACGCCACTTCTTTTAAAAAATATATATTTATTTATCATGTTTCAGTACCTGTCATTACAGGCCAATTCCATAGTGCTTTGATTACGTCGTGCAATTTTACTACCGTACTTAATTACTTATTTATATTACACAAAATATACAAGCAAACACTTACAAAATTTAAAAAGTGTTAAAAGGCTTTATGCCTCTGACGGCGATTTTTGTTATTAACTTTGTAATTTTGAACTTTAGTGCAATGTATTATGTAAGCTTTTTCTTTGTGTAAGTGCCGAATTACGATTTTTAATCTTTATGGCTCTTTACAAAAAAATACAATCGGTTAACCGATTCGTGTGAAAAACCGTCGGTTACGGTTTAAAGTGGGTCTTTCCCATACTAACAATAACCGATTTCATTATCTAATATCTTAAGCCCGACGCCAAACTAGACTGGCTCGAGATTTGCCCTT
The DNA here is from genome assembly GCA_905404275.2 of Hedya salicella. Lineage (NCBI taxonomy): Eukaryota > Metazoa > Arthropoda > Insecta > Lepidoptera > Tortricidae > Hedya > Hedya salicella. Next base: position 16,209,848 of record FR990112.1, on the reverse strand, counting down.
GCACCATTACGAAAATTCAAATATGGAATACAACTTCAAATATCGAATGGCTAGCTTTTGTCATCAACATTTCCTGCTAACAGTAATATTGAAGCCGCAGTCATAGATAGCAGTATTGACACAATGATCGCGTCACGAACGGACTAATTAATTTCTATCTCGAGTTACCATAATCCGAGCTGATGATACCTACACTTCTAATTCACAAGGGCCTTATGTGCGTTGAAGTTTCATATGCAATTGGTTCGTTTTAGACGGGCACGTATTTCGGCAATGTGTGTGGACAAGTTGTAAAGTTCTAATATTATTAGTCAACGCTTCTCTTTGATTTTAGCGTTTGTTACTGACTAGAAACTGCTCGTGAATTATCCGACAGATGGCGCTCTTGGGGTCATAAATTCATCTTGTGAAGGCCTGAATCACGCTGCGTTTTTTGTTAGTAGTATTCATTCAAAGAACCCATCAGCCATTGTTTTTTTTAGGACTCCTTTTCGGTAATCGGTAAGAATACCACTTACTGGATCCCACCCAATAGAGTTCGTTGTCGCGGTAGACCACGACGGAGATGGTGGGATGACCTAGACGCATTCCGAAGGGATTGGTCCGTTGCTGCCTTAAATAAGGACGAATGGAAGAAAGAGAGGTAGGCCTTTGCCCTGCAGTGGGACAGTTCAGACGAAAAAATAACTTAGATTTGGGACGCAGTGCGCAAGGCACAAGTAATTGCGGAGATAGCCTTCGGTTGTTCGGACTGTTCGGAGTACATGCCCAGCCCAGAACTCGTAGCTTTAGTAGTATGTGCTACGACGTAGCGTTACGAACTGCTACGACAAAGATTAGCTTTTATAGCTACAAACTTACACGCCACAATCTTACTTCGAGTGGCTGCGGACGGTATACTCGTTTAGATATTTGTATGCGTATGCGCTCTCCCCACAGGGTCTGATTACTTACTGGTAAGGAGACCTACCCAGTTCAAAATCAGGTTCTAAAAAATCGCTAAATTCGATACAAAGTTCTATGGTATACCTAAATAATATAATTCTTTATGAAAGTTTGAGCCAAAAGTAGACCAATGATAAGAAAAAATGTCCAATAAAGTCTACAGTAAGTTTTTTATTCATTTTCTTACACCGCCTTCTGATCAGAGTTTTTCGCCTCTAATATGTAGATGTTTTAGAACTTATTTAAACTCAAGTCTGTAGATCATTTGTAACTGTGACTAGCAGGCAACAAACTCATTCAAATGGTATGTAGATAATTTTGTTTAATAGAACCCGCGACGAGACCTTCCTTATTTCATAAAGACTAAAACTTTATCCTAGTATTTTCGACCGCGGGCGCTCTGCTCGTACTAAGTTTTCGCTAAATACGGTTTTTCCTATGTTATTGGCTATGAACGTAGTGTTATGAAAAGGACGGTAGTGAAAGTGTTAAATACTTTCTTCAACGATTGCTGGGAGGAGCCGACATATGAAAATGTGGAGATCTCGGGGAGAAACCTTTAACCAGGAGTTACACTTGCCAAAAATAAATACTTGAACGGTCAAAACCATATGAACTGTATCCATAGAAGTAGTACGTTAGTAGGTGCTGCGACGAAGCAGGCCAAGACGAAAACGACTTAATGACCTGAATACTTATATTTATTAACGTTTGACTACAATTTTAGGAATAGCTTTTCTCAAGTATTATAAATATATATGCTACCAAAAAATAGAACTTGTATATTATGCGTATAGTATATAACATACCTAATAGACTAATGATATAACGCAATCCGTCAATCGAGGAAACAACCTCAACTGTCACTAGTTTCAACAATTAGCGTAATGTCTCCGATACGGCCGCGTAGCTGTGGTAACTTTGTTGATAGTTAGTAGGGTTGTCGGGCAAACGTGAAAACAAGCGCTCCATCTAACTTAAATGTTTGGTATTAGGATTTATATCACAAGGCAACAAACCGGGGCTTAATCGCATATAAATATGATTTTCCTTCCTGTATAATATGATGTTTCTTTGAGACCATGGACGTAACGCGACGTCCGAAACGTCGAAGAATTACCAACGAAAGGTAATTAAATAAATCATAATTATACGTGATTAAGCCCCGTTTTGTTGTATTGTGATAATGAGTGAAGGTCGTGTAAGTTAAAATCAAGGATTTATATCGTCACTGGAATTTTACACACAGTTACTCTGACGAAACCCAATAATTAATCGTATCAATACAAAGCCTAAAAATTATGTTCGAGTCTTAATATCAATAACTCTCAACGATTATCGAGTTGCAATAGATTACGGTCGTATAGCTTAGCTGTACCTAGTGGTCAGTTGTATGGCCCTGCTAAATCCGTAAAAGTGAGGGGTCATTCTTAAATAATGTTACTTGTCAGTCGCAACCATGGCCAAAAGTTAACGCTACTAACCACTCCCATACTCATACTCGTGATTTTGATTTAAACTCTATTTATACATGAAATAGGAATGGTGACATGCAAAAATAATGGCGGAAAGCACTCGAGTGGATAATACTTTTCTCTTTTTAGATACAAACCGAAAGCCTAACAACACAGTTAATATATGAATAGGTATTTGAATATTTAACTTCCTGGAAACCCTTAACTTTTGCACATGGTCGTGACAAATCACATTAACTATTTGAGAATGACCCAGTTGCTAGACGCATAAAATAACTCCCGAATTTACACGTGCTGCATATGAAATATTATTAAATTATAGTGCATTCACAACCACAACATAAACTCGTCAGTGAAGAAACAATCCCTACTGTCAGAAATGTCGACAATTAGTGTAATGCTCCAGATTACGGCTGAGCAGTCGTAGTTGTAAGTTACTCGGTAGTTTCTAGGGTTGCCAGGGTAGGCGATGAAACGAAAAATTCTGCTAAGGTTTACAGCTTAAGATTACGGTCGTATTGTTTGATGGAGTGATGGTGTAAATTACGGCCAGCCAGCCTTAGTAACAAGACAGAAACAGTGAATTAAATAAGTATCATATATACGAACATAGCCTGACAAGTTCTTACCTGACACTCTCGTGGTCTGCGGGCGATGCGGAGCAAAAGACAGCGGGGGTGGGTATGAAATGTGCACGTGGCGGAGCACGATGACCCTGCCGCGCGCACACTTCTTACTCGCCCCCGCTGTATTTCCCCCCGTCGCCCGCAGACCATGGCGTGTCACGCAATAACATGTCAAGCTATACTTAATGTACTCGTACATGCACGAACTACCATTATGCCTAAGGCTCTATTCAGACAACCACACGACAACGACGAAGATACGTAGTCGAAGTCCATAATGTTCGTTTAGGGTCGCTGTCATCGAAATTATATATTTACTATACTAGAAGGTGCTCGTAACTTCGTTCGCAGAGGAGAAAAAGTCATGACCCCTCTTTTTTCTTCAGCTAGGGAAAAAAATGATCTTATAACCATCTGCGGATACTAAGCTACGCGTATACCAAAAATTAATGCATTGGGCTTATAATAGTATATTATCGTTGATATAAATAGCATTTAGCGAAGCTGCACTCCCATAAGTTTAGATAGTGCCAACCTGAACAATAAGACTGAAAGTAGAATTCAATTGTAGACGGAATATTTGAATAATAGCGTTATGGGTTCGACTAGTGAAGAGCGCTACAGTGCTTTACACAAGCTTTACTCAACAATCCCCGGTCTCCCCTACATCTGCAGAGAGAAATGGCTCCGCATGCCATCTCCACTGGTTCAATGCTCTAAGCATACTGGGTACGCGCATGAACTATCTTAGACCGTGGTAACTTAAGCAGCTGGTAACCCTAGCGGCCCGCGAGGCCGGACGTCTGTCGTGTTAATTCGACACATGAAAAGCAATTTGTAGGACGTTCATCCCTGAATCTACGAAATAGATCCATGTTACGTAAGAAACGGAAGTTTACGAGTTTGTGTCGTCAATTATTTACGGAGAAGATTATTAAAGTAGGGCAGTAGAACCTAGATTTCATAGTATGGAAATGGCCTGGCGTGGGCGATTTATAAACCGAACGGGTAGTATGATTGGTGATATCTTCTGAATATTATGCGTATAAAGTAGATATTCATTCATTCTTAAACTTTCTTATTCGCTCGTAAAATTCAGTTCTAATGGAATACATTTGTTCTACTTTTGAAATTTTATTCGAGAATTTTCCTCAAAACTTGTTTTTAAATTTAGTAGATCTGAAGGGGTCTGAAGTCAAAGTTGTGCCTTGTCAAAATCGTGCAAAAATAAAGATACCAATAACGTGATATTGTTTCCTTAAATTATATAAATTATCATTTTGTATTGATTAACCAAAGTACAAACATTTTATTCTATAACAGTTCTCTGCAAAACTGAATTGTACAGGTTGTCTGAAAGAGATCGCTATATAGCGATAAGATCGCCGGTTGTTTACCTCTGCTTATACTAAAGTTACTGTCATGTTCTGTAATTATGTGTATCTGTATTGGTATTGTCTTGTATACATACTTAGACTTATTTTGTAACTAAACTATACCGCACGGGAACTTTCACAAGTCTGGGTCTACAAGCGATTCCCAAGAAGAAATAACCGTCGTATGATTTATTGCTCTGAGTATTGAAGATAACACGCCATTTTTTTATTGCGGTTTATTAACAGAAACTAATTTATTTTAATTTCGTGCTCTTTGTTTAGCAGTTCGGTGGCTACCATTATGTATGTCACAGGCGATTACACAAGAAGGGGCAAGGTCAAAACTCCATAAATATCCCACTATTTTCACCGTCCGAATCTTCTCCCTCATCTCATTAAATCGCTTAGAACGACCTCGGCGTAAACACAGGAAATAAACATGAGAAGCATGGCATCCATTAATACATTGCAAAAAGGATGTCCTTTTATACTAGCACCGTGTCAGTTACGCCTTTCTAAAAGAAAGCGCGATAGTATCTTTCTTACAACAAGGGTGTAAGTTTATAGTTAAATGACGTCGCTTGAGTCCTCATGGAGGTAGGCTTCACGTGAAGGCTTTACGTCAAAGTGCGCCTTGGCCTACCTGCGGTCACGAATGACCTGAAAACTCGACTTATACCTACGGCCTTTGGCTATCAATTTTCGATGTGATTTTATTTAGAAGTTACTGACCTTGGGCGTTATTTTTAAGTATACTTCGTTTTTTTTAGCATTAGAAAAAGGGTAAACAATTTTGTCGTGTCTCTTTATTGGAAAACGCTTTAAAAAAATTGTTACTATTGGGACCGAGCGCGACGACAGCGCCACGTGATAGGCGGCCATTATGGGCAATATTGTCACCGCTGTCAAACAAGAAGTAAGTAAATATTGTGAAAAATATTAATGAAATCTTGTGTTATTTTACTATATTACACAATTCACAACAACACATCTTACCAGGACCATATTTTTATCTCAAAAACGATTAGAAAATGTTTACTGCAATATGGATTTGACATTTGCTCAAGTCAGCGACAAAAATGACAATTTTAGCCGTAGCGAGCGCTGTGATCGTTTAGGCTACACCCTCCACCCGCTTTGCACTCTGCCAATTACTTATGAAACCAAAATAATGTAAATTACCATAATTGCTGTATAAAAGGAAATATGCATGATTTTTAGGGTTCCACAGCCAAAATGGCAAAAACGGAACCCTTATAGATTCGTCATGTCTGTCTGTCTGTCCGTCCGTATGTCACAGGCATTTTACTCAAAAACTAAAAGATGTACATTGTTGAAATTTGGAGCATAGGTGTCGTATGTAAACCGCTACTTAGTTTAATAGTTAAATAAAAGATATATACATTTCTAGGGGGGGGCACCCCATACATGTAACTGAAACTAAAAAAAAAAAAAATTCTGCAAAAATCAATGTGTGGCACATATTTCGTCAGTTCTTCTAAAAACACTGAGGTTTCTAGAAAAAAAATTGATTTAGTGAATATTTTCCGAAATATTCGCTCCGAAAGTAGCAAAAATTGTGTCTAAACGGTATGTTCAAAAAATGCGAAAAAATTTACAAATGTGTTGTAATAAATACTTCTAACGAAAATTGTTTTCAACATGATCGGACATACCGTTTTTAAGTTATTGCCATAAAACTGCGCTTGTCAGCAAAAGGATGTAAGTGCCTGGGAGATACGCTCTTTTGTTAGTGTTTTTTTTTTTCATATTGTATCTTTTTTATCTGTAGTGCATTTTTTTGTATAAACGGCTGCGGAACCCTTCATGGGCGAGTCCGACTTGCACTTGGCCGCTTTTTATTTTTGCATTATTAAAAGCTCATTCATGTAACAAACCGTAGAAAAAATTATATATTTTTCTTAGAACTATAAAAATAACCAAGATATAAGCCATCAAACATTTCATTCTATCTCTTTCTAGCAAAACAGAATTTAATATGGAGTTTATATGGCCGGAGTAGACTATGACGTAAAAGTACATGTCGGACCTCTCTGTCAAATCGCTGGCTAGTTAGTAGTTTAAAATTCTCATATCATGCGTATTTCTTGGCCGATTTTAATTTTAATTTCACTTTTTAAAATAGTTTTAAGGTATTTTTATATTTTATTAAGATATGCGTTAATAAACATTCTTGCATATCCACTATTGTTACATATTTGCTGTGACTTATTTTTCGAAAGTGTTTTTAAATAAAAAAACACGTCAAGATTGTTTACCCTTTTTCTAATGCAAAGAAAAACGAAGTATAATGACTATACTATTTCTATTTAACCCCCAGTTAGCTATCGGTTTAGCTTAGCGGTAATGACCCTGCCTGTGAAGCTGACGGTCCGGGTTCTAATCCTGATAAGGGCAAATCAAGCAATCAATCTATTTCTATTTCTTGACTCTTTCCTATGTACATAAGGATATATTTGTTAAATACGAGTATACTCGTATCATGGTCACAGCCTCATAACACGCCTTATTACCAAGGGATTTTTTCGACTTGTGGGAAATTATCCCTTCATATTTACAAAAACTCCCATCGCAAAGAGATTTTAAAATTGAATATAGGTACTAAATTTTAAAATCTCTGCGTTGGGAGTTTTTGTAAATATGAAAGGATAATTTCAGGACTGGTTTTGTAGATTATTTTATGTATTTAAGAATAATAACAAATTTAAAAGAAGCTGCATTGACCATACTGGTGACGTCATAATAACCGTCCACAATGTTAGGGTGGTGGCTGAACGGCTGAGCGCGAAGACACATTCTTGGTTAAGCAATGAGACTGACCAGTCGTGTTTTCCTCAGTTAAAGTCAAGATAATGACTTTTGTATTTGTAATATTGTTGTGTGGTCTTAAAATATACATTATTATAAAGCTACATTTTGGTAATTATTTCTGAGGCTTACACTTGGTCTAGGTGGCAACAACAATCCCTATTTTGTATAGGTTTCCATAGCAACACGTACGTTTACGTAGCACGCTCGGAAATTTCGCTAATAATATTAAACCTCATGAAAACATATTATAGTCTATATTATTATAAAGATGTAAAATTGAAATGTCTGTACATTGGAGATATTTTCAAAAAAATGATTGTAACGGACTATTTGGAGGTCACTAAATTGATTTTTTCTTTTTTTGGATTTTTGTATGTATGTATGTTCGTATGTGTCATTGTGGCATCATCACACAAAATCGGCTAAATGGATTTCAACTATTCTTGGTACATAGGGAGCTGGATATCCTCAGATTATAGGATACTTATTACCCGACTATGCTAAAGAAAAAAAGAGGGTTTATGACTTTTTCTCCTCCGCAAACGAAGGCCCCCGCCTTCTAGTAATTAATACAAACCGAAGCCTCTATTCGACTAATAGATACGAGGTAATGCTATAAACACTAAAATGTTTAAATAGCAGCTACTTATTAAAGGGATCCGCTTCCAACTAAGTTTACTCCTTTCTTTGTTGTAAATCTCCGTCTTACGACCCTTTTGAGAAATTCATCGCGCTATAAAACGATAACGAGCTTGACCAGTCGTTTTCACGGATCGAGTTACATGTTACATAGCCTTAATAAAAGTAAGACGTAAACGACAATGGTGCTAAGTTACATAAGCCTTTCTTCTGCCAAGCTGTTATTTTAGTCGTAGTAAAGAAAAGGCGTAAATAGCTATGATGGTCATAGTAATGTAAGTCATTTTGTCTGGAATGTATTCGACAGATGACCTATGTTAGGGATTCTTGCTATCATAAATCCGTTACGAGCTCTCACTTCACTAGCTCTTGGGAATCTTATAGTTTTAAATTGTGGTTTATGTGTTTGTATCATTATTATTTTATTAGAGTTTTATGACGTGTTGCGGATACGTTTTTACGAGAAGTGTATTCCCTGATGCAGGAGGTTATTAAGTTTGAAGCCTTTGCCTGTGATATTGTAGATGTCTTTAAGGTATATTCAATACACAATTTGTTTTATTACACAGATTTCTTGGAAACCAGCGGGACTAAGAGTGTGTTGGTTGTATCTGTAGTGCCAAAGTAACGGATCCTTTGTTCTGGAAGGTGCCTGCAACCTCGTCAGCGGGTGAGAAGACTATCATAACCCTCTTTTTACTTCAGCGTAGTTAAGTACAAAGTATCCTATAACCATGTGTGGATGCCCAGCTACCCCTATTCAAGAAATAGTTGAAATCTGTTCAGCCATTTTGGCGCGATGAACCCACATCGACACATACAAACATACAAAAAATCCAAAAATAATACTTTTCGATTTCGACTCAGTGGCCTTCAAATAGTCTGTATCACTTTTTTTTTAATATCCTTAATGTACAGACATTTAATTTTTACAACTTCACTAACAGTATAAACTATTGAAATAAAACAATTTAACGGATTATATCGCGTACGTAAACAAATCTAGTGAAATGAAAAAACGAGTTGCCTTTTTTGGCTGGTTTCGTTTTTTCACTAAACTGATTCAGGGATTTGATCAAATTACTGTTTTTTTCTTGGCAAATGATAAAATTGATTCGCCATTTTAACGTCCCGCGTGATTTGGTCATATCCCTTAGCGATTTGTTCAAATCTCTGTTTTGGCTATTTCCATGCGACATATGCATAACAGGCTTTTGTCAAACAAATGTGCAATTTCTATCCTAGCCGATTTTAAGAGACAGCGTCCAAACATCGCTCAATAGCGCGCTAAGAGATCATTGGAGCTACTAATTGTGGATGATGAACTTGCAATACCCACCTCACGAAAATTACGTTCAGATTGTAATGCATAGCCTCCCTCTGCAGCACATCTGTGTCGCTATGGTTGTAGTGCCTCGCGTGCGAGGCGGCAGCGACGGCCGCGAGCCGCTGCGAGCCACCCATGGCCCAGCCGAGCGGGCTGCGCTGCGCGGCGGCGCCTGCGCACCCCACCCAGATCCACCAACGCCAGCAAGCCACAGCCCCGCGATGCGACGCGCTGACAAACCAGCTTTGACTTTTGCTAAATTATCTGGCATCTATTTCTCGTCAGCCAGGATTAATCTCCGCAACTTTTTTAAAAAATTTTTGTATTTTCCAGCCAGTTAAATCGCTATTGCAAGTTTCGCGCAGTTTCTTTTTTTGTCGGCTGCTATCGTGGCACGCTTGGTGCTTCCAAACTTTTTTAAGGAGCGTTTTTGCTATCAGGATTTTTCACTGCCCAGTTGTTGCCTTATCGTTGAAGGCACATCTGAAACAAAAGTGTTGGATAAATCTTCTGAAAGGAATAGTTAAAAGTTCACATGAAAAAAATTACTAACAAGATAATTACGTTCACCACATCATTTGGGTAAACAAATGATGTGGTGTCTAATAAAATAATCAAAATTGTATTTACGATCAAAATCTCAATCAATCAATATTATCACTTCTTTATATATTTTTGGAAAATGAATAATTTCGCGTTTTTATTCTTTCTTTTTTTTCTATACCATTATAAAGTTGTAAAAATAGAAAGTTCATCTCGGTTTTCTTGTAATTCTTTACGGTTCAATAAAGACAGCTATACACTTTTTACGGCCAAATAGGAAAATACTCGTAGACTCCTCACTCCGCTCTATAAATTTGTGATAAGAATGATTTGTATGGGACGTCCAGCCGTTATACCTGACCTTGAATCTCGATTTTAAAGTTTCTAGTGTTTAATTTTCAATGTATATCATACATAACTACACTTCTTAGTCACAAGCAACTGGACAGATTAGTATCATTAAAAAAGTATGCATCTCAATTTTATTTCAAGAGTTTCACGTAAAATGCAAATCAATGGAATAAAATGGCGTCTTTGCGTTGAAAAACAATTACGCATTCAGTTGCTTAACTTCAATTAGGAGCGTTTAATTTCAGCCGAAGTGCGTTCGGTCTGCCGACGACTTGAGAGTATTCCAGTGTTGAATAGTACGTGATCCAACTGGCAAGTTTGCCACGACGTCTGACATATGGACCGAGGACCGAGTGCTTGGTAAATTACAATATTATTTTAGGGAATAATAATCCTTTTTTATGGTACTTTCATGTTGTTTTGTCATTAGAATAAGCTACCCTTGGCAAAGACGGGGTAATCAAAATATAATATATTTTGAGGCGCACGTGAGATAAGACAAGCAACAATCTTTACCTACGTCTTCTATACTATTATGACGTTGTAAAAATGAAATTTTTATATATTGAAGATATTTTCAAAATAATAAGTAAAACGGACCATTTGAATGTCAATGAATCGAAAAATAATTATTTTAGATTTTTTGTATGTGTCGTTGTGGCTTCATCGTGCCAAAACGGCTAAACGGATTTCAACGATTTTTGGTACACGGGTAGCTGGACATCTACAGACGCTTATAGGACGAAAGAGAAGAAGAAAAAAAAGGGTTATGATTTTATTCTACGATTAGTGCTGAAATTATCTCCTTATTAATATTTTCTTCTGTTGCCGCGATTATTACTCATTTAAGGGGCTACTTCGTCATTAATAAATCACGCCCCAAATGCGGAGCCAGCCAATAAGCGTGATTTGTATTAAGGGACGCATTTATTGCTCGCGCGCATCAAAGAAAGAGAAAGCTAATACACTACATGCTTGGGGTTTTTTGGCGTAAGCGCCGGATGTAAATGTACCATGAAATCGAAGATATTATTATGTTTTGTTAACATTTAAGTTTAAGTTAATCACTTAAAAAATAAAGGGAAGAATGACATTTGGTAACGACATCATTTAGCCGTTTATTAATCTGTCGTTTGTACAAACTAGACAAAAAACGGGAAATGAAGACGCGTTTTCGGATAACTTTTCTATCGAGGAAATTTTCATTAAACATGTTTCCGCGTTAATCACTGATAGGTTATATAGTCAAGAAACACATGTCTGAAAACCAGCCTGATTTAAATACTAGATTTGACAAAAAATGCGGTACAAAGTAGCTTAAATTTTCGATGCATCCCCTTAAATAAAACAATTTAACGGATTATATCGCGTATATTGTCTCATTTGAGTTTCCGACGTTTCAGAAGCTTTTCAGCTTTCCATGGTCACGGGTTGACTGAGAAAAGATATATTTTCATCTGTCAAAGTTACAATTTGTGCAAACTACCCACCTCCTTATTATTTATTAACTCACCGAAAGCATAAAATGTTCATATCCGTTTCCTGCATATAAAAAAATACTGGTAGCGTCACATAATTTATATTAATTACAGGGAAGTACCTATTTGCGATTCTAAACTGCGAGTTCATATAGCTCCTTAGTCTATGGTCCAAGTCGTTTGCTACAATAACTCTAATTTTGAGGGCTATTTTTGGTCCCAAATAACTTCCAATTACAATTGCAAAATGTTTCCGGCTCCTTCTAGTAATTGATACATAGCTATCTATAAACTTACACGTAAATAGCATCAAGCTCTTTACCATTATGCCATTATTAAAATAATGCGAAGGCTGACTTAAAATACGAGGATACAACATTCTTTTAACTTTCCACTAATTTGCCAAAGGCAAAATATTGGAGGACTCATCTTTTTCATTTGCCAATTTAAACTTTTATCTCAATGATCCTGTTATTCATATCGAATGTTATCCAATTATCATACAGAGGATTTATGATAAAAAATCAAAATTACGAGCAGGCGATATAAATGCATGTTGTATTTTCATATTTATTTTATTTATTATAAAGTTGTAAAAAGTTAATGTCTCTAAATTGAAGATATTTTCAAAAAGTCAATGATAAGAAATATTTGAAAGTCACTAAATCGGTTTTATTTTGTATATGTCGTTGAAGTTTCATCACGTCAGGTCGAATTTGTACCATTTTTGGTACACAGGTAGCTTGGACATCCACAGATGGTTATAGGATACCTTTTATCCGATTACACTATAAAAAAAAGTTATGTTTTTTTTCTCCTCCGTTGACAAAGTTGGCCGCCTTCTACGGGTAGTGCTATATGAAATAGGGATGATGAGTATATTTCAATAATAACTCCGTCATATAAATCAATACAAAATATTGGATACTTGTTTTTCTTTTTTTTTAAGTAATCAAAAAATAAAGGGGATACATTGAGTCAAAATGTCGCTTGACGTCACTCCTAAGTACATTTTGTACCTAGTTATGACGTTACGAGACCCACAACTTCAATATGGTATTTTTTTGTTTAATTGAAAAAGAAAAAAATAGGTAGGTGTCCAATATTTTCTTATCATCCCTCCCTATTATAATTTTTTAAATCGCCGAAAGCATAAAAATAAGTCTTCACGGATGTTTTCTAAGTATTTTCAGATAAAACATTTAACTGTTAGCGTCGTATAATACGTGAGCTCGTCCAAATAATCACTTCGTGTCATAATGGCTTATTTTAGCCCCTTGTCAAACAATCTACTATGAGTATAAATTATTATTGTGAGATAAATTATGTTTGTGTTGGTATTAAATAACAATAATTTCTGTTTTACTTAAAGTAACTCGTATATACTGATTACAGGGAAGTACTAATTTGCTAACTGCGAGTTCATATAGCTCCTTAGTCTTTGGTCCAAGTCGTTTGGTACAATAACTCTAATTGTGAGGGCTAATTTTCGCCCAAAACAACTCCCAATTACAATTGCAAAATGTTTCCGGAGAATTTCAAACAACGTTGAGTGTTTATTAATAATATTTTTTTCGATTGTTTGTCCGTGATTGTTAATCGGGAGTTTGGAAACAAGAAATGAAAAGTATTTTTATGTCTAAATCCAAACTTTGTCGGACTTAATACGTAGTTAGGTCCGTGATTTTTCTATTGTTCTAAAGTCAATCACAGACCGTCAGGCTCTTTTACATCAGAGTAAAAAATCGTGCAGGGTTTCGAGACCAAAATCTCTATTAATCTATATTTTCATTTTTTATATTGTTGGAAAATATTGCATGAATACTTTCGCGTTTTTATTCCTTCTTTCTTTTCTAACATTGAAGATATTTTCAATAAAATAAGTGAAGGTCACTGACTGCATTTTTTTTTGTATGTTAGGTTATCGCTTCATCACACCAAAACGGCTGAACGGATTTCAACTATTTTTCATACACGGGGGTAGCTTAGCATCCACAAATGGTTACAGTATACTTTTTACTTAACTACACTGAAGCAGAAAAGAGGGTTATCAGGTTTCATAACCTACGTGAACTTCAAATAGACCTTATCATTTTTTGAAATATAACTTTATAATAGTGTAGATAAGGTGCAGGAACACATTATCCAAATAAAAAAAATAAAAAGAATTTGTAGTATAGATGTCTTTAGAGTCGTTTTACAAAAGTTTGTACATCAATTTGTATAGCCGCGTTAACTTTCCTATTTTGTTACAATTTTTTTTTAATGATTAAAGAATACTATTTTGGATTATTTTTTTATAATTATGAGACAGAATCAACAATACATATTATATAAACTAAGAATCAATAATGATTAAAACTTATGGTGAAAAAATAGAAATAATTAAAGGTTCGTTAATAGATGTACAACCTTTTTTAGAAATACACTTAAATAATTTAAAGTTCTTCAAATCTAACCTAACTTCCGTCCAACTCCACCAGAAAAGCACAACAATCAAATAGAAAAAGCACACTAGTGAGACACTGTTTAAAACGCGCGATTTCCCAAATTACAAGCATCCGGGGCAAATATAACAAAAATAAACTTTCCGAACGCGGTCGAAACGATACTCGCGAGAAAGTTTCCGGAGCGGTCCGAACGAGGCTACCGACACGCGCGGCCGAGAGGGCGCGAGCGAATGACGCCGCGAGGGTAAACCGCCCTCTGCCCAATAGCGGAATTGATCCAACATTTGAGCCAATATTCGGAAGGAAAAACTATACATTGTATGTGTGAGTGTGACCGTCTGTTGCTGTGTTCAAATTTCAGGTTTAGAATTAATTTCAAAATAAATAAATGAGTCAGACAATCGCACAAACGATCAGCCTGCGAACTAGAATTTGTTTTGGCAATTTACGAGTAACATCGATTCTGGGTGTGTTTACAATTGTGTACTTGACACTATCAATTAAAAACGATTTTCTAAATTACTTAACTAGGACTCAAACCTGGGAGTTCATGCATTCAAAACAGGTTCTTGCAGCAGTACAACAGCCGGTCACTTAAAACTTAAGTAGAATGCAGATTCTAGGTTTCGTTATCTTACAAAGCGTAGTATGTGGTCGCAGTGTATGTGTTGTTTATATTTACTATCTTCTCTTACAAATGAAATAGTATTCAGAAATCGATTGCCTTCGGTAATTTGAGCATATTGTCTCCGACCAAATCCCTTACTTAGGTAGCCAAGAGTTGGTTGACTGATCGTAACCGATCCGATAGAAAATTATACTGTCATGTGTGTATTTTTTCCGGATAGTAATACAAATTGAATTGTTGTACCAAATTTTCAAAACTGGCATGTTTGATTCATACACTTTGGACTGTCTTGGATTCAATTGCATTCATAACGACGTTATATGCTCAAGCATACACTTTTATTGTATGTCACAGAAAGGTATGCATATTAAATAACTTGCCTGCACTTTGCAGATTGGTTACTTTTCAAACGAAGGCAGTAAACAACTTTTATACCTGGATATTTTTAGTATCCAAGATATAGTATCCTATGTTAACCACGTTTTACAACGCCCAGACTACGTGTATTTAACATTGATAAGCAAGCTTACTTCAAAACCACAAAGATTAATCGGAAATTAAAATTGCACAGTGTAATTTTATCGTGATACGCTTCTGAAACGTCATTTACTTTGTTATCAATTTATTCAGTCGTATGATTACATTCGTCTTATCCAGTCAAGTTTATTCTCATTTCGTGCAGTTGTTTTTTTATTATTATTTAATACTATAAAAATGTAATAGTGGCAGAAAATATGTACTTGCAAGTACATTTATGTGCGTACCTAAAGGGTACCCAATGATGTCGCCATTTACGCCCAGTTTGTGACAACAAAGTGTTCGCAAGATCACGAACGTTTTTCTGTGTTCGAAATTTAAAAAAGCAGTTCGTTTTAAAAAATGAATCGTTAGATTTTTTTAATTTGGAATGTGACGTGATTGTGTTAACAAAGTTGAGGTACTACGGCCAATGTTGGCGCGTTGGCGGTTATTGGCGTTTCGTGTTGCCAATGTAGGAGTTTCGCTTCCCGGCACTCCTCCGAGCGGTCGTCCCGTCTCGCCGGAGGTAAGTATTATTATTATTACTAGCTCTATAACTAAAAGACTGTAAGCTTCTCATAATTGACGCGCCTTATGCTCTTTTAGTTCCCGCTTGATACGGACGCAAGTTTCCTCGGAATTGACGAGGACCGGCGTTCTTTTGGTAAACGGTTTCCCTTGCGACTTCGCTAACTCTTTGCAAATTCTGCAAGCCTGGTAGTTGGGTACCCTGGTTCTCTTTTTGCATCGCGTTGCGCAATGCTAATTAATAAAGTCCGTGGAACGTGTTGTCTGCTACATCTTATTGACTCATTTTGAGAATTTTCTACCGAATCTACGGCAAACATAGGCGAGTTTTTATCTATGATATGATGACGAGAATGCTCCGCGCTTGCGCCTGTCTTCTATTCGCCATCGTCACCACCATGCTTTACGCTTATTTTCTCGGACTACGAAATTAATAATTCGGACGCGTTTCGTCCGTGGGGCGTAAGGCATCTTCAAAATTTACTACTACTGTTTCGGATCGTAAAAACTACTCCGGAATTATTGTAGAAATGGTAAAGTCACAGATCATTTGTGTTTTTGTCCAGGACAATTGTACTTTTAACTGACTTTTAACTATTGAAGATATAAATAAAGTCATATGGACTATTTGAAGGTCACTGAATCGATTATTTTTAATGTATGTGTCATCACGTCGAATTGGCTAAATGGATTTCTATCTTTTTTGGTACACGGGTAGCTAATCAATCATCCACTGTAGTTTATAGGATTTTTTACCCGTTTACCCTAAAGAAAAAAAAATGGTGTATGATATTTCTCCTCCGCTGACGAAGTTACAAGTACCTTCTAGTTGTTTATAAACAGATAATGCTATCTATGATATTATTGTTATACTCGTACATTGTTTGAGCTTGAGGATACTACGCGTTATCGAAGAAATCTCTGAGTTACGATTATATTGATTATATTGATAGGTACGTAATTACGATATGTAATTGATTTACAGTAAATCCCTTACAATGTGATATATGTAGTATTAATAAATATTATCCAATATTGTACATAGGATATTTTGCTTAAAGCCCGTCACACACGGAGCGATAATATATATTAATATACCGAAAGATATCTTACAGTATAGCTAAGCCCCTCACACGACAAAGATACCAAAATATATATTTCTGCCGCCATTATGCTCGTAGCCGGCGAAGCAAGAGGACGTTTTTACAATATACAGGATGTTTGTGAAACATGACTTGTTGCATAGTTTTCAGAGGGCGATTATGATGCCGGATTTGATTTGCATGTTACTTTATCAGCAAAACTAAAATCCGCCTGGACTCAAGAGCACACAAAAAAAGAATGAGGAAAATTCAACTTATACAATGATCTGTCTTTTATACAATTCAGTTAGTATTTTAGAATATCAAGAACAGTGTTTAATGCACTTCACAATCTGATCAACCTGGTTTTTGAACTGAGTTACTTTGTCACGAATTCTCTCTAAATTGGTATTTTCGTATACTATTTAAAGATATTAAGTCTAAAATTGCTTATTATAACCTCTTGGTTCTGTTTGCCGAAATGCATTATGTATGATGAACATTATAAATTCTTCTCACATTTCATTCGATAAGAGCAACCTGTCAATCATCTTCCAATTAATTTGGGATAATTTTTATTACTTGATAGGAGATCAAAATCATCGATGTGGAGATTGAATTATTATTTTTTTCTCTTTGCAAAAATGGACCACTCTATTGTCATTGTCGACCGTCCAGCTCCATCTTCAGACCCTGGATATCATATAGGACTAGAGAGCTTGCTAAGACAGACGAAATAATCCGAAATATTATTATTGTGTTTATCTTGTTTAGGTACTTTAGGAGTTCATATTCTCAATTTCACCGTCTACCTTCGGACTCCATCATCAGACCAGCTCCTTAGTAGTTGCATTGTCATCGAAGATAAATAAATTTAAGCCCAATCGCACGTCAAAAAAATAACATCCTGTAGTTGCACCAAAATATACTCAAATATATCGTAAGATATCTTACGGTATCTTAAGATACCCAGCTATAATATATATTATCGCTGCGTGTGGGGACTCTGTCAAATAGTAGGCAAAATATATCGTAAGATACCTTACTATAAGATATATCTTAATATATATTATCGCTCCGTCTGTGACGGGCTTTATGGATAATACGCTCCCCGCGACCCTTACGAGGTCATCCGTCCACCTAGTCGGGGGCCGTCCCACGCTGCGCTTTCCTATGCGTGGTCGTCGCTCCAGGACTTTACTGCCCCAACGGCCATCCATTTTCCGGGCAACATGGCCCGCACATTGCCACTTCAACGATGTAATCCTGTGTTACTTAAGAGGATTTTTTATCGTTTATTTTCGATTGGCATCATAAAAATACGCAAAGGTTTTTTTTACATTTGATCGGTTCGATTCCCAGACGAAGCAAGCAAGTTTTAGAAAATCTTTTAAATAATGAGCATTATTCCGTAGGTAGGCCCCAAGGGCACTTACAAGTCTGACTCTACGGTATTTCCCAAGAGGAGACCACTGTTGAGAAGAAAGCCGAAACAAACTCAAAATTGAAATGCTTTTAAAAATAAAATTATGTCCCCGTTCAGAAAAATATCCTATATACTGTATTCAAGGTACTTTCCCTTCATGATGCATAGCCGTGGGACACCCTGTAGACATATATTAATTACTTCGACATCTCCTAATTATATATGTCTGTGTTTATTTAATCAAAAAGCTGATTCGATACTAAATTAACTGCTTTGCGAAGTTAATTCGTAGTTAATGCAGCATTCATTTAATTTACAGTTTTATTAAAAAAAATAACATTTTTTTTACGCTTAATACCGATTACTACAGCCCATAATTAAATAACACATTTTTTCTAAGTAAACAAAGGATGAATAACTTGTCAATGGACCAGAATGCGTTTTCATTGTCATGGCAAGCCCTTTGTTTTAAAAATAAAAGTGACAAATGAACGTCCCGCAATATAAAGCTCGTGCACACGAGCTAATCACCGGCCGGGACGTCTTGATTGAAAACTCGTGTGTTACACGCTTTATCCTCAATGTGCGGTTTCGTAATGGGTTAGAAGAACGCACAGTCTAATAAGAGTAATAAGAGATACTACGTATCAGACTGCCAACTCAGAAACAAATATCATTTGCACTAGGCAACTATATTTAATCTGTACGATTAGTGTTGACTGACGTTTATTTTTTTTCTATTCGAGATTGCTATATGGCAAGGGATCGTAACGTATTCAGCCAAAGCGGTCTAGGTTCATTGAAGGAGGTCCCATATTTAGAATGAATAATTCCCGGCACGTTAAATTGAACACGTAACTTCAGTAATTGTATATATTGTGATCAAATTCTATGCTGAGAATTATACCTCAGTGGCGGAAAAAATAACAAACACATTATTTGTTAAAAGATTTATTTTTCATTTTCTTTTTAAATTTGCATCAATTCATAATTTTAAATTGGACAGTCAGAGCAATGAAATTGCTGAGAATAGTTCTGTGCTCGGCGCAGTCAAAGAAACAAAATGAATTCTTGGACATAATGTTTGCTAGTTCTGCGGGCGATAATTTTGCAAGATCATCACGATTTAAACACCTCAACCACTTAATATGTATTTTCTCAGAGCACGGAAAATGGTGTAAAATTGCGTCCTTTCGCAAAGTTCTACAAACACAGCACTCATAAAACATTTTGCAAAAAGCAAGACAGGATAAACACAAAGACATCACTCGCTAACACTTTACTGTGACAGTGACAGAATGAATTTCGACAAATAATATATAGATGACAAGACGAGTGTATTGACAAAGCAACAGCCAATCACAGCAGAGAAAAACGTCAGTCAACATTAAAAACAACATAGCGCTAACGTACGCGTTTTGTTGTTCGAAGATTGCCAGCTGTGGAAGAACGTAGGCGTATTGTCGCCATGCTTTTAATATCAGAAGGGTTACTTTAAATATCGAATAACAGTTGTGTATTAGCTTGTAGATACCAACTCTTTGTTAACATATCCAGTTGTTAAGTTCGTTTATAACCTCAAAATTGTCAAAATGCATTGTATACAGGGCGATTTTTTATACATTCATACTAAAAGTTGATCATCATTGTGAGTAGCCTCGGAAAGTAACATATAGATTCACGACTAAAAAATCGCCCTGTATGTGGCCTAGGACTCTATTTCCTGAATGTGCCTGAAACTGAATTTTACTACTATTTTGCCTAAATTGGCTGCTTTTTAGGGAAAATAAATAGATTAACAGTAAATAATTGTTTGAAACGGCCAATTTAGTCATACCATTCATAACTTTAACATACTATTTCTCCTTTGCCCTAAAGTTGACTGGTAGAGAATGCCTTATTGTATTAAGTTTGCCTTTTGTACGATAAGTTCATAAACATTAATAAATAAACACTTTTGACGTAGTGCACATTTCGTAGACAAGTGCTGAAAAAACGGATTTCATTTAATTATTTAACATGTATAGCTGGACATCCAAGAATGTTTAAACAATACTTTCTAACCCAAAGTAAGAGGTTTATGACTATTTTCTTTCCCAAATAAAGTTGTCCTCTACTTATATTTTATTTGTAATCATCCCCTTGCATCTTCTCGAAGAGGCAATGTAAAGACGGATGGTTAAAATCCGCTCCACTCACAATGCAATGCCATTTTTCATCTTATCCAAGTGACAGCGCGTATCCCGTCATCTGTCAGCTAAAGGCGTTCACGACACTTGACCCTTCCACAGATAAGATACAATACACTAAATAACCTAAATAAAATAGATGCAAGGGTTTTTAAAATGGTAAGCATTTATGTGCTTGTTGGTATGTCATCAAAACAAACGATTAAATTACTGTGTCTCCTAATCTATCCATATCCATACTATCCATACTAATATTATAAATGCGAAAGTATGTCTGTCTGTCTGCCTGTCTGTCTGTCTGTCTGTCTGTTACCTTTTCACGCTTAAACCGCTGAACCGATTTGGATGAAATTTGGTATGGAGATAGTTTGAGTCCCGGGGAAGGACATAGGCTACTTTTTATCCCGGAAAAATACCCTTATACGCGATAAACGAATTTAAGACCGACGAAGTCGCAGACATAAGCTAGTAAAATGTTAAAAATAAAATCTATGTATGTTTGTATGTGTCGTTGTGGCTTCATCACGCTAAATGGGCTAAATGGATTTTAACTATTTTTGGTACACGGGTAGCTGGGTATCTCCAGATGGTTATAGCATACTTTTAACCCGACTATGCAAAAGAAAACAAGAGGTTTATAACTTTTTCTCCTCCGCGAACGAAGTTGCGGGCGCGTTCTAGTAAACAATAAACGTGAAAGTTTAGACCAATGTATGTATGTACGTTCCTTTTAACTTTAAAAACTGCTGAACGGATCTCAACTAAACTTTCCAGTAGTACTATATAGAAATCAGAATAACACACAGATTATAAATTGCATCTCTACGCGGACAAAGTCGCGGGCAACAGCTAGTAGTCTATACGTACACTTTGTATCTCTATACAGTATAGATAGATACAAAGTCATTACTATAATTTCACTTTATTTGATTTTCTAGAGCTTTAGAAATTCCACTTACATTCGATATAATCATATATGCTGCTGATATTACGTTACGAAATAATGTTCTTGTTCAGTTCAGCACGGGTGCCTACTGCTGCATGTATATTATGACAAATATTTGTGTATGTATATTAGTATTAGTATTAGTCAAAGAATGTTTGAAATCTCCTTCTTATGAATTAAATTAATAACTGTTCAAGACTCAAAGTGAAGAATGATTGAAGATATCACATTAGCTTACCAACCTGTCCAGTTCAAGTGGAAATCTGGCCAAAAATACGTCAGAAGTTGATCGTATCATACGCCTCACACCAAAAACTTCACATTATCTTAAAGATTTGCCCCCCATTCAAATAAAAACTAAAGTTATTTTATCTAAAACACAATAAACAACAAAGTCGGCCAACCGCATCCACAAGAAATAATATGACGCATATCAGACGTTTAACCAATCATACCAACGTAATGAAATGTATAATACGTCTAAGTTTGAAAGCAATTATGGTATTTGCTACCAAAATGCATCAGCAGTCATTTTAATTCGATAATATTATTTCTGTACCGCAACGTTGGTACAAAGTACGTACATAATTTATCATACTATGAGGTGTCGATGGGCTGGATGCCGCAATAGCAAGTGATCCTACTTGACAATGACAGCTGTCAAGTGTTCTTCATTTAACGCGGAAACTCAACTGACAGTTCACACAGTGCTACCAACCTTCACTTCCAGACACACCCAAATCTGGTAGAATTTGACGTTCCGTTTCTTGCACTCCGACATATTTATCATATGAAGTATTGATTTGTGTCTATTTTTTTTCTCTTCTAATATATCGATTGCCACGATCGTCACCAACTGAACGTTTCTGCTTTGCCCGATGGTTGACTGGTAGAGAAGGTCTTAAGGGCGTTAAGTCCATCAATTGTACCTCTATTTGTTGTGCATTAATGATTTAATAAATGCATTAATCTAAAGCAAATTCAATATCGGTCCATAGAATATATTATCCGTGACTTTGGTGTCAAATTTATATTTTATTTCCCAGTTTAACAAAGCTTAGGTAAAACGACGCCCAAGGTCGACTTGCCAATATCAATATTGCATTCTTCAGTATCGGGTTCGCTTTGTATATGGAGTTTCCACGTATTCACTTGGCCAAAAACAAAGGAGGTTCTTTACTTTACGGAAATAGTTATTTACGATACAAGAGCGGTAAGTAGATTATTCGTAACGAGTGGCGGTGATGTTTTACTCCGACTCTAGTTGGGAATTACCTATTCGCACGTGTATCGTAATTCTCAATAAACTTTACAGTGCATATGCTTGGAAAATGCATCTATATGGGCCAACATAGCCCATGGCAAATACTTTACCGCACTGTTTAATTATTTATAGAACAAGAAAATCGTAATATTACAGGATTATACCCAAGTCATAACAAAATGCTTAAAAATTAAATTATATTATTCATATGAATCAAATGACATTACTCGTAAATTAAATTATACAATTATTATACACTGTGCGGTAAGTAGCACTTTACATCTCTATGTTAAGCCCATACAAAGAGGCTTTTTCTGAGCATATGCACAGTACATGTTATTGAACTTCTGACGTACCGTGTTTTTCATCATCGGTGTTTTATTTCCCTATTATTTATTTATTTGCATTATTATGCACTATATGCTTTTCTTCACTGTTTTGTTATAGTGGTCTGTAATAGCCACAGACCATAAACGGCTATAGCAGAATCGTGACTTCATTAGTCACAATTTGGTGAATGAAAATAGTTATTTGTTTTGCAAGGCTGCAAAGTAGCGCGAGTGCTTGGAAAGCCGAGCAAGCGAAAGAATCTAAAATTGAATCATGAGCGGAGCGAGAGCGAGGTTGACAAGGCACGAGCAGCCAAATAATTTTGCAGCCGTGCGAAACACACAACTTTTCACCCCACCATAGCGAGGAAAAAGTAAGATGTAAGAAAAACTAGGAAATTATAACAAACCGATAAACTAAAAAATATACTATAAAATAACTTAAAATGATAATAAGAAACACTATATAAGGAAAAATAGAAGGAAGAAGAGGTAGAGGAAGACCAAGAATATCATGGCATGAAAATATTAGGGACTGGACCGGTACTATTGACGCCGCTACTCTCGCCAGGACGGCGAAGAATAGGGAAGACTTTGGCATGATGATCGCCGACATCCGTTAGGATATGGCACCCTAAGAAGAACTTAAAATGACTTTTCCACGCTCCCGGATAAATCGAACTTTTCCACGCAGATTTGGCACTGTACTCGTAAATGATACTTTTACGAGCTAGTGAGTTGAAAAAAAAAAGTGTAAAGTGCTTATTAGATGCGAGTATTCAGAAAAAAAAATGATTTCTTATGTACAAAAGAAGGGGAACTCTCCCGTTGGGATAATAAAAAATTGTCGGCTGAAGTCTACTCGGCATATATGAGTATAATAGTGTAATCTAATAAACTTAACCGTCCGTTGCCGCTTTTCTGGGAGAGTTGACAGGGAATTATCACCGTCGACTCGCCGCAGAGGGGATCGGACCCGAAGCATTAGAAAACTCCACTTGAGACCCTATGCTCCTCTAGGAGTTAAAGGATCCAAGGAAGGGGTTAAATTTGGAACCAAAATCCCATTAACACCCAAGGTAGCAGATTTCTGTTAAAATAAATCACCAAGTATAAGGATCGCATTTTGGACTGTCATTGCTTTTACCAAAAAACGTGTCGTTTACCGTATGTGATGGATCAATCCAGGGTGCTTCCACACTGGCGGAGATACAGCTAATTTCAATTTACAGGTAAACATCGCCTTTCATGTTTTGTTATATAATATATGAATATACTTGAAATTTTTGGTCATATATCAATGCTTCTAAAATTTTAGGCCGCTTTTTACATACCAAGGAACTGACTTATGCAAATAACTAATCAGAATTTTAAATATCTTATCAGATTTTTTGAAAACAATGTAAAAAATCAGTTTCTGACGCTTTTTTACCGAAAAACGAAAGCGCTGTTAACCGAGACCTAAGTCCAGTCGCTCAACCACCACAATGACGTTACGGAGTTATCATGACGTCACCAAAATGATCAATGCACCTTTTAAATTCGTTAATATTCTTAAGTAAATAAAGTAAGGTACCAAAGGTACCAAACGTGCAATATGTGAAACCGATTTTAGACTTAGGACGCCAGTAAAACCGATAGTTCAGTTTTAGACATAGGACGCCTGTTTTTCATACGTTTATTTACCGGCAACTTAAAAATCATACTTATACTCGATTATGTTCAGTTGTGTTGTCATAGTTTGTGAAAGTTGTGTAAATATGAAAAACACTTGCTGTCTCAGATTATGTACTTTTTGGGCTCGTTTTACTATTTTCACGCATAAAAAAATATGCCAAAAATCTGTTTAAAAAAAAAAACACCAGGTCGTCAGTTTTGTGACGGCCATACAAAATGTGCCGAAACAATGTCACAAAACTGATTTTGTTTTCGGACACATTCTTTTAATTATCAAAATTGACATTTTTGATTCTGAGCAATCTCTCTTCTCAATCGCTCCCTCATTGCTGAGGATCGTGACTCTGCTTCAGCTTTGCAACTGAAATAACAATAGAAAATTAAAAATTAAAAAAACCCTCGACACAAATGAACATAACAACAAAATTTGAAGTTCCTAGCTTCAATATTGGCTGAGATCCGGTCACTTGCTCCACTAAAAGCTGAATATCTTGGAGACGAGTGCTCCGATTTTCATCAAACAAAACTAAGAACACTCAGGATAAAATTATCTATGACACAAAAAAAAAACCGCACGCAATCGGTCCATCCGTATGGGCACTACGATACCACAGACAGATACACAGAGTCACAGACACGTCAAGCTTATAACACCCCTCTTTTTTGTCGGGGGTTAAAAACAAAATTAATTTGAATTTGACCAATGCCGAATTCTGAGCAATACGAACCCAAATACTCCGTAACATGAGATAACAAGTGGGGTACACGTTTTTGTGATAATGCCATAATCTACTTCCACATCGTCTCTCTGTATGCCATTACCCTTATGTATATTCCGTCGTAGAAAAATGTTATTGTACGATATCACCCGTGCGTGATTTTCATACGGCATTTCACTAAACTCGTTCCGATTCGCGATTCAGATCCATCATACTGCAAGTTTATACAAAACGACGTTTCTCACAAGAAAAACGATATGACTTGAGGCCTTTTGTTCCTGGAGCGTAGCGTGTTTACGTTTCATTAGCTGCTGGAAATTAGACACGAATCGGAGATCTGCGGAAGTTTTTGTAGGATTAACGATGCTTTTAGCTGTTATTTAACTTTCACTTATACTGGATTTGGACTAATCAAATCGATTTTCACATATTTTCGCACACATTCGGCTAAAAGCAGCTACTATTGCCATTGGTGGTTACCGCGCACTGTCGCGATGTTATGTTCTAATATCTCCCCAAAAAACATAAATATAATACGGTACATAACATATTCGTTTTTTCGATCATGATTCATGGCTCATGGCAATTTGTATGGAAACATATCTTTGGATTTCATTGACTTAGAAGTTTATTTTTTTTTACAGTTTCAAGGGACCGCAGTCAAGTACTTGATGTTAAGTTCCTGAGAAAAAGGGTCTCGTCAGACGGAGAACAAAGTGATCCTATAAGGGTTCCGTTTTCTCCTTTTGAGGTACGGAGCCCTAAAAAGAGGGTTATGACTTCTTTAACGAAATTCTTCTTAGCAATTATCATAAAGACGTCGATACCGGTTACCGGTAGTTACATGGTACATTAAGTTTAAAGTTATATAGTGTGTTTGAACTTCCTAACGAGTTCGCACTTCACCAATTAACTATTTCTCACCTCTACAATATTGACAATTATGAAGTTGCCATGAAAAGTTTGTCACGCCCCGAGGGTGTCTGCAATCATGTGCACCGGCCGTTGACTTTCATCCCCCCTTTTTACACCCTCAAGGTATGATTCTGGGATAATATCCTACCTTTCCAGAGTCTAAATATCTTCATACCCTATTTCATCTAAATCGATTCAGCGGGTTAAACGTCAAAAACAGACAGACAGAGTTACTTTCGCCTTTGTAATATTAGTATGGAAGAATCGATACGTGGCACAGTGGTTCGGGTTGTATGGGAGCGCGGAATTAATTGTTTTTATGACAGGCGGGCATTTTAAAAGTTATGAAATGTGATTTTATCAATATAAATAGATAAAATAAATAAAATAAATATAACAAACATTAAAAAATGTGTATAGTTTGTATTAAAATCATCTAAAATGTACCATCAAATACAAAATAATTATTAAATAAATTAAATACCTCTTATAGGATTATCAAAGTAGATGTATAATATAAAATTACATTAAATAATGGTACTTATATACTTCAAGAAAATAAAAAAATATATAAAAAACACATTTACTTAATTATAATAAATCCTTTATTTCTTCATGCTCTCTTTCTGTTCTTTTATAGTTATGTTTAGCCCTTAAGCTATTAATAAAAGGGTCTGAAGATGTCAATAGCATGTTTATGATGTCTTCATTCGCAGATTCCCGTGAGCATTTCCTGGAATGGTACAATCTGTACCGACGATAATCCTTATTCCGAGCTTCTTGGGCTTCTTCACTTAGCATTCCAATTGGCAGAGCAGCAGCTGATATTATTCTACTTCCATGCATCAGTATTTTATGAACAGTGTTTGGCATGTAATACCACTTGTATAAGCGAACATATATTTTTGCTGTTTCATTGCAGTAATCTCCGAATTTTTCAGCATCTATTGTGGCACCCGAATTAATTGCATGTAAGATGACTGAAAACCGGCGAATTAATTCTTCATCTACACCGGTAACCTCCGCAACTACACTTGGGCTACTAAAAAATCTCCTGGAAGTATTGCCATCATTAGATGACCCCATACCTTGTTTCACGAAGTCAACTTTTAAACCCAATCTGTCAAACAGCTCTTTTTGTATTCTCTTTTTCTCTGCTTCTTTCTGTGGCCGTGTGTTTGCGTTTGTACTCCATTTACAAAAAGACTTTCTATAGGCGATGTGTAAAATACATTCCATAAATTTAATTCGGGCATGTAACGGCGATAAGCCCACTTTCAATGCATCAGGATTCTCTACTTTGTTTCGCACGAGATCTAATAAGTTCATTTCTGTAGGCCTTGCCTTGCATATAAAGCAAACAGCATTAGACTGTGTATCGGTAACCGTTTGTGCTATCTTGCCATCGATCATCGTGAATAACAACTCATGCTTTATTTTAAAGGTTTTGCCACTAATGCAGACAGAAGTCTCATGTAAATTGGATATTTCAGATTCCATTCTTGACCTTTCGTTATAGGTCAATTCAGTTGTTTCTTTACTAAATTGAAACTGTACCGGTCTACAAAATCTCGTAGAAGATGGGCTTTCATTTTTCCAATACACAGATGTATCGTCATCTTTGTTATGGGCAAGGCGAAGAGGGACTAAAGAAGTCAAGAACATGTTCGCATCTGTGACGTCTTCTTCTTTAAATTTCTGCTTGTATTCATTATGACCAGATGAACCATCACAGCCCCATTTGGAAATAAGAGTCATATCTTCATTCATGCTTGAAAGTTCATCTGCTGTTTTTGTTTGTAAAATCCTGGTTACAGTGTGGTCCAGTAATGGTTGCAAGCTAACACAGGCATAATATTCGGTTACATCTATATGTTCAAATTTAGGGCAGCACTGTTTTTTTGAGTCAAGGACTCTATGATAGTTAGGAAAAATGTCGCAACCTATTTCTTTCGTCGCGTTTCTAAGCACTTCATACTGATGTTTTGTTAGAGCCGCATCTAACATCAAAGCCAAAGCCTTTTCTGGACTGAAGGCAGGATATTTTACGGGGTTTTCTCGAATTTTATCGACAGCAGACAAAATCGCCTCTTCGGGATAGTTCTCACATAAACTTCTCACTTTTTTTCGTTTTGTACGGCTACAACACTCTTCAAAAGGTTTTTCTGGACGACCATTTCGAAGTCGTTTTGAAGGTCCTGGTTCGGCGTCTACGGCAGCATCAGCATTCGAAACTGAAGGCACCGTATGTATTGAAAACATACCACTCAGCCAATCCTTGTTTTTTCAAAAACATATTTTCGCGTCCTTGATGCAGCTTTCCACTTTTTCGTGAAAGTAGGTAAAAAGTGTTTAGTCAACTCAATACAGATTTGGTCTAGTATTGCTTCTGAAAGATTTGGATTTTTAATTTTCAGGTTTTCAATACACTTATGCACTTCCCGGTCACTTGAAATAGCAATTTCGACTAAATCTGCATACGAAATGCTGAAACTTGCCATGACTATAAATAATAACAGTATAACTTCCTCGAGTTGATAATAGTAAATGAAGCAAAAGACAATAATGTACGCATTTTATATCCAAATCAAGCCATTTGTTAATTAACTACCCTCATAAATGTGTTTATCTATGTCATTATTTTTCCTACCTCCAAATACGCTGTTTAGTTAAATGGTCATTATTCAAAAGATTGCAGGCACCGGCAGCTGGAATCAATTAGGTCATTATTTTGGATAATTAAGGTATCATTTGTGCTATTTTTTGGTGAAAGGCTAGGTGAGGCTGGAAAGTAATACCCAATTGAATATAAAAAATTGCCAAAATAACGACCATGTTGTTTTAATCCAAGCCATACCCAAACCTATAGCCGAAATTACTGATATTATAAAACATAAAAATACCTTATTATATGGTTTATCAAATAAAAATAGCATTTTGTATACTTTAGCGCCGGTTTTAGAAATATATTACCAGAAAGAAACAACTTTTTTGACGGAAAATTTGTTAGTGTTCAGCATCATGTGTTTTGTATTATTTATTTACAAATAAATAATACACCAAAATTAAAATTCTTTCAGTATAGGGTTGTAAAAGTATTCTACTGTTAGATTTAAGTCAAATAAATAACTTTAGTTGATTTGTAATTTTCGGACTTTATTCCGCCCTTGAACCAATGTGCGTGGTCGGTAATCGAAACGGACAGACAGACAGACAGACACACTTTCGCATTTATAATATTAGTATGGATTTATTTTTGAAAATATTTTCAATAAATTAATGCTACCGGACTATTTGAAGGTGATAGAGATGTGCGCCGACCGGCGTGAAATCGGCGTGAAAATAGTTCTTAAAGCCCAAGTCACACCAACTTGCATACGCATTATAATTAACCATACTTGGACCTTATTATGGCAATAGGCATTAAAAAAGATTTATAAGGGTTCCCCCAACATCTTAAAGCCGTAAAATTGAATTCACTGTCACTTCTTATGCTAAAGGCTGCGTAAAAGCTGAATAATGGAGAAAACAAATGTCTTTTTAATGCATTCAGTGTAGTTCATTCATACTTTTATACCTAAGTTAAGGTTAAAGCATTGTAAGAGTAGATGCAAAATGCCAATAGTTCTATAACAGACACTCGTTATACCATTTAGATGCTGAATTTTAAAAGATGTAAGAGTAACCATTTTTAATGCTTAAAGTAGAATAAAGTTAGTATATGGGATAGTAAGGGAATAATTTTAATGCTCCTATTCAGCTTTAGGCAATTTTTAATTCCTGGAGTTCTATAAAAGAATTTAAAGGGAGGGAGAAAATGGTAAAGGATATGTACGAGTAGTGTGGTTGGGTTACGCCATTTTAATTCTGGCATTTTTAAATGGGTGACTGTATTTTTTTTATAATTCTTTAGGCCGTAAAAGAAGACAAATTATAGCGGCTTGGAGAGAAAAAGCATTTTAATAGAATTGATATGTCGTTTAATATCAGTCTGCTTGATGAACGTCAACGTCAACGCTATTGTGTACGAATAAAATGAAGAAGATACTGGTGGAATACTAAGGAATTTTAAAGGTCCCGTTTATAGCCAAAATAATTGTAATGGAACCAGTGTGGAACTATAACGTTCTACAAGTCTGCTTAAGTATTCCGCCATAAGTCTTTTAACCTAACCTTAACACGATATTTAATCTAAATATTATAGGCTAACTATACATGTAAGATATTACTTATTTACAATCCTAAAATATATATCAGTCTCCTAAATATAAAGCTATGCACATACGAGTAACAAATCAAAAATTCTAATGTTTAATTCTTCATAGGTACTTCTAATATAATTTTTAACTAAACACTAATCATATTCGGGGCGCATACAAATTTTCAATAGAAATGTATATGGACATAAACAGTAAACTTGCCTCCCTAAGACTATTTCACGTAACAACCATCTTGATGAACAAGTAATACTTACAAATGGCGTCACTTCTGTACATCACACAAATGTTTATTAGCGTTAAATGTAAAAAATATTGGAAAGAGCTATATGAAATACACCATATATGACACTACGCTGCGCTTTAAGAATTTTAATGGGTAGAAATACGACTTTTTTAAGGGCTTTAGAACGCTAAAATTCCATTTTAGTGCTACTTTAAGACTGTAACCATCATTGTGTACCTTTTTAATTCCATTACATGCTATTTTAACGCTCTTTGATCACTAAGATTTGTGCCCAAATCAGTATTACAATGGAATTTTAAGTGCTTAAAATTATTTATTACGGCAAGTTTGTGCTGCTTAAAGCATCTTCAAATTCCATTATTCAGCTTTTTGTGCTACTTGGATATTGTTCTTTTGTTTGTATGAATAAACCGTTTTTTTTGCATTATTACTTATTTTGATTTATTACGCCGATCACGCCGATTACGCCGCCGCTGCCGGCCATTTTTGGACCAGACGCCGCCGCCGACGGTTTAGCCATCGGCGCACACCTCTAGAAGGTGACTGAATCACTAAATATTTATTTTGGATTGTATGTATGTGTGTATGTGTCGTCGTGGCCTCATCAGGCCAAAACGGCTAAACGGATTACAACTGGTTTTGGTATCCGGGTGGCTGGGCATCAACAGATGGTTATAGGATATTTTTAACCCGACCACGCCGAAGTGACTTTTTTCTCTTTCGCGAACGAAAGTGCCCGTCGTTTTTTATGTAATTATATTTTTTATCGAGAGTGAATATAGAGGGTCTAAAAGTATTTCAGTCTTTCGCGTATTAATGTAAGTTTTTGACATTTTTTTTATTTTTGTGACAATTTTTTTATTGACTGCAACATAGACGTACAGTCACCAGCATTAATATCTGCCACAACAAAGCGCGCATAAATATCTGACACGAATCTATTTATAGAGCCGTTAGGACGTGTCAGATATTTTAGCCCGCTTTGCTATGGCATATAATTGCTGCAAAAATTTGAAATTCGAAGTTCATATGGCGCCATCTTGCTCACTCGAATACAATTTAACGTGAGAGTGAGAGGGATACCACTTCGGAGTAACCCCTCTGATGATGTACATCGTTCGCCTGGCGGCGGACGCGTATGCTGATGTAACTATTTAATTCAGTACAATACAGCCTAAATCCATGTGCTCTAAACTGGCTCAAAACAAAGGAATTACGTAATAGTTCAATTTAAGTTAGTTTGATGACTGTTGTCTATACATACAAAAGGACATATTTCTGTACAAAACTTTGGGTGGTTACTCCCTTTGGTTAGATTTGCCATAACCCACAGAACGTCATAATGTCATGTGATTAAACTACTATTACGACGCTTACACAAATCTAAAGGGTGTACGTTAATGGGCGCCTCTCGGCAGTTACATCGTTTTGTGAATGTATTACAACTAATTTCAACGGTGTATTAACAGAGCTTTAATTTTTACGCCTTGATTACTAATATTATTAATGCGAAAGTGTGTCTGTCTGTCTTTCTGTTACCTCTTCACGCTTAAACCGCTGAACCGATTTGGATGAAATTTGGTATGGAGATAGTTTGAGTCCCGGGGAAGGATATAGGCTACTTTTATCCCAGAAAAACACCCTTATTTGCAATAGACGAATTTAAGGCGGACAAAGTCGCGGGCAGAAGCTTTTAAGGTTATATAAACAGTATCTATTACAGTTAGAATCAGAGTAGCCGCTTGCTGCAGAACACGATACACTTTCATACAAAGCACCATACAATCGTTTTAACCGGCACGGCAATTCTAAAAAATTATTTCCATATGGGAGAGAGTTACGCAGTCGCCAATTTGTTTGTATAGGTTTTTTCTGCAACCAGGAACACAAACCTACCGCATTTTTAAATTTTCGATGGTTTTCCGATCTCATTGTAAGAAATGTATCAAAAATTCCTCATTCTAAAAAAGCGTACCGGGCAAAGTAAATGGCCGCAGATTTACTATACAAACATTAAGAGGAACGTATGCTTCCTTCCCATTTTCCCGAAAATCTTCAAAATTCAAAACTAGTATAGCATAAAAATAAATAATGTTTTGGGTTTCTTACACGCTTATATATTGACGTAAGGGGTTTTGATTTAATACTAGGTACTTGGAAATTCATTTGAAATGTTCA
Organism: Hedya salicella; assembly: GCA_905404275.2. Classification (NCBI taxonomy): domain Eukaryota; kingdom Metazoa; phylum Arthropoda; class Insecta; order Lepidoptera; family Tortricidae; genus Hedya; species Hedya salicella. The sequence goes on along the minus strand of FR990112.1, from coordinate 16,176,942 downwards.
TGCGATCTGATTGGCATCGGACTGTATAGAGGACAATTACATTCGGTCACGATCCTGAAATATCAAAACCCGTACTAGTTTATCGGAAAACGTATGTTAAGTCCTTTTCTTTTTTCGACCGTTAAACGGTGGCGAGACGAGTAGTACATATTTTATTTATTCGTTTTAATTGTGAGTGTCAGGATGGCAGGTGCCAAATGTGCGCCTAAATTGGAGCAATGTGCTCTTCCAGAGATATTTAAGAAATAACCTGAAATGCTCCAAATTTTGGCGCACATTTGGACATTGCTAGCACTGACTCCTGATGAATATCGCAGCTCCATTTGTTGATGTACACCTGCCATCCTGACACTCACGTTTAAATTTTATTTATTTTCATTGCTCTAAAGAGCACATAGCATCGAGTCGTGTCTAAAGGCGTATTAGTTGTCAAAAGGGTCTTGACAGCTCCGCTAGTCTAAGGAAAGTCGACACATTTATGGAACTAGTAAGGGTGGACGTAAAGTCTTAATGATCACTGGACTTATTTCTGTTGATAATAATAAATGCTTGGTATATATTAAAGACAACTTTGATAGAAACAAAAATGGTGAAAACAAAATATACGCAACGCCATGGGCGTCGCCCACAGAAGCCGCTAAAATTATATGGCCTGTATTCGACTGAAGATAGCCGTAAAATAAAGATATGACTGGCTGCTCAGAACTGAACATGTAATATTTAGTTTAGGTGCCCAGTCCTATCTTTATTTTTTTTTCACATTTTTAGGTGGAAAAAAAATGGTTATCACTCTTTTATGTGTCCACCGAAACATTCTCGTGGCATATTATTTTTTTACAAATCAGGAAAGTTGTGTTTTTTTTTGTCAGCCTCTAATTGAAATAGTTTCCCTAATCAATCACTCACAATAGACAAACAGTGATGTATTGGCCTACGATAATAATATATTATGGCACCGTAACAGCAAAATTGCCTAATTTACGTGATAAAGTAAAATCCTAAACTCTATTGTGAACAAATGTACAAACTATATACTACTTTCTGACGACCGGTTTAGCTCAGTGGGAGTAACGTTGCCTGCGAAGCTGAGGTCCTGGGTTCAAATCCCGGTAAGGGCAAAGATTTGTGTGATGACCACAAATATTTGTTCCTGAGTCTTGGATGTTTTCTATGTGTATAAGTAATATATCTATTAAATATATCGTCGTCTAGTACCCATAACACAAGCCTTATTGAGCTTACCATGGGACTAGTTAGATTTGTGTAAAATTGTCCCGTAATATTTATTTATTCAAACTTCATATATAATTTAATACCTATTAAAATATCGTTATCTTTAGTTTATACCTATATAAGCCTATTAATTTATTACGTAAGACAATTTTAAACAATTTCTGAAAGATTTTAAGTGTAATGAGCCCAAAATGTCCCATTCAAGCCTTCAAGAAAAGAGCGTACCTGAAAGGCTGGCCGGCAACGCACTTGTGAGTCCTCTGGTGTTGCAGGTGACCATATGGGCGACGGTGATCGCTTACCATCAGGCGATTCGTCCGCTCATTTGCCTCCTATATCATATAAAAGGGTTGTAATTAAAGCAGTATCAAAAACTAACCTAACCTACAAAAATACTACCTAGGCGACTAAATTAATAACCCAGCGATTGCTTCCTGGGCAACCAGTAGCTGAGTTACTATTCTAGTCGCTGAAGTAGTATTTTTGTCGATCGGTTTATTATTTGCGAAAAAAAATCTTCTCAAGGAAAAAAATACATTATAATTCCCCAGATAACTATACTTTACTTATTAGCAAAGGTTTAAAAGAATTAAAGACAAAGTGGCAAGGGTTTGCCTTACATTTGTTTCCACAGAGTGATTTTCTCGCTCATTCACTTCACCTCAACGGAATCCAATCCAATTTGATGGCGGATATTTCATTTATACCGATTGATGTTATTTCCATGCAATCGTTCTGTAAATCACATTTTTCATGGTGTTGTTGCTTAAGTTTATCATAACAAAGAACATTAATATAAGTTTCGGTCAAAACTTGAATTGCGCTAACTTTAAAATGCCTGCCACATTCATATATCCATTTAGTGACGTCACTTAGAAAATCTTAGGCTTCTTAGACATCTTCCCATATATCTTCAAAACTAGTTGCCACAAAATAAACTCTGGGTGAATGAATGGGTGTCGATTTAATATTACTTGGAGAAATGTTGTCAATTCAATATCGTTACATTACCTAACTATGTAATTAATTTCGGTAACGATCCCTGGTTGACAACTATGAAAATGTAATTTGAAGACACTAACAGGCAAATGAATTAAGGAGTTGTTATATAAATATACACCAATGTACAGCATAATTAATTAAATCAAACTTTTCAAATATCTTAATGACGCGAGTGAAATAATGGTGTTTATGAAAAAAGTTCTTTATTTGATGTAAAGAATGTTCCCTTTTTAACCTAAATCTAAAATATCCGTCCGTATGGTCCGTATCCTATAGCTTATCTTTTTAAAGATATTTTATATCAGTTGGTTAAATAACTGCTGATGAATATCGCATTTAACATAAAAGCAAAACAAAAGAACGTCGCTAAAATTACCCATCGATTGTTCGATGGCTCTGAATAATACATGTATAGATAGACGCGCTGGTTGGGCCACGTCGTCCACAGGTGGGCAACACCGGGTCAATGAAAAGGTCTTATGTATTAGTGTATAGACTTCACATATGACTTTCTGAATAAACAGCATACTCATTAAAGTATGACGTCTTTTTTGACATGGTTGCCCACTTCGCAGTTATATCGATTCTTGGGAGCGGAAAGCTTACTACTAGTTAATAATGCATTGGTGAGTGAATTATAATTAGCTTGAATCGGTTTTTCTCTAGATACTATTATAAAGTTGTAAAAATTATATGTCTGTACATTGAAGATATTTTCAAAAAAATGATTGTAACGGACCTTTATACCTCCAAATATGGAGGTCACTGAATCATTTTTTTGTATGTATCGTTCTGGCTTCATCACTCCAAATGGCTTAACGGATTTCAACTATTTTTGGTATACGGGTAGCTGGGTATCTACAAATGGTTATAGGTTACTTTTTATCCGACTAGGCTGAAGCAAAAAAGGGGGTTATGATTTTTCTCTCGTCTGCTGGTGAAGTTGCGGGCACCTTCTATTGGATTATATTTTTAGTTTGATACTAACGTTTTTCCTTTCCATTTTCACAAAGTTTACGCTACTGTGGTTTTTGTTCTCTCGACCATTGACCATTTCACCCTATATATTTGTTTAGATATATTTTGTCGATTCTGATCATTAGGGATCCTAATAATCTTAATCCTCACGCGTTCTTACTATATGTATATTCTTTCTTATTCTTAATATACTTTGTCATCAGCACATGACATAACAAAGAATACTAAGGTAAAGGTGGAGATCCTTGGGGGAGGCCTTTGTCGAACGGTGTAAGTCAGGACTTCTTCTTTCTCGCCCTCGCCGTATTTTGTTACTCGATCGAAACTTTTTGAAAAAATGTTGTTAACTCAGCGGGAGTAACACAGTTATTGAGCTTACCTTGGGACTAGTTCGATTTGTGTAAAATTGTCCTGTAATATTTATTTATTATTTAAATAATTATTTGAAATATCATGGGTGAAAAAATATAATTAGTACCATAGCCTAGTTGGCTGTGTTCCGCCGGAACGCTACGAAATTAAGAAACTTCATTTGTCCGAAAGTTTGAAAGTATCATTATGCCGAATTTTCAGCATTCCAAATTTTCCGTTAAACGACAATTTTGCGGTGGATGGCTTTACAGGGCTTAGTTGATTAGGTTAGGTTAGGTGTGATTTTTAATTTATTTGGGATATTAATTTTAACTTGCATGCTTCCGGACAATGTAACTTCGGAATTTTTAGTGCGACGAATTCATCTTGAATATTCAGCTTGCAGGTGGTCTAAGGTTTTTCTCTAATAGCAGGCACATTTCACGACGTAGTGATTTTATTTCATTAATTAAAAGTATTTTCTTTTCATTTCTTTATCATCTTATCAGCCCAAGGACGTCCTTTCCCGTGATCTTAAACAGATCATTGGTTCATCTTGTTGGGAGCCTTATCACGCTGCGTCGTCCTGTACACGGTCACCACTTAAGAACTTTTCTGCCCCAGCGGTTATCGGTTCTGCGATTACATTTCCTAGGAGGTTAAAATAAATAAGAGTCGGTCGTTTGCATTTAAACATTGTCGGACACACAAGTGGTTACAGCCGTTTCTAGTACACACTTAATAGTTAATCAAACCTAGACCACCGTCTGTACGTACAATGACCCTTCAACCCGGTACTGCTCGATAGGGCTGTCGACTCTGAATACATTGGAACAGCAGGCCTCTGGAGACCAAAGGCGTTCAACTGTCACTGCAAACTAATAATGTACTGTTTCTGACAGACGCTGAGGTTGAGGTCAATTTACGGAGCTTCAAACACAGTCTAATACCGGCACTACACACACATTTGACGACTGATGGGTCAATACCCATACATTTTAACCAGATCGTATGTATAAATGTGTAACAAACAGTTAGTTAGTTCAATAACTAATGATACGATTAATATTTTCTTCTGTTTCCGCGATTACTACTCATTTAAATAAAACAATTTAAAAATTGAAAAGCTTCCGAAACGTCGGGAACTCAAATGAGAAATACGCGATATAATCCGTTAAATTATTTAATGATACAACGCCATCTCTTATCTCATCACGCTAAAACGACTGGATTGTTTTTTTTTATACAGGCGTAGTAGGACAATATTAGGATGGTTTTAGGTTATTGAATTTCTATGAAAAATGCAAGATCATAAAACAAATAGTGCCAAAATTCAACGACAAGCTGACAGGACTCAGCTTTATAGCTCAGTTGGCTTAGCGTACGTCCCGGCAAGGCAGAAGGCACTGTTTTGGGATACTTTTTACCTGATTTAGCTGAAGCATAAAAGAGGTTATGCCTATTTCCTCCTCCACGAACGAAGAGAATAAAAAAATATACTCGTTTTTTAAATATATTTCGCTGTTAGATTTGCGCGCGTGCGTGATGATATATAATTGATAGATTCCGTATATTCGTTTAGTGACAACTTATTGTACTTATTTCGCGTCTTTAGTAGGTATCGTATTGTTATGTAAAGCTAATTATAATAAGGCTTTACGCAAATTGACCGAAACCTTAGAACTCTCTGAATCCTCTGAAAGATCTATCAAAGGTCACACGGCCTCTTAGTACTACGTAACACTGGCAACAAAATCCGTAAAATAGGTTAAACCGAGTATTAAGAAGGCGCCCACAACTTGGTTCGCAGAGGAGAAAAAAATCATAACCCTCTTGTTTCAGCGCAGTCGGGTAAAAATAATTTAATAACCATCTGTATATAGCTACCCGTGTACCAAAAACAGTTGAAATCTGTTTAGTCGCTTCAGCGTGATGAAACCACAATGACAGATACAAATATCCAAAAAAAAACGATTCACTTACCTAAGTCGGATAGTCCGTAACAATTTTTTTTTAAATATCTTCAATGTACAGTTATTTCGTTTTTACAACTTTATAATAGTATATGGACTAGGAGTCACCCGCAACTTCTTCAGCGAAGGGGAAAATAAAATGATACCCTTTTTTTCATCGTATTTGAGTAAAAAAAATCCTATAACGATCGGTGGATACCCAGCTACCCATGTTTCAAAAATAGTTGGAATCCGTTAAGCCGTTTTGGCTTGGTGAAGCCACGACACATACAAAAAAAAACCTTTAATAGTCCATATCACTTTTTTTTTAATATCTTCAATATAAGTACAAACATTTCATTTTTACAACTTTATATAGTATAGATGGCGTTATAATTGGCAATCTGCCGCCGACTCATTAGTTTTCTCTAGCGATCTTGACTGGCTTCTGTCGATTGAATTATTTCACTTAACTTTTTGACAATTAACGCTTCTGGATTTGTTACTTGTATATTTCTTTTGTTGTGGAAAGTTACGATTGTTCTTTGAGTTTGTTATATGATGGACATGAAAAATCACTATAGAGTGATTTAGTACTTACCGATAAATAAAACATACATATTAGAGTAAATTCTCTAAATATACCATCGACCAGACTAGACTAGGCATATAATCAGTAGCGCGCGGTCCATATAGGCACAAAGGCACTGCCTACCCTGAACGACCATGGCTCAATATAGGCACGGAGTAACTGCCTAACCCATATGATCACATAAAACTTTAACATTTTCACGACCGCGGTGTTCCGCTCGTAGTAAGTTTTCGCTACGTACGCATTTTCTCATGTTATCGGCTAGGCGCGTAGCGCTACGAAAACCACGGTCGTGAATGTGTTAACTGCTTAACTTGCCCAAAAGCCTGTGTATACCACACTGCACAGTGCACAAAATAATATATACTTGATACTAATACATATCTCAACAGTGGTCTCCTCTTAGGAAATGCCGTAGACTAAGACTTGTAAAAGTGCCCTTGCGGCCTACTTACAGAATAAAGATAATTAGGTATTCGATTACTAGAAAGCGCCCGCAACTACGTTCGCGGAGGAGAAAAATTCATAACCCCTCTTGTTTTCTTTAGCATACTTGGTTAAAAGTTATCCTATAACCATCTGGAGATACCGAGCTACCCGTGTACCAAAAATGGTTGAAATCCGTTTAGCCGATTTAGCGTGATGAAGCCACAGCGACTCATACACTCATACACACATACACACACATACAAACATTTCATGTTTACAGCTTTATAATATTATTTCACGTTTTAATTTTTTTAGACAATTTGTTATTTTATAAGATTTTCATAATAATTTGAAACGACTTGATCGTTTTTTAATAAATTACAGACATTATTTTCCTAGAGAAATGTGTCTTTTAATGTATATGATAATATTTGTATAATAGTCAATGTTTAGAGAAATTACTCAACTTAATCCTCTTCGTTCATTTTTAAATAACTTTGACTGTAGCAACATAAGGTGTGATTACTTAAAGCAAAATGTAATGAGATTGAGATAGGGGGACACAAATGATAGCAAAACGAACACGATTTTAATATAGATAACGATATAGTCGTTTGTACTTTACGCTGATAACAACTGTGGGTACTCGTTTTAAAAGTAAATACAGATAAGTAAATATAGTTTTGGGACATAAAAACAATATCTCAAGCAAAATCATAAATTTTGTTCATTCGTGCATGTCATTTTCTCTAGTCTATTATAGGCAAGAGTATCACAATGCAAAACTCATCGGCATTCTAATTTAAGTTTGAAATTGATCAACTGAAAGTTGTTGGGTAGCTGTCATACATTTTTAATGCAACTTGCAACCAACTAGCCACGTTTATGGCTGCAGTGCCCCATGATAAAGTTTGGCACTTGTTTTTGATGCTTATGAACAATAAAGCACCCTGTATACCTACTTACGCCGGATTAAAATCACGATTTTAAACGATATAATGGCAACAAAATATGTTTTCTCTAGTTAATATAGTTCAATTTTTAATGGGCCGAGATGGGCCCATTATAGGGCCCAGTCAATATGTTGAGACCAGATTATTAACATTTTTCTAAGTAACTCTGTCGTTATGGTTTCCTGTGTTACGGGACCACCCAATAGTAGTAAAAGTAACTAGTCGAAATAGGCATTACGACAGAATTGTAGATATTAAAAAAATATTGGACACGTATTTTTTGTTTTTTCAAATTAATCAATAAATACTGAGATACTTAAATTGTATCAAAGTTGAGGAGTGGGGGCTTGTGACGGTCACTCAAATACGGTGATGTCACGCGACATTTTGACTCACTGTATTTCCGTTATTTTTTTATTACGTAAAAATAAATAATAAATACGTGTCCAATATGTTGTAATAGGGTACTTGACTGACAGATCAAATCAGTTCCTTTCTATGTCAAAACGGACAAAGAAAGTATGAATTTTGAAAGGAAAAAAGGTTTATGACGTCATAATTCAATACGGTCAAATTGACTCCTTATTTTTAGTTTTTGATCATTTTAAAATCGCCAAAAGCTTAAAAATAAGTATTCATGAATGTTTTCTACCTATTTTCAGAAATAACATTTAACTGCAAGCGTGACATCATTTATGTTGACTACAGGAAAGTACCCAATTATCTACGTTACTACTATACGGACTAATTATTAAAATCTAGTCTTCATCCCTATTGTCAGACATTATCAATCATTAATAACCAACAGATGGTGATGAAATTCGGCCTTAGTCGTTGTTCAAAGAAACCGACTTTTGATTTGACAAAGTAAGCCACAAATTAACCCTACACGTGCACTATCCCTACTCAAGAGCTGTCAAAGTGTAAATAAATAATACTTATCGGTTATGTTCATTTCGTACGTACCTTACTTGCGGTCGACGTAGGTGGGCGGGAGATTCCACAAATATACTTATAGCCGGTGGTTTAAACGTGTAGTTACGTTTCACTTTAACCATTAGTATTAGTTCAACCACTGGAGTATGGAGAGTACAAAACTAAGAAGAACAATCTCTATATATCCAAAGTGTCCGTCAAAAGGCGTTAAATTGGTGGCGCCACATTGGCAAGTGCGTAACATAAATTATCATAATGATGCCAAGAAATCTACAGCGATGCAAAAAAAACATTTTGAGCACGATTGAATATATAGCCAGAAGGATTGAGTAGCATTTCGATAGAAATGTTTTGTAATTGGTTGTTCACTTCATAGTATATTGCTACTCTAGCGCCATTGTGGACGGATTTGGAACTATTATTTACTGCTTTCCGCTGAACAGTTTTCAACACAATCCTACCGAGTTTAGAATCGTCTCTCGTGTGACGTCATTAAGCTTTAGTAAGGTATATGAAGCGCTTTTCGGGAAAGTAAAAAATAGTGAATTTAACATTGTTGTACTTCGGGGAGTTTTTATGAGATTAAAGTAGTTTTTTCACCAATATTTTTATGATTGAGAGGACGTTCTGTAACGTACCACAGAAAAAGTTGTTTAATAGTATTTATTGAAGGCAGGTGGGCCACCAAAGGTGTGACATGGGTTTCAAACGGCAAGAGAATCGCCCACTCAAGTACGGTCGTGTCGCATAAATATTGCAGCGTCCACGTCACTTGACTGGGAACTTTCCAGCTGTGCATAGTTTATGCTGCCCTGGTGACTTTCCAACTACGTTAGAAAAGGTCTATTCAAAACGCAGAAGTTCAGGTTTATTAAAGCCATTTACATTCTACTTTGCCTGTGTTCGCTCGTAACGATAACACACGTGGGCTTGTATTATATAATCCAGTGTTAAAAGGCGTAAACTTGAACTATAATATGTATTATATAGCGTACACTTGAACTATACTTGAATTATACATACTAAAGACGTACGGACGATGATGGGAGTGCTTACAGTGCCACTATATGTTTAGGCACGAAATAGAAAAAAATACAAGAAGGCTCACTCTTTTGGTCTTAGCGCTCATTAACAAATTGCGCACCAAAAGTGTAACCGATGCGGCACTCAAAAAGTAGATGTTCGTTGATTACGCAGAATTCCCGTCAATCTTCTCGCGTACCATTCCGCGCCTGGCTCAGTCGAGTAAATGGAATAAGTACTATCATATTATATATTTTTTTGTGTCTAATCTACTTAAAGGAAACAATGCCATAGCGTGTTTAACCACAAAACACCTCAATGACCATATTGTATATAAAGTCATTATAGCCACCTTGAAAGTTCAATAGATTAATCGACTCTATCTCCATGAATAATAGAGGTTTTATTTTAAGGGGGTGCATCGAAAATTTTCGCAATTTTTAGTGAGATTTTTGTCAAATCTAGAATATGAAACAGGCTGGTTTTTAAATATGTGTTTTTTTGCTATATAGCCTATTCAGCACCTAACGCGGTAACATGTTTGTTCAACATTTTTTCGATAGAAAAGAAATCCGAAAACACGTCTTCATTTTCCGTTTTTTTGTGTACTTTGTATAAACGCCAAAATTATGTAAAAATGATATTTTCCCTTTATCTTTTACGTCACTAACTTAAATGTTAACAAAACATAATAATATATTTGATTTCATAAAAAAAAACCCCAAGCATGTAGTGTATTAGCTTTCTCTTCGTTTGATGCGCGCGAGAAATAAATGCGTCCCTTATTACAGATTACGCTAATTGGCCAGCACGGCGTGGTTTTTACTTGACAATGCAGGCCCTTAATGCACCTCTAGAGTTTACCTGAGAATGGTATAAAGGCATCGTGAACGCCATTCTTCTATTAGGGCACTCGTAATGGAGATAGAATCGATAATATACGATGTCAATGAGTCACTACGCTAAAACTCAGACCACCGAACAGATAAGATGCTGCACTATATAAATAGAAAAAGTACCTATGATTCCGATATACATAAGTAAAGTTAACCTATAGAGTCTCTATATAGTTTAGACGAATGTCTGAAGTTAATCAGAGCCATTGAAATCCATTCATATATCAAACGTGTTAACAATCATTAAGATTTTCTAATTTCACCGACAACAGAACAAACATTGCTTAATGACAAAGTTTAAAGGCCAAGCCACACCGGATGCGTGAGCGTGGTGTGCACGTAGACGTGCGCGTGGCCTGCGCGTTGTAAAGTACGAATACCCATAAGAGATGACACACCGCTGCGTACGTGCACGCCACGCAAGCGGTGTGCCATCTACTATGACATTTCATACGATACACCTCGCACGCCACGCACACGCGCACGTGCTCGTGCTGCGCACGCATCCTGTGTGTTTCGGCCTTAAATGTGCATTCGTAAATTAGCCCGTAATTACAGACCACAGATGCGGTTTGTCAAGTCACAACCTCACAAATAAAGTCTATTACAGTAATCAGGTTCAATACCATCTGTACGTACAGAAAATTATCCTTTTAACCGCATAATGGTCAGATTATATCCCCATTATTCAGATTGAGTCAGCCCTTGCCCACGTTTCCTTGCATTCCGAACGTCCTATTCAAACGACCGCAAAGTACATTTTAGTGTGTTTGTGATTTATGTAAGTTGGTTCAGTGCATTGGAGGGTCGATCAAATATGCAAGTTCCCAGTCTCATCCACTTAAACCAATTGCAAAGTTGAAAACCGAACGATATCTCGCTGAATATGGATGTCTGTGACGTCCAAGATTTAATGTAAGTCGCGTAAAGGAAAATCTGCATTATGCATGGTTTGTGACTTGTGACTATTGAACTGCTTGTTAAAAATAGCGTTTATAATAGAGTGTAGACTTTATTAAATTGAAATTATGTTGTACTTTTTATTTACAAATATCATGATAATAATCACAATTTTTGCAATTTATTAGTGGATCACTCCACTAGCGTTATTATTATAAACAAAGATCAGAAACAAATGAAAAAACGATGGGTGGACGATTAGCTCAGATGGTAGAGCGTGCTGCCCCGGTCTGGCTCAAGGCACTGGTTCAAGTCCAGTATCGTCGAAAAATTTTTTCATTTGTTTCTGATGTTTGTTTATAATAATTGAAATTATGTTGTTATTGTTAACCATCAGGCACGAGGTATGATATTGCGTCATATTTATGGCAGTTAACTTTTGTTAATTCAAAAGCTGTGTAGTTGACCCCAGTTGCTCTACATCTGATAAATAGTGACAGTGACAGACAGAATGAAGAACTCGTTGATTACTGAACTAGAATGGTAAGACACTAGATCCTGTTTCACATAAGAACTGTCTGTCTGTCTGCATGTTTTCCTCGGGGTTATAAGTTTTTCAATTTTGTGTGAATCGCCCGTATATGCTTACTACGTATAAAGGCAGGGTTTTTCAATCTTTTTCATAACGCGACCCCCTTGAATGGAAAAGTATTTCGTGGCCCCCTTTTCGCAGATTCAAATAAGTGTTTTAAAATGTTACAAAGTCCGAATAGAAATGTTGTCATTTTTTTATTTTTAGTCTGTCATGTCATAAAAAACATTGGAGGCGTATTTTTTCTTTTTTCACGTAATCAAAAAAGTATGGCGATTCATTGAGTCAATCGCATGACGCCTCGCCTCTGTACAGTTACTTCTGGGTTATATTGTGACTTGTGACGTCACGAGCCCCCACTCTGAAATACGATTTAGCCGAGTATTTTTTATTAATTTGAAGAAGCAAAATATATTTGTCCAATATTTTTATATTATGTGACTGACGGACTAATTATTATCACAACGCAACATAAAAAAATTAAATAATAAAGAACGGACTTCAAAATAAACTAAAAAGCCAACAATAATCTTTTACGTACGGTACGGATCACATTGAATCACCTTTTGAAGTCGGTGCCATTCATTTATTACTATTAACAGAGATGGCACGCAAGAACCGCGGCGGCGAGCCTTTAGTTATTACCTACCTATATATTTAGTTATAGTAATTCGTATTATTGTTGACTACGGAACTTTACTTCAGGTTTTGCACCGACTTCAAAAGGTGATTCAAATGTGATCCGTACCGTACATAAAAGATTATTGTTGGCTTTTTAGTTTATTTTGAAGTTGGTTCTTTATTTATTTAAATTTTTTTATTTTTTGTCTTTAAGTGATGGGTTTTAGTGATATAAAGTATTTTTTAGTGCCCAGAATGGGAAGATTGAGGAGGATTTGATTGTTAATAAAAATCTAAATTATAAGAATTGGCTAGGTCAAAATCGTTAAGTCTAGTAGTTTGCTGGTTAAAACAAAATACGACTAACAGTCTCAACTTACCCATAATATTGAAATAAAACAATTTAACGGATTATATCTAAAATGAGATAATATACGCGATATAATCCGTTAAATTGTTTTATTTCAATGAGTAATAATCGCGGAAACAGAAGAAAATATTACCCATAATATTTAAAGAATTATCTCGCAACTATTGACCGTTAATAAGGACTTGTACCTTCCATCATCAGCTCAGCATCATTAAATGATGAAAAGCAGACGAAAATAACTGAATAACTTTAGAAAAATATATACAAAACATTGTTATTGCCTTTAATATTTGAGGGTTTCTCTAAATTTCCCTGGGATCCCATCATCAGATCCTGACTTGGTGATAAGGAGTCCACCTCAGAGACACACTATAAAGAATATGACTAACAGTCTTAACGTACGTATAATACATGTATTTTTTAAGAATTATCCTGTAACTCTTAACCGAGTTCTCTGGTTCTCCACTATCAGCTCCACTTTGCTACCCTGATCTTAACTAACTTCTGCCTCTAAGCAAAATATGATAAAGAATTATATGGCAATTAGTGAATTAAATAACACTGGTTGAGCCCTTATTAGTGACTGGTGGCTTGTGTCTTCATCATCAGTTTCGCTTTACCAAATGTTGACTTTCGAGTGTAAATGCTTGTTCTTCTTTGAAAAACACCGAAATCGCCATAGGTGTGCCCATAATATTTGAGGAATTCCTTCGATTCCTCATCGATCTCATCATCAGATCATCACCAAAATTTTATGGAACCAACTTGGAGATTCGTACTCTTAACCGAAAAAATAATTTTCCAAATCGACTCGCGATCCGCGAATTAAATAACACTGGTAGAGCCCTCAGTGGTAACTGATGGCTGGTGTCTTCATCCTTGGTTTCTCTCCACTAAATGATGATTTTCAAATGCAAATGCTTAAACTACTGTAATAAATACCGAAATCGCCATAGATGTGCTCATAAAAATCGAGGAATTCCTTCGATTCCTCATGGATCCCGGCATCAGATATGCACTAAAATTTTATGGGACCAATTTGGATATACCTACTCATGAACAGAAAAATAATTTTCCAAATCGTCGTGTAAATGACGGAGTTCTGAGGTAACAAAAAAAAAAAAAAAAAAACATACAACCGAATTGATAACCTCCTCCTTTTTTTGAAGTCGGTTAAAAACGGGGCTTAATCGCGTATAAATATGATTTATTTAATTACGTTTCGGTGGTAGTGACGACCGTAGTGTTCAACCTAATAATGAACATCAAGCGCGGGTAGATCGAACAACTCGCGCGGCTAGAAGACGTTGATTCGCCTCTCCAGTTTCCATTGAGACCATGGACGTAACGCCACGTCCCAAACGTCGAAGAATTACCACCGAATTAACACAAATAAATCATATTTATACGCGATTAAGCCCCGTTTTGTTGTGTTGTGATAATGAGTGAAGGTCGTGTAAGTTTAAATCAATGGACTAATTATTGATTTCGTACCCACCTATTAACAGAAAGCTGAAAAATCTGGGCTCCATTATAAGAAGTGAGTCAAAAAATATAAGGGAGATCTTCAAAAATGAAGTTCATTACGTGGTCCATCCATCCAAGGGAAGTTTAGGTCTCATGTTCTTTCTTAGTACACCCGTGTGAAGTCGGGGCGGACAGCTATAGTATTTCATAACTTGACTTCTGCATTGCCCGTGTCTTTTATTCTTCGCTTTTAGGCTTTTATACAGGGTGTTTGGTAACAGGATGCAAAGCTGAAAGTAGGTGTTAGTTTAGGCCATTTAGAACATTTTAAGCCAGACATGTCTTAGACGAATGTTATTCGTTTTTTTTTCGACAATAGTAGGAAGTTTCTTAGAAAAAAATCTCAAACTCAAATAAAAAAAATACATTATAACAATTGTCTGAGACATGTATGGCTTAAAATGTTTTAAATGGCTTAAACTATCATCTACCTTCGGCTTTGCATCCTGTTACCAAACACCCTGTATATTTTGATAAGATACTGGCCATAGCCGTCACGTGGCCGACAAAGTTCTTATTTTGGTGAGATGCCCCTTTGTCGTCACATCGTGTCAGCGACGAAAAATACGGAACAGGCATAATTTATATCTATGTCATATTTAAGAGAGGAGAGAGGGATGTAATTGGCGGATTCTTGTGGCATCTTTTATACGTTTTGAGCTGTCTAATGAGCAGTAATCCTTAAACAAGTTAATATTGCTCAAGAAGAATCACGAGAAAGCTCGCCATTTCATCATATAAAGCACAACGCCAAGCAATAACCGTACTATGATGAGGGTTCCGTGCCCAAAAAGTGATAATCTGTCAGTGCCAGAGATGTTACTAAGGCTCTAGTCGATCCGTCTGTCTGTCTAACTTTCCGTCTGTTACACGCTGAACTCTTTGAAGCGTATAATAGATGGAACTTTAAATTTTTGAATAATGTAATTATGGTCCATATAACAACGAGTAGGAATATAAATATGTATAATATGCAACAAATAATAAAAATAATTCATTCTTTCATTATAATCGTATACACGGTGCCAGCAAGGAATGGAAAAGATTTTAACGACGCATTCCTGAAGCCATTAGGAGTAAAAAAAATGAACCAAGTCAAATTCAACAAAAAAAAAACAATATCTAGTTTATTCGATTTTTGTACATAAAAATTGAGTAATTGATGGAAAAGGCACGAAACTTGGTCACTGGCAACGTCGCGATCAAAAAAGCTTAATGTATTTTAGCGATCACGATATATTTTTTACCAGAAAATTGATAATATCTTCAAAACTAAGCCAGATTTGCCTGGGGTTCATATAACATTTTTTGCTCCTAATGACCTAAGGGGTCGGCTAACCTCGGCACGCGAGCCGCATGCGGCTCCTTAAAGGGTCACTTGCGGCTCTTCAAGTTCCCATTGAGAAAAGTCCTATTAAAATTTGGTAACTATACAGTGATCAAAAGTTTGCCGACCCCTGACCTAAGGAATGCGTGGTTAAAATCTTTCATATTCCTTGCGGGCACCGTGTATACGATTATAATGAAAGAATAAATTATTTTTATTATTTGTTGCATATTATACATATTTATATTCCTACTTGTTGTTATATGGACCATACACGGAACCCACCGTGTATAAATCGTATAAAAACTCGCACCGCATGTTGGGTCTCGTAAAAGTCGTAGAAGACTCGGCGTTTTTCGTGTACGGTGGTACGGAACCCATCAAGTCCGAGTTCGACTTGTACTTGGTGGTTTTTAGGGTTCCGTAGCCAAAATGGCAAAAACGGAACCCTTAAAGATTCGTTATGTCTGTCTGTCCGTCCGTATGTCACAGGCATTTTACTCAAAAACTATAAGATGTACATTGATGAAATTTGGAGCATAGGTGTCGTGTGTAAACCGCTACTAAGTTTGATAGTTAAATAAAAGATATATATATTTCTAGGGGGGGCACTCCATACCTGTAACCGAAACTGATTATTTTTTTTCAGCCAATATCAATGTGTGGCACATATTTCGACAGTTCTTCTAAAAACACTTTGGGGTTTGTGATTTAGTGAATATTTTCCGAAATATTCGCTCCGAAAGAAGCAAAAATCGTGTCCCCCCTGTATTTTCTAAACGGTATGATCGAAAAATATGAAAAAAATTACAAATATAAAGCTTATTACATACTTCCAACGAAAATTGTTTCCAACATGATCGGACATACCGTTTTTAAGTTATTGCCAAAAAACTGCGCTTCTCAGAAAAAGGATGTAAGTGCCGGGAAGATACGTTCTTTTGTTAATGTTTCTTTTTCATATCGTATTTTTTTTCAGCTGTAGTGCATTTTTTGTATGAACGGCTGTAGAACCCTTCATAGGCGAGTCCGACTCGCACTTGGCCGCTTTTTTTCATAAACGCGACATTAGGTGAATAAATTGGTGGACTTAATGAAAGCTATTTTGGCCTCATCTCGGGATCGCCAGCCAGACTGATAAAAGATTCAGCCGCGAGTATGCCAGCATGCGCTCGTATTTACCGAGATATTGGATAGTTTTGTTCCAAGTTTATTTCTAGAATCGTCGAATTCGGTCCGTATTTTAAAAGCCAAAGTCAGATCCAAAAAGCCAAAGACAGAGAATAAGATTACGTGCATATTTTCAAAATTTAATATGTAAATATGATTTTAAAATTTTATGTAACTTTTTCTTATCATGGGTTTGACGAATACAATTGAGACCAATTTCGAAATCGTAAAAACTTCATACAAAACTTGAAGCTAACCGTAGTCGGTTAGTATGGGAGGTCCAAATGTTATTGAATGATTTAGATGTTGGTCTCATGCTAAAATTTGATCGCCATTGTAAGTAGCCTGGAAAAGAAACTAACATTTTGTATCATGTCTTAGAAATCACCTTGTATATGTATAATGTAGTATGAAGAATTAATAAATTAAGAAAGAAAGACGTGTTCTTGTAATTTGGTTTTGTGGTTTACCTACTATGTCATATACTACTTACTATATTCGTGTAATAAATTAATCTATATCAGATAAATACTTTTTTTAAAAATTGAATCGATTTCCTTCCAGTTAACCTTCGAGTGATTGAGAGAGCAATAAATAATGTGTGCTAGCTTAATTAATTAAACACTTTATACCTAAAGTAACTCAAGCATCATACCATCGTCATCCCCGAAGCAGAAAAGGATAGGTAACGCCATCTAATAACATTGGCCAAACTGTGTTTCAGTTGTTCTCATCTATACCTACCTACTGTTCGACAAAACTAACATACTGAACGATACATATCAAAATAGTGTAGACAATAGGCAATTCCACGTAAATAGGAACACGATGGGACAAAAGTCAGCTTGAGCCATGTCAACTCTATGGTGCGCCAAAAGAAAATAACGTGACACACTTAAATACCACCTATGTGAAAGACCCAAAGATCACCCATGTGATCAAAACATTTTAACTGCCTTTCTTGGCCAATAACGCCACTGGTAGACGGACACTGGAACAACCCTAAGTTAACAGAGTTCTCATAAACAAGTTACCTAACAAGCATCGTATCCGAGGTTACTAAACAAAACGATTCCGAACGCTTTTAGTAACACAGTAATAAAGCCAAAGACAACGAAGTGACCTAAAAGCGGCAGCCTTTTAGCTCGTCTCACTTTACAAATAGACAGCCGCACCACAGTTAATAGGTATATATATATACTTAGAAGGTGCCAGTTCGTCAGCGAGGGAGACAAAAATAATAACCTCTTTTTCTTTATCATAGTCGTTTAAAAAGTACCCAGCTACCCGTGTACCAAAAATAGTTGAAATCCTTTTAGCCGTTTTGGCG
The DNA here is from genome assembly GCA_905404275.2 of Hedya salicella. NCBI lineage: Eukaryota > Metazoa > Arthropoda > Insecta > Lepidoptera > Tortricidae > Hedya > Hedya salicella. Next base: position 16,158,760 of record FR990112.1, on the reverse strand, counting down.
TGATGAAGCCACAACAACACATCCGAACGTACAAAAATAAAAAAAAATGTTTTGATTCAATGACCTTTAAATAGTTCGTTTCACTTTATTTTAGCTAAAATGTCAAAAGCGGAACCCTTATAGTTTCGTCTTGTCCGTCTGGCCGTCCGTCCATCCATCCCCGTATGTCACAGGAATTTTACTCAAAAACTACAAGACGTAAATATATGACATTTGAGTTTAGGGGCGTCTTGCATAAGCCGCTAGGGTAAGTTCCCCAAATATGGACCAGGTACATAATATGGACCAGGCGAATATTTCCGAAGATAGCTGAGCTATCGTAGTGAAGTTAGCCGCTTTAGACGGCCTTGAGCGGCGCCGAGTCACCAGTGGATCGCGACGATTCTAAATGGACGTACGTGTCAGTTATCGCCATTTTCAGTTTTCAGGCAATTTTGATGTTATTTTTCGGTGAGTTTTGTAAGGTTCTAACTACTTTGATTGCACCCTTTATACTTTGATATTTGTGCTTTAGAAACATTATATTGTTAGCTATTTCTTTGTAGTAGGCTGTGGCCGTACGCAATGGCCGCCATTTTATAAAAAAATATTTAACTTTCAAATGACACTAGTTCGTATTATGGACCAGTAGTATGGTTTCAAATATGGACTAGTGGTCCATATTACGAACATACTCATAATATGGACCTGCGACTTATACCATTAAATTAACTCCAGTATTGTATTTGTTTAAGGATATGGCACCCACTAAAAGGCAAAAATGGGACAAAGACTAATGGTCGTGAAGTTGACCGCCCCAAATCGTTTGCCCGCAAATGGCATATCAATATCGTTAGTTCATCGTTAGTTCATGTTTGTTCAGTAGGTAAAATCGTTAGGACCCGATATTTTAACACATTTTTTTAAAAAATAAAATGGGGTGGCTAACTTCACGCCTACCACCCCAAACCACTTTTTCCATATATTGTTGTCTATATAGCAAGATATTCGTTAGTTCACGTTTGTTCACCATATAATATCGTTAGGACCCGACTCTGTCAATTTTTTTTTATTTTTTAAAGTGGGGTGGCTGTCTTCACGCTAACCACCCCACCCCTAAATCGCCAAAACTAACGATGTCTAGGGGTCAAGAGACGTTAGTTCACGTTTGTTCAGGTACTAAAAACGTTAGGATCTCATTGGATTGACCACAAAAAAATAAAATCAAAAAATCGATTATTCTGTATAAGGCAGTCGGACAAAGTGCTGTAAAATGTTGTCTTATCGGGTCCTTACGATTCAAGTGGCTGAACAAACATCTACAGACGACAAGTATTCCATGTAGATATGTAACTTGCGGGCACTCGATAGCAAGTGGCGACTTTCGTCATTTTTCTTTTTTTAGTACTATGGAGGCGGCTGTCTTCACGCTAGTCAGTTTAACCAGACGCCCAAGAGATAATCCATGTCTATGGTTCTATACGGCCTTAGGGTCGTTAGTTCACGTTTGTTCAGGCTTAAGCAACGTTAGAATCTCATTGGTTCGACCACGAAGAAATAAAATCGAAAATTCGAATATTTCGTATAACGCAGTCAGACAAAGTGCTGTCAAATGTTGTCTTATCGGGTCCTTACGATTCAAGTGGCTGAACAAACATCTGCAGACGATACGTAATCGATGTAGATATATAACTTGCGGGCACTCGCTAGCAAATGGCGACTTTCGTCATTTTTTCTTTTTTTAGTACTATGGAGGCGGCTGTCTTCACGCTAACCACCCCACCCCTAAATCGCCAAAACTAACGATGTCTAGGGGTCAACAGATGTTAGTTCACGTTTGTTCAGGTACTAAAAACGTTAGGATCTCATTGGATTGACCACAAAAAAATAAAATCGAAAAATCGATTATTCCGTATAAGGCAGTCAAAGTGCTGTAAAATGTTGTCTTATCGGGTCCTTACGATTCAAAAGGCTGAACATACATCTACAGACGACAAGTATTCCATGTAGATATGCAACTTGCGGGCACTCGATAGCAAATGGCGACTTTCGGCATTTTTCTTTTTTTAATACTACATGGAGGCGGCTGTCTTCACGCTAGTCACTTAAACCAGAAGCCCAAGAGATAATCCATGTCTGTAGTTCTATACGGCCGTGGGGTCGTTAGTTCACGTTTGTTCAGGCATAACCGATGTTAGGATCTCATTGGTTTGGCCACAAAAAATATAATATCGAAAATTCGAAAATTCCATATAAGGCAGTTAGACAAAGTGCTGTAAAATGTTGTCTTATCGGGTCCTTACGATTCAAGTGGGTGAACAAACATCTACAGACGATACGTAATCGATGTAGATATGTAACTTGCGGGCACTCGATAGCAAATGGCGAGTTTCGTATTTTTTTCTTTTTTTTAGTACTATGGAGGCGGCTGTCTTCACGCTAGTCAGTTTAACCAGACGCCCAAGAAATAATCCATGTCTGTGGTTATATACGGCCGTGGGGTCGTTAGTTCACGTTTGTTCAGGCTTAAGCAACGTTAGAATCTCATTGGTTCGGCCACAAAAAAATAACATCGAAAATTCCATATAAGGCAGTTAGACATGGTGCTGTAAAATGTTGTCTTATCGGGTCCTTACGATTCAAGTGGCTGAACAAACATCTGCAGACGATACGTAATCGATGTAGATATGTAACTTGCGGGCACTCGATAGCAAATGGTGACTTTCGTCATTTTTTCTTTTTTTTAGTACTATGGAGGCGGCTGTCTTCACGCTAACCACCCCACCCCTAAATCGCCAAAACTAACGATGTCTAGGGGTCAAGAGACGTTAGTTCACGTTTGTTCAGGTACTAAAAACGTTAGGATCTCATTAGATTGACCACAAAAAAATAAAATCGTAAAATCGATTATTCCGTATAAGGCAGTCAGACAAAGTGCTGTAAAATGTTGTCTTATCGGGTCCTTACGATTCAAGTGGCTGAACAAACATCTACAGACGACAAGTATTCGATGTAGATATGTAACTTGCGGGCACTCGATAGCAAATGGCGACTTTCTTCATTTTTCTTTTTTTAATACTATATGGAGGCGGCTGTCTTCACACTAGTCACTTAAACCAGAAGGCCAAGAGATAATCCATGTCTATGGTTTTATACAGCCGTGGGGTCGTTAGTTCACGTTAGTTCAGGCATTAGTGACGTTAGGAACTCATTGGTTTGGCCACAAAAAATTAAAATTGAAAAATTGAAAATTCCATATAAGGCAGTCAAACAAAGTGCTGTAAAATGTTGTGTTATCGGGTCCTTACGATTCCATTGGCTGAACAAACATCTGCAGACGATACATAATCGATGTAGATATGTAACTTGCGGGCACTCGATAGCAAATGGCCACTTTCGTCATTTTTTCTTTTTTTTATTAATATGGAGGCGGCTGTCTTCACGCTAACCACCCCACCCCTAAATCGCCAAAACTAACGATGTCTTGGGGTCAAGAGACGTTAGTTCACGTTTGTTCAGGTACTAAAAACGTTAGGATCTCATTGGATTGACCACAAAAAAATAAAATCGAAAAATCGATTATTCCGTATAAGGCATTCAGACAAAGTGCTGTTAAATGTTGACTTATCGGGTCCTTACGATTCAAAAGGCTGAAGAAACATCTACAGACGACAAGTATTCGATGTAGATATGTAACTTGCGGGCACTCGATAGCAAACGGCGACTTTCATCATTTTTCTTTTTTTAATACTATATGGAGGCGGCTGTCTTCACGCTGGTCACTTAAACCAGAAGCCCAAGAGATAATCCATGTCTGTGGTTCTATACGGCCGTGAGGTCGTTAGTTCACGTTTGTTCAGGCTAAAGCAGCGCTAGAATCTGATTGGTTTGGCCACAAAAAAATAAAATCGAAAATTCGAAATTTCCTTATAAGGCAGTTAAACATGGTGCTGTAAAATGTTGTCTTATCGGGTCCTTACGATTCAAGTGGGTGAACAAACATCTGCAGACGATACGTAATCGATGTAGATATGTAACTTGCGGGCACTCGATAGTAAATGGCGACTTTCGTCAATTTTTCTTTTTTTTAGTACTATGGAGGCGGCTGTCTTCACGCTAGTCAGTTTGACCAGAAGCCCAAGAGATAATCCATGTCTGTAGTTCTATACGGCCGTGGGGTCGTTAGTTCTCGTTTGTTCAGGCATAAGGGACGTTAGGATCTCATTGGTTTGGCCAAAAAAAAAACGAAAATTCGAAAATTCCATATAAGGCAGTTAGACATGGTGCTGTAAAATGTTGTCTTATCGGGTCGTTACGATTCAAGTTGGTGAACAAACATCTGCAGACGATACGTAATCGATATAGACATGTAACTTGCGGGCACTCGATAGCAAGTGGCAATTTTCGTCATTTTTTATTTTTTATTTAGTACTATGGAGGCGGCTGTCTTCACGCTGGTCACTTCAACCAGAAGCCCAAGAGATAATCCATGTCTTTGGTTCTATACGGCCGTGGGGTCGTTAGTTCACGTTTGTTCAGGCTAAAGCAGCGCTAGACTCTCATTGGTTCGGCCACAAAAAAATAAAATCGAAAATTCGAAAATTCCATATAAGGCAGTTCGACATGGTGCTGTAAAATGTTGTCTTATCGGGTCCTCACGATAGTGTGGCTGAACAAACATCTGCAGACGATACGTAATCGATGTAGATAGGTAACTTGCGGGCACTCGATAAGAAATGGCGACTTTTGACATTTTTCTTTTTTTAATACTATATGGGGGCGGCTGTCTTCACGCTGGTCACTTAAACCAGAAGGCCAAGAGATAATCCATATCTGTGGTTCTATACGGCCGTGGGGTCGTAAGTTCACGTTTGTTCAGGCTTAAGCAACGTTAGAATCTCATTGGTGCGGCTGCAAAAAAATTAAATTGAAAATCCGAAAATTCGGTATAAGTCAGTCAGACAAAGTGCTGTAACATGTTATCGTGTGGGGTCATTACGATTCAAATGGCTGAAAAAATATCAACAGACGATATGTAATCGATGTAGATATGCTCATCACACAAACACTTGTACTGACCGGGATTCGAACCCGGGACCGCCAGCTTCGTAGGCCATTGTGCAACCCACTGAGCCAAACGTGTAGTCAGACAAGGAAAAGCGTTTAGTAAGCATATATTGTACCTATTTGTTAGAACCCTACTATCCATACACCATGTATATATATCCATACACCTGAATCCATATTAACGGTTACTACTCGTATCTCGATTATGTGTCGTTCTCAGGCAAAAGGGCCTGGATTGTCGATTCCAGTTTCCAAGATGATGCGAATTTTATAAACCAGTCCGAAATTGATGGACTTCTGTTTTGTTCAAAATTAATTCAATGGACATTCAAAATTATAATATGCAATGCAACTAATAAAATTCATAAATTACAAATCGAACTTGGATAAAACACGTTCAAAGTTTAATGACCAGGGAGCCTGACTGTCGATTGCTTCAAGGATCGACAAATGGTTAATATAGATTACCTAATTTTTTTTTTTTATATTAATACAATAAAATAATGTTAAACTTCGATTCTTTAAAATCATCATAATTAATTTGAAACCCCCGACGAATTGTGAGTGACATATGAATTAATTGATTCATTACGTAATTTGTTTTGAAATCCACCCTTACATCAATTAAACAGTCGGGACCGAAGTTTACCAAGCGAAAAACTGATTTGGCGAGTGGATAAGTCGAAAGTTATTCTTGTAAAAATAAAATGTAAAATTAAGTCATTCTTAATAAGACCTTCGCTTTTTTAATTATTATATTGATCATTCGTAAATCCCATATAAACATATAGTTGGAATTAAACTCGACAGGTGAAAATAGGTACCAATACCAACTAGGTAGTTAAACTTAATCACTTCAAAAACACAACATAAAATACTTTTTAGCTAATACTAAACAACTGACTTACCTTTGATATTATAACTTTTAGATGACGCTGCTGAGTGCCTGCTGACACAATATTGTTATGTATGTAAAAGAAAATATCCAAAGTTTCTTCACTGAGCTCAGCTCGGTTTGATCGTCGTATTAGTAACAAGTAACGGCCTGGCCACGACATTGCGCGAATTGCGGTGCGGCAAGCATTTTATCTGTTAAAGTGCAACGTACTGTGATTAGTTAGAATCACACGCAATGAATTAGAAAAACCGCTGCCGCTGCCGCCGCCGCTCGATGCCGTGGCCGGGCACTTCTCTAGTGCTGCTACGTTCCAAATTCTCATAAAACGACAATACGTAATTCTTAAAAAACATATTTAAACGGGATAGTTTTATTTCAATATAACAAAAACACAAACTCTTATAGCAAGTGAATTAAAGTGATATTGTAAATTATAACGCCATATATTTTAAGAACTTTGACAGTGTTGCCATCGATCTTAATAAAGTCGTCATGCGTTTAATTAAAACGATGCTTAAACGTTAAATGCCGTTAACCAGGACCGACTAGATCAACATTTTGACAGTTCTAGAAATCAAAACTATTTAAGATAATCTCGTTTCATTACTGGAATAAAAAGTTAAATTAGTACGAACGGATAAAAATAAATAAAAACGTAAAGCTGTTCGAACTGAGATGCAACGTGATTTGAAAATTACCGCGAAATTTGAAATATATATGTCGCTATGGTATTCCTGTATGAACTAGGATTAAACAAATTTATGATGGATGATTTCATGGATGTTAAATGCCGCAGCTTAAATTTTGCATAATACTTAAGCATGGTACCATAGCGGTGGTTTCATGATGGGATTGATGGGGAGAAGACGGGGCACATGATAGAGCCGGGAGGTGGCTGCAGGAACTGCTCATGCACTCAACATACGAGGGTTGCTACTTATATATCCGGAAACAAAAAAACAAACAAACGTACACGGCTGAAAATAGTTTTATTGTTTTTCAAAGTATTCCCCTTGATGATCTATGCACTTTTGCATTCGCGTGAACCAATTTTTAAAGCACTTCTGCCACTCCGCCTGAGGTACCTCCATAACGTGTTGTTTGAATGCGTCGACAGCATCTTCAGCGGTCGAAAATCGTTGACCGCGTAATTTATTCTTTATATTTGGAAATAAATAAAAATCGTTGGGTGCCAAGTCAGGGCTGTACGGCGGATGACCCGTTAATTCCACATTTTGACCCTCCAAAAATAGAGTTGTTTCGCGTGACGTATGACAGCTGGCATTGTCATGATGAAGAATGATTCTTCGTCGCTGGTTAGTTTTACGAATTTGTTCAAATACTTCCGGTAAGCAAATGGTCGTGTACCACTCTGAATTAACCGTTCTACGGTTTTCTAGTGGCACTGTAGCTACATGGCCATTAATACCGAAGAAGCAGGCCACCATTTGTTTCAATGTACTTTTTGCACGAGTAACTTTCGTAGGGTTCGGCTCATTTTGAAACACCCATACCGTTGATTGTTGCTTCGTTTCGGGATCGTATGCATAGATCCAGGATTCGTCACCTGTATAGATGTTATAAACGGCTTTTGAGTCACCACGGTTATATTTTTTTAACATTTTATTGCACCATTCGACGCGAGCATGTTTTTGCTCATTTGTTAAGTTGTGGGGTATCCAACGCGAACAATTTTTTTTTACAGCCAAATAATTATGTAATATGCTATTAATGCTGGTCATAGAAATACCCAGAGTCGCCTCTATCTCGCGGTACGTAACATGTCGGTCGTCCATTATAAGTTTTCGCACAGCCTCGATATTTTGTTGTACAACGACCGATTTCGGGCGACCTGCCTTAACTTCGTCCGTAAGCATACTACGTCCACGATTGAACTCACTAAACCAGTGATACACAGTAGTTTTAGATGGGGCTTCATCACCAAAAGTTGAAGTTAGTTGATCTATGCACTGTTGTTGCGTTAAACCACGCCGAAAATCATAATAAATCATAGCACGAATATTTTCACGAGTGAGTTCCATTCTTGCTGCGAGATGACATTTAAAACCCGTCAAAAACAAAACACGAGCGTTAATAAGGAAGAAAAAATATACCTTATATACTTAAAAAAGTTCAAATTTTACCATGGCGGTCAAATATGCTATTTAAGAAGATTGTAATCCCGGTTTCCGGATATATAAATAGCAGCCCTCGTATTCCCTTCATGTTTGGGCTCGTTGGATTTGTCTTGGCGAGCACTATCTACACAGGTGTGGTCCAAGGTCTCATAATAGAACCGGGAGTTGGCCGCAGGAACTCTTCATAAACTCAACATATTCCCGTCATGTTTGGGCTCGTTGGATTTGTCTTGAAGAATTGAATCGTAAGGACCTGGATATGACAACATTTTACAGCACTTTGTTTGACTGCCTCATAGGCAATTTTCAATTTAATTTTTTTGTGGCCAGGCCGATGAGATAGGTACTTACTTTTTAACCGACTTCAAAAAAGGAGGAGGTTCTCAATTCGAACAATTTTTTTTTTGTATGTATGTTACTCGATATCTCCGAGAACCGTGAACCGATTTTCAATTTTTTTTTTAATCGAATCCCGTTGGCACTAAGTCGGGATCTGATGATGGAATCTTGGAGAAATCGAGGGAACTCTTCAAATGTCATAGGGACATGTACGGCGCTTTCGGTAATTTATTGATAAAGTCAAAAATTTTCATTCAGAAAGTGTAAATTGGTGAAGTGGAACTGATGAAGAAGACCACAGAATGCCATCGGAACTCCTCAATGATAAATGATTTACGGGTGGCGATAAGATATCTTGATTAATTTAGCTAAGCAACTTCATAGTCACAAACTTAAATGTTCCTGATGAAAATGGTACCATCGAATTGATTTGACGATGGAGCCGGAAGGTAGGCACCAGATCTATGTAATAAAATAAAGTATCCTAGCCGTGTTTGGGCTTGTTCGAATCGTCATGAGATACACTTTTAAGTAACGACTAACTAAAAAGTGTAAAATAAATAAACTTTTTAACAAAAAAATTAAACCAACTCCAAAAAAAAACTAAATAAAAAAAAAATAACGCCATAATTCAGTTTCTTCAAGTTACTTACAAGTAACCGTTTGTATACTCAATCTATACAGTATATACAATTAATGTTATTTTGGAGTCGGTGCCATCGTGTCACAAGTTACTAAAATCGTCAATTTTCAATATTTTACACATTCTTTATATGGCACCGACGCCAAAATAAGATTAATTGTATATACTGTATAGATTGAGTATACAAACGGTTACTTGTAAGTAAATTGAAGAAACTGAATTGTGGAGTTATTTTTTTACATTTTAGTTTTTTTTTGGAGTCGGTTTTATTTTTTTGTTAAAAAGTTTATTTATCTAGTGCCTAAACAAATGTGAACTAACGACCTCACTACCGTAAATAACCACAGAAATGGATTATCTCCTCGTCTTCTGGGTGGAGTGACTAGCGTGAAGATAGCCCTCCATAGTACAGTCAGCAGCAGAAGTCGCTATACACTCCAGGTGCTCAAAGAGAGGTAAACGTTTAAATTATCAAGAGTTTGTTGACTCTCATTTACTTATGTGGCCTCAACGTGTCACAAGTATCAAAACCGTCGATATTCATTGATTTCCAAACTCACAACAAGTCATTGATTCCTTAGCTGTGGAGAAACCACTGGTATCTAAGCGATATATCTGAACAACATGGAAAAATAGAAGTTTAAAGCATGTACACGTATGGTCGAAAGTTACTTGAAAAATAACCATGCTAATTTCAGGTGAGCGTTTTGACACTCATCGAAAGCAGTACAGTGTTGTCATGACATACATCTATCTCACGTTTTTCTCTTCAATCATTTGACAGATGCCTCTCAGTCGACTTACTGCAACTTATTTACTTTTTACTCAGCAGAATAGACAACAGTTCATTTTGTGTCAAAATGACTACAATTGAAATATCACGGATAGGCTTGGGCTCCCTGAACAGACATTGTTTAACATTGTTTTTGGAATTTTCAGATTACTAATTTTTGCAAAAATGGATATTATTAGCAAATGGTGATTTTTAGGCGGTGCAAAGTTATTTTTTTGGCAACTATAAAAAAGTGTTAATGTGTCAAATTGGCAGTTTACATTTGTGTCATAACTAGTGGCGGGTAATAATAACGACACGATAAGAAAATCACTGTGACTAAAAAAGTATAACTGACTGGTCACGACACGACGGAACGCTACAATACAAAAGCACGTAGGTTATAATATGTGAGCAACAAGTGTGTTAAAATCACGGTAAAATTGTTATAATGATCTGTATACAATACAATACAGATACAAATACTCTTTATTGCACACCTCAGATACACAGAAATACAGAACATGACAGTAACATTCGAATTAGCAGAGATAAACAATAGGCGGTCTTATCGCTAAATAGCGATCTCTTCCAGACAACCTTTGGGTAGCGGAGTGTTTAAAAGACAACAATTTTATACATTACTGTAAGTAACTTTCAGTAATGTATAAAAATCACAGTGTTTTTTTTACAATTGGTACGAGAGTCACGGTGATTGAAATTTAATTATAACGCTTTTCACCATCTCTAGTTATGCCACTTGTCACAATGAGCCCATAGATGCAGTACTTGGTGCTAAATATTACACAACTTTTTCAAAATTTGTTTTGATTTATTTCAACACCTATTTTTACCCGACTGCGCGACGCAAAGGAGTGGTAATGTGTTTATCAGTCTATCTATGTATGTATGTATGTATGTATGTATGTATGTATGTATGTATGTATGTATGTATGTATGTATGTATGTATGTATGGATGTATGTATGTATGTTTGTTCCTATCTGGCACTCTAGAGACCAAACGCGTGGACCGATTTTGATGATTCTTACGTCAATCGTCAATTTGTCTTAACTGTCCAAATGTCACTGAAGACATGAAAATGATGAAAACTCAAAATGGCGATAATGAGACGCCATATTGTGAAAGAGAAAAAAATGAAAATCGACGTACTATATCGAGTGGAGTATCAATGAATAGGGATTTACAAATAATGATTAGGTTTCTTTTATCATTTTTAATTTGGACTTACCAGTTAGGAACTATAACCATTTAAAGTAGGCTAGCAAGCCGTTCTTACTAAATTTTCATTTCATTGTATTGTAATAAATCTATGCAAGCTTCTCAATAACCCCCACGATAAAGATTGTGAAATTGACTGACTTTTATAATTTTAACTAAAAAGTATAAAATAAAAAGACTAATTAAAAAAACAAAAAACCCGACTGCGTAAAAAACTAAAAAGAAAAAAACAAGTCCAGTACCCCAAAAATTTGTTAAGTTATACATGATACATGATGGATACTCACAATATAACAAATAATAAATTCTAATACGGAACATAGCGATTTTAAACAGTCGGGACCCATTGTTGGGAAGATTTGCGTCGATCTAGATTTCTTATGGGTCCCGACTGTTCAAAATCGCTATGTTCCATATTAGAATTTATTATTTGTTATATTGTGAGTATCAATCATGTATAACTTAACAAATTTCTGGGGTACTGGACTTGTTTAAAACCGACTTCCAAAAAAAGGAGGAGGTTTTCAATTCGACGGAACCCTTATAGTTTAGTCATGTCCGTCTGTCCGTCCGTATGTCACAGGCATTTTACTCAAAAAAGACTAATTTTATATTGATGAAATTAGGAGGATAGGTGTCAGAAAAGGTAGGTAGTGCCCCATTTCTTTTTTGTTCGTCTTGACGGGGGCACTGCCGTTCCCCCAGATGTTTAGCATTCGTTTTTACGTTTTTTTTTTTTAATCCATACCAATACTATAAATGTGAAAGTGTGTCTGTCTGTCTGTCTGTTACCTCTTCACGCTTAAACCGCTGAACCGATTTGGATGAAATTTGGTATGGAGATAGTTAGAGTCCCGGGGAAGGCTTAGGCTACTTTTTATCCCGGAAAAATACCCTTATCCGCGATAAAAGAATTTAAGGCGGACGAAGTCGCGGGCAGAAGCTAGTTCTTAATATATCTATACTCATATCATAAAGTTGTTAAACTGAAATGTATATACATTGAAAATATTTTCAAAAAACTGTATGTAACGGACTATTTGGAGAACACTATATAGAAAAAAAAATGGATTTTACATCTTTGTATGTGTCGTTGTGGCTTCATCACGCCAAATCGGCTAAACGGGTTTCAACAATTTTTGGTACACGGATAGCTGGGTATCTCCAGATGGTTATAGTGTGTATGTATTTGAAGCCATAACGACACATACAAACAATAAAAAAAAAACTATTCAGTGACCTCCAATAAATATACCTAGTCCCTTTCAATTTTTTTAAAATATGTTTGTTGTTCAGACATTTCAATTTTAGAACTTTATAATAGTACTAGCTTTTGTCCGCGGCTTCGCCGGCGTACCAAACTTGATTTTTAACCGTCTACAGAAAAGGCGGTTTTCAGTTTGATCTGTATGCACGTATGTAGGTACTATGTTTGTCCGCGATTATCTCGTGGTTGGCTGAAGCGATTTAGATGCGGACATTCTGGAGGTTTTGGTATGCGACGTTTTGGTAAAGGCGGTTCCCTTTTTTTCTGAAATGATTGCAATAATTGTTGAATAGTTAAGCCGGCAACGACTTACTACTGCTAAGAGATTATGATAAATGCAGATTTCTAATCCTGAATAGAAGATTTTGCCCACGGCTTCTCGCGTCAAGTTCGGGCCAGTTTTTAATTTTAAATTTAAAAACTGGCCTAGAGCATGTCGGATGATGCCTAGTCTACACTAGGTTAAAACCAGCGAACGAAAAAAACATAGAACGCGAGCTTTATACAAAATTGCAGTACAAAACGGGGTAAATATATTCTAAGTCGAATATGCGCGTTGTGTGACCAATAAGAGTTGGCCAAAATATCAGTGTACTTTCTATTACCCAAAACAAGTAATTCTGATTTGCCAATTTGACAATCAGCCACTAGCAATCATAACTTTTGTAGTACGTTAAGACAACGCAAAAATGGAGCTTGCGTACTTTTATTGTTGCCGTGTTAGTATGTTTATATGGGTCAATCTTGGAAACCACTTGCCGGTTTCTGATTGTACAAAATTTTTGCACACTTTTGTAAGTTTGGTGACAGTGCAATATTATGATAATATCGAGCTGATATGATGATGGAGACGGAAGGTGGGCATAGGAACTCTGTAATAAGTTACCGCAATCCTACCGAGTTTGAGCTCTTTAGAATCAACTCGATGAGCAATTGATGGATGATTAAAGAAACGTTCAGTCCCCAATAAAAGCTTGTCACAAAAATGTATTTTATGAAGAAACTTATGAACGTTAAATAGGTCCATCGAGATAACTCGCCCTATAGGTATAGCAATAAATATTTATATACATTTTTTTACTACGCAGATCAGGTGCCTACCGTCCGGCTTCATAATCAAATCAGATCGATGGAACCATTTTCCTCAGGACCATTTAAATTTGTGACTATGAAGTCGCTAAACCTTCTAAATTGTTGAAATCCTTCAGCCAATTTGGCGTGATGAAGCCACAACGACACAATACAAACATACAAAAATTCAAAAGAAAATATTTTTCGTTTTAGTGACCTCCAAATAGTCCGTAACAATCCATTTTTTGAAGATATCTTCAATGTACAGACATTTCATTTTTACAACTTTATAATAGTATAGATGTAGATGTTTCATGATTCATTATAGAAACTCACTTAAAACAAATCATTAAATCTAATGTGGAACAGCGATTTTTAACAGTCGGGCCCATTGTTGAGAAGATTTGCATCGATCTAAATTTCGTATTGGTCCCGACTGTTTAATTGATGTAAGGGTGGATTTCAGAACAAATTACATAATGAATCAATTAATTCATATGTCACTCACAATTCGTCGGGGGTTTCAAATTAATCATGATAATTTTAAAGAATCGAAGTTTAACATAATTTTATTGTATTAATATAAAAATAAACAATTTTAGGTACTCTATATTACCCATTTGTCGATCCTTGAAGCGATCGACAGTCAGGCTCCCTATTCATTAAATATTTCATATATTAAACTTTGAACGTGATTTTTCCAAGTTAGATTTGTAATTTATGAATTTTATTAGTTGCATTGCATATTATAATTTTGAATGTCCGTTGAATTAATTTTGAACAAAACAGAAGTCCATCAAATTCGGACTGGTTTATAAAATTCGCATCATCTTGGAAACTGGAATCGACAATCCAGGCCCTTTTGCCTGAGAAAAACACATAATCGAGATACGAGTAGTAACCGTTAATATGGATTCAAGTGTATAGTAGGATTCTAACAAATAGGTACAATATATGCTTACTTAACGCTTTTCCTTCTCTGACTACACGTTTGGATCAGTGGGTTGCACAATGGCCTACGAAGCTGGCGGTCCCGGGTTCGAATCCCGGTCAGTACAAGTGTTTGTGTGATGAGCATATCTACATCGATTACATATCGTCTGTTGATATTTTTTCAGCCATTTGAATCGTAAGGACGCCACACGATAACATGTTACAGCACTTTGTCTGACTGCCTTATACGGAATTTTCGGATTTTCAATTTTATTTTTTTGTGGCCGCACCAATGAGATTCTAACGTAGCTTTAGCCTGAACAAACGTGAACTAACGACCCCACGGCCGTATAGAACCACAGTCATGGATTATCTCTTGGCCTTCTGGTTTAAGTGACCAGCGTGAAGACAGCCGCCCCCATATAGTATTAAAAAAAGAAAAATGACGAAAGTCGCCATTTCTTATCGAGTGCCCGCAAGTTACATATCTACATCGATTACGTATCGTCTGCAGATGTTTGTTCACCCACTTGAATCGTAAGGACCCGATAAGACAACATTTTACAGCACTTTGTCTGACTGTCTTATACGGAATAATCGATTTTTCGATATTATATTTTTTGTGGCCAAACCAATGAGATAACATCGGTTATGCCTGAACAAACGTGAACTAACGACCCCACGGCCGTATAGAACTACAGACATGGATTATCTCTTGGGCTTCTGGTTTAAGTGACTAGCGTGAAGACAGCCGCCTCCATGTAGTATTAAAAAAAGAAAAATGACGAAAGTTGCCATTTGCTATCGAGTGCCCGCAAGTTGCATACCTACATGGAATACTTGTCGTCTGTAGATGTTTGTTCAGCCACTTGAATCGTAAGGACCCGATAAGACAACATTTTACAGCACTTTGTCCGACTGCCTTATACAGAATAATCGATTTTTTGATTTTATTTTTTTGTGGTCAATCCAATGAGATCCTAACGTTTTTAGTACCTGAACAAACGTGAACTAACGTCTCTTGACCCCTAGACATCGTTAGTTTTGGCGATTTAGGGGTGGGGTGGTTATCGTGAAGACAGCCGCCTCCATAGTACTAAAAAAAAGAAAAAATGACGAAAGTGGCCATTTGCTATCGAGTGCCCGCAAGTTACATATCTACATCGATTATGTATCGTCTGCAGATGTTTGTTCAGCCACTTGAATCGTAAGGACCCGATAACACAACATTTTACAGCACTTTGTTTGACTGCCTTATATGGAATTTTCAATTTTTCAATTTTAATCTTTTGTTGCCAAACCGATGAGTTCCTAACGTCACTAATGCCTGAACTAACGTGAACTAACGACCCCACGGCCGTATAAAACCATAGACATGGATTATGTCTTGGCCTTCTGGTTTAAGTGACTAGCGTGAAGACAGCCGCCTCCATAGTACTAAAAAAAGAAAAATGCCGAAAGTCGCCATTTGCTATCGAGTGCCCGCAAGTTGCATATCTACATGGAATACTTGTCGTCTGTAGATGTATGTTCAGCCTTTTGAATCGTAAGGACCCGATAAGACAACATTTTACAGCACTTTGACTGCCTTATACGGAATAATCGATTTTTCGATTTTATTTTTTTGTGGTCAATCCAATGAGATCCTAACGTTTTTAGTACCTGAACAAACGTGAACTAACATCTGTTGACCCCTAGACATCGTTAGTTTTGGCGATTTAGGGGTGGGGTGGTTAGCGTGAAGACAGCCGCCTCCATAGTACTAAAAAAAGAAAAAATGACGAAAGTCGCCATTTGCTAGCGAGTGCCCGCAAGTTATATATCTACATCGATTACGTATCGTCTGCAGATGTTTGTTCAGCCACTTGAATCGTAAGGACCCGATAAGACAACATTTGACAGCACTTTGTCTGACTGCGTTATACGAAATATTCGAATTTTCGATTTTATTTCTTCGTGGTCGAACCAATGAGATTCTAACGTTGCTTAAGCCTGAACAAACGTGAACTAACGACCCTAAGGCCGTATAGAACCATAGACATGGATTATCTCTTGGGCGTCTGGTTAAACTGACTAGCGTGAAGACAGCCGCTCCATAGTACTAAAAAAAGAAAAATGACGAAAGTCGCCACTTGCTATCGAGTGCCCGCAAGTTACATATCTACATCGAATACTTGTCGTCTGTAGATGTTTGTTCAGCCACTTGAATCGTAAGGACCCGATAAGACAACATTTTACAGCACTTTGTCTGACTGCCTTATACGGAATAATCGATTTTACGATTTTATTTTTTGTGGTCAATCTAATGAGATCCTAACGTTTTTAGTACCTGAACAAACGTGAACTAACGTCTCTTGACCCCTTGACATCGTTAGTTTTGGCGATTTAGGGGTGGGGTGGTTAGCGTGAAGACAGCCGCCTCCATAGTACTAAAAAAAGAAAAAATGACGAAAGTCACCATTTGCTATCGAGTGCCCGCAAGTTACATATCTACATCGATTATGTATCGTCTGCAGATGTTTGTTCAGCCACTTGAATCGTAAGGACCCGATAACACAACATTTTACAGCACTTTGTTTGACTGCCTTATATGGAATTTTCAATTTTTCAATTTTAATTTTTTGTGGCCAAACCAATGAGTTCCTAACGTCACTAATGCCTGAACTAACGTGAACTAACGACCCCACGGCCGTATAAAACCATAGACATGGATTATCTCTTGGCCTTCTGGTTTAAGTGACTAGTGTGAAGACAGCCGCCTCCATATAGTATTAAAAAAAGAAAAATGACGAAAGTCGCCATTTGCTATCGAGTGCCCGCAAGTTGCATACCTACATGGAATACTTGTCGTCTGTAGATGTTTGTTCAGCCACTTGAATCGTAAGGACCCGATAAGACAACATTTTACAGCACTTTGTCCGACTGCCTTATACAGAATAATCGATTTTTTGATTTTATTTTTTTGTGGTCAATCCAATGAGATCCTAACGTTTTTAGTACCTGAACAAACGTGAACTAACGTCTCTTGACCCCTAGACATCGTTAGTTTTGGCGATTTAGGGGTGGGGTGGTTAGCGTGAAGACAGCCACCCCACTTAAAAAAATAAAAAAAAATTGACAGAGTCGTGTCCTAACGATATTATATGGTGAACAAACGTGAACTAACGAATATCTTGCTATATAGACAACAATATATGGAAAAAGTGGTTTGGGGTGGTAGGCGTGAAGTTAGCCACCCCATTTTATTTTTTAAAAAAATGTGTTAAAAAATCGGGTCCTAACGATTTTACCTACTGAACAAACATGAACTAACGATGAACTAACGATATTGATATGCCATTTGCGGGCAAACGATTTGGGGCGGTCAACTTCACGACCATCAAAGACTACAACTAAGCGTAAACCAAATCCTAAATCGTCTGTAACTAACTCAAAAAAAGAAAAAGACATTAAAAAAAGTTCTACTTTCTAGTTCAGATGATGATGATTTTTCAGTAAACGATGACACTGATGAAAGCGTGGTGACAACGCCAAATGCTTATATTGTACCGGCCTGTTTTCGAATGATACTCGTGGCGAACAATGGATGCAGTGCTCTTCTTGTAAGCGATGGGCACATGAAGAATGTGCTGATATAGACGCGATCTCATTCATATGTGAATTATGCCAAATTTAGTTGTACAACTAGGCATACGAAAAGATTTTGTCTTTAGAGTCAAACCAACTCTTCAAAGCAAATTAACGGTCAAACCATACAAAGTAAGTTTAATTGTATGGTTTGACAGTTAATATGCTTGGAAAAGTTAGCGTGGTTTGAGTTTTGACTCTACCTACCTCATCTTTAAATTTGAGACTGATTGCAAGTGCCTTTATAATTAAATAGTTTAATAAGAAAATGGTGATAATTTTGTGATGTTATGGTTATTACTGATCTCAACTTTACATTGTCAGCTGATTGCAAGTTTCTTTATAATTAGTTTAATCAGATAATGGTGATAATTTTGTCGTAGTAAAAAGATTATATTGCACGTTTCTTTATAATTCGTTTATTTAAAAAATGGTCATAATTTTGTTATAGTTAACAGATTTTGTTATTACCAACCTCAATTTTACACTTAAGGCTTAAGAAAAATGGTGATAATTTTGATAGTCTACATAACATGGTCCGTATTACACACCCCTAGTCCGTATTAAATACCTAGGGGTCCATATTATGTGCACTTTTTTGTAAGTCTTGATTTTGCTAGATTTCATAAAATGAAATTTTTTGTTAGAAATTTTGTTTCTTTACTAAATTGTTTTTAGAAATAAGAGTTACCAGATAATTTCTCGACTGATTAATGTTAAGTACAGAGCTCTTACTTTTAAATTCTGTGTTTTATTTAGTAAAATCGATATGGTAGTCCATATTTGGGGAACTTACTCTACTTAGTTTGATAGTAAAATAATAAAAATAAATATATATACGGGGTACTCCATACATGTAACAGAAGCTGATTTTTTTTCAGCAAACATCAACGTACGCACATATTTCGACACTTCTTCAAAAAACACTAAGGTTTCTAAAAATTTTTTTTTATCGACAAAAACTTTTTCAACATGATCAGATATATACCGTCTTGATGATAAACGCGATATTGCCGAAAAACTGCACTTCTCAACGAAAGGATGTAAATGCCGTGAAGATACGCTCTTTTGCTGTTGCACTTTTTCACATCGTATTTTTTTTCATTGCATTTTTTGGTGTAACGGCTGCGAAACCCTACACGGAGCATGGTCCGACATGCTCTTAGCCGGTATTAGGGGGTCGTCCACAAATTACGTAACGCAAAAATCTTAATTTTTTTACCTCCCCCTTTATCTTCATCGATCTTTAGAGTAATAATCGAAAAAAAAAAGATCAAGTATCTGCATTTTTTTAACGTAACATTAAAGTGTGGTTTCAAGGAATCAAGAAATTTAATCATTACAGTCGGTATCGGCTTCGGCGGCGATCACATCTTCTGCGGCTATTTTGAACGGTATTATTTTTGGTCCAAATTCTAAATGGTCAAATTCAAGTCGACGAACTTCCATTTGTAATGAATGACAGTAAATCTATAGAATCGTGCGTGACGTAACGCAAACCTTGACACCCCCCTCTCCCAACTTAACAGGACCGTAACGCTTCGCCGGATTCCCACCCACACCCCAATTTGCGTTACGTAATTTGTGGACGACCCCTAGAAAATATCTTCAATATATAATATAAAATAACATAACTAGAAGATGCTCGCAACTTCGTACGCGGAGGAGAAAAAGTCATAGCCGCTCTTTTTTTCTTCAGCGTAGTCGGGTAAAAAGTATCCTATAACCATTTAGAGATACCCAGCTACCCGTGTACCAGACATTTTTGAAATCTGTTTAGTCGATTTTGCGAGATGAAGCCACAACGACACATACAAACATACAAAAATAAAAAAATAAATCGTATTAGTGAACTCCAAATAGGCCGTTAGAATACATATATTTTTTAATATATTCTATGTACAACTTTACAATAGTATAGAAGTTATAATGAAATGTCAGTAAATTCTAGATATTTTCATAACAAATTTTATTTTCTTAATTGGCCACACGGACCTATGGAATCTATAGGTCCGTGTGGCCGCTAATGTCCGTGTAAATTGTTATCTATACTATAGATAACAATTTTAGTAATACACAATAAGTCTTACCTTTCAATGAGTAGTCACTAGGGAGCTAAAATTATTTGTTTTGAAATGGAAGAATAGGGTACATGCATGATTTTGTTTTTATCGCTTTTCATAACAAAGTATCAAAATACCTTAAAAACCATTTCAAAAAGTGAAATTAAAATTTAACTTAGTCAAGAAATATGCATGATATAGGCATTTTAAACTACTCATTAGACAGCTGACAGAGAGGTCCGTCATGTACTGTTACGTCATAAGTGCACTCCGGCCATATAAACACCATATTCAATTCTGTTTTGCTAGAAAGAGATAGAATGAAATGTTTGATGGCTTATATCTTGGTTATTTTTATAGTTATTAGAAAAAATATGTTTTTGATTGTTATATGAATGAGCTTTTAATAATGCAAAAATAAAAATTCATGCATATTCCCTATTCAAGTATCCGTAAACCGCAATGTGCGCGAATTAAAATGCTTTATAAGCTACATCTCTACTGCAGCCGCTCCTTCGATCCCGGGTATAGAATGAAAACAACAAATATTAGGTACTATATCCTGAAAATATATTGAAAGCATCCTTTTATACTGCAGTGGATGTCTACGGGTTGAAATGATGATGGATGCTTTTAAATTGTGAAGCGAGCGATTCAAGTTTTCCATCTTGAAACTATTATCTAAATGCTGCAACCGGTTGTTTTAACGCTATGTCTTTTGAACACTATATTTACTCATGTATCTACAGGTGACTTCTAAGTCGTGATTCAAAATGATACTTTCCGAGGCTACTCACAATGACGATCAACTTTGACGAGCAATAGGGATGATGACAAAATTTTAATTAATTATTAAAATTCGTCCGTAATGTAAATTAGTAAAAAATATTGAAGACGTATTTTTTCTTTTTTTTACGTTATCAAAAAATAAAGGCGATACATTGAGTCAAAATGTCGTGTGACGTCACTCCGAGGTCCAAATTTTAATTAGGAGTGACGTCACGAGCCCCCATTCCTGAACTTTAATGCATTTTTTTTTGTATTTTTCTGTTATGTATTTTGAAAAAGCAAAAAAATACGTGTCCGATATTTTTTTATTATCTAACTGACAGACTAATTAGAATTTTGATTTTCATATCCCGTCATCATGCCTATTTCGATTTCATTTTCATTTCATTTTATTTCAAAACTTCAAGCTAACCGTAGTCGGTTAGTATGGGAGGTCCAATGTTTTTGAATGATTTCGATGTTGGTCTGATACTAAAAGTTGATCGCCATTGTAAGTAGCCTCGGAAGGTAACATTTTGTATCACGTCTTACAAGTGACCTTGTATACAGTTATCGTATTAAATTACATTGCATAGTACATGCATGAAAATTATTTTATCGCTTTTCTGAATAAAATATCAAAATACCGTAAAAACGATTTCCAAAAGTGAAATTAAAATTAAAATTGGCCAAGAAATACGCATAAACTACTAATTAGGCAGCGTTTTGACAAAGAGGTCCGATATCTACTTGTACATCATATGGCCATATACACTCCATATTAAATTCTGTTTTGATAGAAAGAGATAGAATGTAATCTTTGTTACTTTTATAATTATACGAAAAAAATATGTTCTCTACTGTTTGTTAAATGAATGAGCTTTTAATAAAACAAAAAGAAAAATTCATGCATATTGCCTATTGGGTATGGTATTTAGGTGTTGGCAATTCACGGGAAAAAATACCGAGGCCTCTTTTAAAGTTTTTGTGAAACATTGTAAAACAACGTATTGTAAAATTTATAAGCCTGTTTGTTGATACCATTAAAACTAGTCGTGCTGTGATTCAGTACTCTTCAAATAGTGTGTCACTACCACCAGCTTGGGATCCTGTAATACATCTCATCAAGGAACAAGCGAGACACAGGACTGCAAAACCTTAATCTCCGAACGGTGTAAAATATCTTACCTGTTTAAAAGTAGTTTAATAGTCTCTGTTTTTTAAATATTATAATTAGTAATGAGGTAGCCTGGGAGTTTTTCTTTGCAGCGTTTCTTTTCTCCTCAGTATGCCTCATTTGTGAAATGCTGCTTGGTAAATTATTAGAATAAAATAATTAAGCCCTTCTGGCACATGTGTAACTGTCTTTACAGCTTAGGCCCATCTGGCATGTATGTACACCTTTATTTGTGTTTTTTCAAAAAATGGGTAGTTTGCACAAATTGTAACTTTGACAGAGGAAAATACATCTTTTCTCAGTCCTCCCGTGACCATGGAAAGCTGGAAAGCTTCCGAAACGTCGGGAACTAAAATGAGATAATATACGCGATATAATCCGTTAAATTGTTTTATTTCAATGAGTAATAATCGCGGAAACAGAAGAAAATATTATAAAATGGTTTAGTTCTATCTTTTTAATTTTTAAAGGAAATGGGAGAGGTTTGTTTAAAGATATTATTTATTTGTCGCAAAAATGAACAGTTTTAGCATGAAATATTGCACGCTCTTAAAAAACGGCTTTAGCTTAAGTAACTCGTCATCAAACCAAAAATGCTACCCAATTCCAAAGAAGAATTACCAAAATTTTCTTTTGAGACTTTTTAGTTTTTAGGCAAGAGCGATTAATTCTTGTTCTGATGTTTTCAATCTACAGTCAAGAGACACTACGAGACATACGTACTCGTATACGTATGTCTCGTAGCCGTTAAAATTTTGAATAGGAATGTCTTATTTTTTGGTGTCCATTATAACCTCTTTGCTAGTTTCAACACTCTAGCTCAAAGGGCTAGACATTGATGATATGTTAGATAGCCAATCTAATTTTTTTTTATAGATATACTACTCAAAACGACTCAAAACAATATAGGGGCCACTGTTGCATGGAAAACTTTTGTTCAGTTATTGTGGTTACAATAAACTAATCTTATCTCAATTAAAACGAATAAAACAAGTAACTATTTAATCGATCGATTATTAGCTAAACACAAACAAAAGCCTTATTAGCTGCAGAGTATGTAAAATAATTTTTACTAACTAATATACATTTTCACGTAACGATCAAAATTTTTAGTGGTCCCTATACTGTTTTGAGCAGTATATATTCAAACTTGGCACGAAAAAAGGAAGCTTTGTATATAGCGAAAATTACTATTATTAATAGTTTCAATAAAGTCTTAGTCTTAAAAATAAAATAGGCCAACAATTTTCCGGTTTCAAAAATAATACACAGT
Source organism: Hedya salicella (assembly GCA_905404275.2). NCBI lineage: Eukaryota > Metazoa > Arthropoda > Insecta > Lepidoptera > Tortricidae > Hedya > Hedya salicella. The sequence goes on along the minus strand of FR990112.1, from coordinate 16,135,504 downwards.
GGAAAAAGTAATAGTTACTTATAGCAAACAATGAATTATATGAATTCGAATAGTACTCCATTTCGGCCAGCAAATAGAGCGCGATTGAGTAACGACACCAATTTCGCGGTTGACATTCCATTCCGACTCTAGTTATACTTGATCGCCGGATTTAGGATGCCTCTGTATGGTACTAAAATATTTACATTCTATAAATTGATTTAGATATTGATATGACTCCGACCGGATTAATAAAATATTTAAAAAAACACTTTGAAGTAAGGTTAAAATAGACTTATATACTTAAAATATTTCAAACAATGAATACTATCAAGACCAAAACATTTCGAACTGCTACGCGCGTAGCCGATAACACGGGAAAAAGCGTATGTAGAAAAACATACTACGAGCAGAGCGCCCGCCTAGCGGGTTCCTGTTCGTAATATAGTGTTAAATTTACGATATTACCGTTCCCAATTTTCATTAGTGGCCAAAACCTTGTAGGTAGGCTAGTAGTAATTTTGTAGGGGTTTTTTGCTAGTCGCATACTGAGCAACCTCTTTTTCTTTTCAGGTGAAGAGCTGGTGAGATGGTGTCGTGGGACGTCATGGGGCGTACCGCCGTGGGGCGCCACTTCGCGGGCGTGGGGCGACTGCGGCGCGCGCTGGTGCTTCTAGCAGCGGCTGCTTGCACCGCCGCGGCGCTGCTATACTGGCGCCAGCAGACCGACGAGAGCACGCGGCGCCCGCTGCACGCCATGTACACGTCAGTATCACGCTCTTAGACACTTGCGTTGTGCTACTAGCGGCCGCTTGCACCGCCGCGGCGCTGCTATACTGGCGCCAGCAGACCGACGAGAGCACGCGGCGCCCGCTGCACGCCATGTACACGTCAGTATCACGCTCTTAGACACTTGCGCTGTGCTACTAGCGGCCGCTTGCACCGCCGCGGCGCTGCTATACTGGCGCCAGCAGACCGACGAGAGCACGCGGCGCCCGCTGCACGCCATGTACACGTCAGTATCACGCTCTTAGACACTTGCGCTGTGCTACTAGCGGCCGCTTGCACCGCCGCGGCGCTGCTATACTGGCGCCAGCAGACCGACGAGAGCACGCGGCGCCCGCTGCACGCCATGTACACGTCAGTATCACGCTCTTAGACACTTGCGCTGTGCTACTAGCGGCCGCTTGCACCGCCGCGGCGCTGCTATACTGGCGCCAGCAGACCGACGAGAGCACGCGGCGCCCGCTGCACGCCATGTACACGTCAGTATCACGCTCTTAGACACTTGCGCTGTGCTACTAGCGGCCGCTTGCACCGCCGCGGCGCTGCTATACTGGCGCCAGCAGACCGACGAGAGCACGCGGCGCCCGCTGCACGCCATGTACACGTCAGTATCACGCTCTTAGACACTTGCGCTGTGCTACTAGCGGCCGCTTGCACCGCCGCGGCGCTGCTATACTGGCGCCAGCAGACCGACGAGAGCACGCGGCGCCCGCTGCACGCCATGTACACGTCAGTATCACGCTCTTAGACACTTGCGCTGTGCTACTAGCGGCCGCTTGCACCGCCGCGGCGCTGCTATACTGGCGCCAGCAGACCGACGAGAGCACGCGGCGCCCGCTGCACGCCATGTACACGTCAGTATCACGCTCTTAGACACTTGCGCTGTGCTACTAGCGGCCGCTTGCACCGCCGCGGCGCTGCTATACTGGCGCCAGCAGACCGACGAGAGCACGCGGCGCCCGCTGCACGCCATGTACACGTCAGTATCACGCTCTTAGACACTTGCGCTGTGCTACTAGCGGCCGCTTGCACCGCCGCGGCGCTGCTATACTGGCGCCAGCAGACCGACGAGAGCACGCGGCGCCCGCTGCACGCCATGTACACGTCAGTATCACGCTCTTAGACACTTGCGCTGTGCTACTAGCGGCCGCTTGCACCGCCGCGGCGCTGCTATACTGGCGCCAGCAGACCGACGAGAGCACGCGGCGCCCGCTGCACGCCATGTACACGTCAGTATCACGCTCTTAGACACTTGCGCTGTGCTACTAGCGGCCGCTTGCACCACCGCGGCGCTGCTATACTGGCGCCAGCAGACCGACGAGAGCACGCGGCGCCCGCTACACGCCATGTACACGTCAGTATCACGCTCTTAGACACTTGCGCTGTGCTACTAGCGGCCGCTTGCACCGCCGCGGCGCTGCTATACTGGCGCCAGCAGACCGACGAGAGCACGCGGCGCCCGCTGCACGCCATGTACACGTCAGTATCACGCTCTTAGACACTTGCGCTGTGCTACTAGCGGCCGCTTGCACCGCCGCGGCGCTGCTATACTGGCGCCAGCAGACCGACGAGAGCACGCGGCGCCCGCTGCACGCCATGTACACGTCAGTATCACGCTCTTAGACACTTGCGCTGTGCTACTAGCGGCCGCTTGCACCGCCGCGGCGCTGCTATACTGGCGCCAGCAGACCGACGAGAGCACGCGGCGCCCGCTGCACGCCATGTACACGTCAGTATCACGCTCTTAGACACTTGCGCTGTGCTACTAGCGGCCGCTTGCACCGCCGCGGCGCTGCTATACTGGCGCCAGCAGACCGACGAGAGCACGCGGCGCCCGCTGCACGCCATGTACACGTCAGTATCACGCTCTTAGACACTTGCGCTGTGCTACTAGCGGCCGCTTGCACCCCCGCGGCGCTGCTATACTGGCGCCAGCAGACCGACGAGAGCACGCGGCGCCCGCTGCACGCCATGTACACGTCAGTATCACGCTCTTAGACACTTGCGCTGTGCTACTAGCGGCCGCTTGCACCGCCGCGGCGCTGCTATACTGGCGCCAGCAGACCGACGAGAGCACGCGGCGCCCGTTGCACGCCATGTACACGTCAGTATCACGCTCTTAGACACTTGCGCTGTGCTACTAGCGGCCGCTTGCACCGCCGCGGCGCTGCTATACTGGCGCCAGCAGACCGACGAGAGCACGCGGCGCCCGCTGCACGCCATGTACACGTCAGTATCACGCTCTTAGACACTTGCGCTGTGCTACTAGCGGCCGCTTGCACCGCCGCGGCGCTGCTATACTGGCGCCAGCAGACCGACGAGAGCACGCGGCGCCCGCTGCACGCCATGTACACGTCAGTATCACGCTCTTAGACACTTGCGCTGTGCTACTAGCGGCCGCTTGCACCGCCGCGGCGCTGCTATACTGGCGCCAGCAGACCGACGAGAGCACGCGGCGCCCGCTGCACGCCATGTACACGTCAGTATCACGCTCTTAGACACTTGCGTTGTGCTACTAGCGGCCGCTTGCACCGCCGCGGCGCTGCTATACTGGCGCCAGCAGACCGACGAGAGCACGCGGCGCCCGCTGCACGCCATGTACACGTCAGTATCACGCTCTTAGACACTTGCGCTGTGCTACTAGCGGCCGCTTGCACCGTCGCGGCGCTGCTATACTGGCGCCAGCAGACCGACGAGAGCACGCGGCGCCCGCTGCACGCCATGTACACGTCAGTATCACGCTCTTAGACACTTGCGCTGTGCTACTAGCGGCCGCTTGCACCGCCGCGGCGCTGCTATACTGGCGCCAGCAGACCGACGAGAGCACGCGGCGCCCGCTGCACGCCATGTACACGTCAGTATCACGCTCTTAGACACTTGCGCTGTGCTACTAGCGGCCGCTTGCACCGCCGCGGCGCTGCTATACTGGCGCCAGCAGACCGACGAGAGCACGCGGCGCCCGCTGCACGCCATGTACACGTCAGTATCACGCTCTTAGACACTTGCGCTGTGCTACTAGCGGCCGCTTGCACCGCCGCGGCGCTGCTATACTGGCGCCAGCAGACCGACGAGAGCACGCGGCGCCCGCTGCACGCCATGTACACGTCAGTATCACGCTCTTAGACACTTGCGCTGTGCTACTAGCGGCCGCTTGCACCGCCGCGGCGCTGCTATACTGGCGCCAGCAGACCGACGAGAGCACGCGGCGCCCGCTGCACGCCATGTACACGTCAGTATCACGCTCTTAGACACTTGCGCTGTGCTACTAGCGGCCGCTTGCACCGCCGCATTGCTCTATTGGCGCCAGCAGACCAACGAGAGCAAACAGCGCCCGTTGGCATGCCATTTACTGTAACTCTTGCACTCGCGGTGTATAAAAGTTTGGCTAGGCCTAATATTTTAATAATTACTTCGCGTCGTACAAAGGGCGCAAATCACACCATTACGAACACCATGTATTTGACACGCCGCGCCGGCTTTCATCTCTTTTCTTTTGTCTTTCATCAGAAATATAATTATAGCGCAATGTAGCTTTGAGATATAAATTGCAATAATTTTAAGATGATCTGCTTTCTTTGTGTACTTATGACAACATTTAAAATTTCAGGGATGGAGAACCACAGTGGAGTTGGATCTGCCGAAACGACAGATGCGAACGCATGCTGGCATCCGAGACATCGACACTGCAGTCTCTGCAGACGTGCAACATGCTATGTGCATCAACGCAGCTGTGGCCGCAGCCCACGGGGCCCGTGAGCCTCGCCACCGCCGCCGTTCCTGTGCGCGCGGACTCCTTCTCTCTCCACGTAGTAACGTCACCGTCACCCGACGTCACCGACCACCTAAACGACGCATTTGCCCTGACTAAGGAAGATATGCGAAACCTAGAGCGAACCGTCAGCAGCTCGCGACGAGATGACATAGGCGCGCCAAGATCCGTACGCGTTAGGGTCTTTGTCAACGGGTCAGACGACCCACGCCTTCGCCTTGACACCGACGAGAGCTACAAACTCTCCCTCAGCATTAACAACGAGGAACTCGTGGCCAACATAACAGCGCAGTCATTCTGCGGCGCCCGACACGGCTTCGAAACGCTCTCGCAAGTGGTCTGGGCGGACCCTTACGCGGGATCGTTACTCATACTCTCAGCAGCGGCGGTAGATGATGCGCCTCGCTTCAAATATAGAGGATTTTTGCTGGACACAGCGCGAAATTACTTCCCTGTGAGCGAGCTGCTTCGCACGGTGGACGCGATGGGTGCGAACAAACTGAACACCTTCCATTGGCACGCGAGTGATTCGCAAGCGTTTCCGCTGCGTCTGGAGAGTGCGCCGCAACTGGCAGCGCATGGGGCATATGGTGCAGGAGCCGTGTATACTGTTGAAGAGATTCGTGCCGTGGTACGGCGTGCCCGCTTAAGAGGTATTCGCGTTCTACTGGAAGTTGACACCCCTGCTCACGTAGGCCGAGCTTGGGCATGGGGCGTCAGCGCCGGTCTCGGGCAACTCGCGCACTGCGTGGAAGCCGAGCCATGGAGTGTATACTGCGGCGAGCCTCCATGCGGCCAGCTCAACCCCAAAAACCCACACGTTTACACTTTACTCGAGCAGATTTATGCTGAAATCATAAAACTAACTGGAGTAGACGATATCTTCCACCTCGGTGGTGATGAAGTTTCCGAGCGCTGCTGGTCGCAGCACTTCAACGATTCAGACCCAATGGAATTATGGCTGGAATTCACGCGACGCGCATACCGAGCGCTAGAAAAAGCCAACGGTGGGAAAGCACCAGAACTAACCCTGTTGTGGTCTTCACGTTTAACACGCTCGCCTTACTTAGAACGTTTAGACGCTAAGCACATCGGCGTGCAAGTTTGGGGCGCATCGCGCTGGCCTGAGTCCCGCGCGGTATTAGATGCGGGATTCCGTTCGGTTATATCCCACGTGGATGCGTGGTATTTGGACTGCGGTTTTGGGTCTTGGCGGGATAGCTCAGACGGACACTGCGGGCCGTATCGCTCATGGCAACAGGTGTATGAGCACCGTCCGTGGACGGAGGAAGGTGGAAGTGGAGGGGTGTCGAGTGCTGGGGAACCGGCGGCGCCTTGGCGCATAGAAGGCGGGGCGGCGTGTCAGTGGACCGAGCAGCTAGAGCCTGGTGGCTTAGACGCGCGCGTATGGCCGCGTACTTCCGCGCTAGCGGAGCGGTTATGGTCTGACCGCAGCACGGGAGCAGAAGCAGATGTTTATCTGCGTTTGGACACGCAACGCTCACGCATGGTGGCTCGAGGAGTGAATGCTGCGCCACTATGGCCCCGCTGGTGTACCCAGAACCCTCACGCGTGCCTCTAGCTACTGCCATCAACGTGCGACTACGATGATGTGGTAGTCAATTCCTCGACTATAGATCCGCCGTCTGAAGCTGACACAAAGACGTACTATATCAATTACGTAACCTCGACTACAATTTCGATACGTTTTGGTGCCGAGACCAGGATATAATCGGGCTTATTATACAGTAAGGTTGAAGACAGTGATTACTGTTATTTGATTACGTAAGCAAAATAGACTTGAAATATAATGTATGTTCCGCGAAGAAACTGGCAGGTTAATAAAATTCAGCGAGGCCGCTTTTTTTGTACATAAATAAACTCGACATAAGTAGATAACTGTTAGCAATATAGATACATAATCAATTAGGTAGGTAAATTATCATTTCGCGAAAAGTTTGTACAAACTTATATTTTTTAGATTTTTTTGTTTTCATATTATTAAAAAATATATTTTAAGTATTTTTTTTATAATTTTACTTATATTCCTATTTTTTTATTTTTAAAGAAGCAAATTATTTAAAAAGATGGTAAAGTTTAACTTTGAACAAACTTTTTGAGAAATGCTCAAAATAATCGGTGAAACTATTAAATCTTTGTATTGGTGTTCAAGATCATATATTACTATCTCTTAAGGTACCTTATGGTACCTTACCTACATACATGCAATGTTTAACTTGAGTTTGCCGCTTCGTGATATGAATCTCTGTAAACTCAGCGGCAAACTTAAGTTAAACATAATATTAAATATAAAATCACATACTGCCATTGCGACACTTCAATTTAAATGTTCCATCATTTTTTTGTATGTATAAATTAACAAAAAATAATTTAAGTTATGAGCCAATATTAATACGTTCCTAATCTCTGGAAAGGGCGAAGCCAACGCGACTACATTTTAGATAAATTGATTGTATAACAAAGTACCTACCTATTGTAGATTGTGGAGTTTCCTAGTGTTTCAACGTGCACCCTGTTGAGTTCACTAGCCTAATTAGAACCAAAAAAACTGAGATCTTATCAACACAAAAAGACGTAAATTATGTAGCTCTTTAATCCTGAGCCACCCACCACATGTTAGCTACCTCCTCTTTTATTTGTTTTGTATAGATTATGCTTTAGTTTCTGTTGTAACTCATTTGAATACAATATTATTTGTTTATTACAAAGAGAAATGGTACCCCGAAGCTTTTGCCAGCATCAGTTTTAAATATATATAGTCACAACAAAATTGGTAAATTAAATTACAAAATTAAATCGACACGACCCTCGCCAAGATGGCGAGTCCTATTCGGAGAGAATGTTCAAAATTCAAAATTATGATTTAAAGATGACAAAGAGCGATATAGACTTCAGAGTTAATGCTATAGCATATGACTTTGACGTGTCGGATTAATTACTGCTTTCCGCGGGACTCTTTTTAACCGACTTCCAAAAAAGGATGAGGTTCTATGTTCGACTGTTTGTATTTTTTCGTTTATTTTCCTATATGAGATTGGCCTCCTTACCTTTCAATACTCCATGAGTTAAATACCTGAACAGAGTGTAGTGCCACGGATAATAATTTACGTGACGTCAACAAAGACCCTCTTAAACCTCAGTTTGGCGTCTAGATGCCAGCGAGTGGCCCGGGGGCGAACGGGTGCGATCAATTTATTAAAAATATGCAAAGACCGTTACCAGAAATCTTTGCACAAATAATAACCGTTGTGTAATTTGGATACTTCTAATTATTACACATTTTTTCATTCGCTAATTTCGGAAATTATTTTAATTAATTTAGTACTCGCCCAGCATGTTGGTAGCCTTTAGACAGATGAAGGAACGTGAAATGTCTACATGTGAGCCAATATTAACACTAAGAATTGAAATTTTAAGACGTTAGCTGTGTACTCATAATAACATAAGATAACGTTAGTATACTCTTTAAGTTAATATTGTTAATAATTTATACCGTGTACAAAATGTAGCCTAGATAAGTAGATAAACTAAATTGTTTATTTATTATGGATGTTTCCTGCTGAATAAGTTTGTTACTTGATCTAATTGAGCCAAATTCCATGAGTTGAAGATGTTTCTTTAGCCTACATTTATTGCGTGCATGTTGTTGCTATATTCAACCGTTTGAACCAAGGAAAAGAAAGGTTAACAACAATCAATTACCTTTTCTTAATCTTTATTTAAAGAGCTTAGTCACTTTGGTACAACACACAACACAACACTAAAATTACAATAGTTTCATAGGAGAGTCGCGAAATTGCCGAAGCCCCGTTATGCGGGGCTCCTATTTTACGGCAACCGCCCAGAATCTACGCCCGTAAATCATTCTTTCTTTTCCGTAGTTATAATAGTGAAATTACTATTTTCATTTTGTTGAATTATATAACATATTGGCACAGGTTAATTTTGTGAACAGCTAATTAGAGCATGCCTTTCATAGTAATAGAAATGATAAATGAAAGGTATACCTTCAATTAATTGTACATACAATATTTAAGTCTAATGTTTCATTGTTAAGTCATGACGCGATATATAGGTAATCGAGTGATACAGAGATTTAGCATTTCTACGATGTAAAGTAGTTGACTGAAATAGAGAAATGATATTTCTATAACTATGATTTGATTTTTGAAAAATCGGTATAAAAATTAACATAGTCATGACGGCAACCTAACTAATTTGTAACTGACTTTTAATAGATAACATGACTTCATAAGAACATGATAAAGAGTTGAAGCTTAAAAAATATGTAATTACGTTACCTATCTGTGGAACTAAAGATATCTGGCGGGTTGGAGAGTAGAAAACTAGTAGCAGAACATAATGCTAGTTAAAAAACAAAGTAGCCATATGGCTGAATGTTTAAAAAGTCTTAGTTGCAAACTAAACTAAATGATCGAATGAAAATGAAAAAAAAACGTGATATGACCACTTCTAAGTCGCAACCAAAGATAATGTAAATTTTCACAGTCAAATTATGTTTTATTTATAACTTATGGAAATCTACATAATCATTGTGCAACTATGGCATTCTGTTATAATTGATGATCGTGCCAAGACATTCTGCTCAGGTAATTGCAATATGCCTCGTTAAATACAATGACTTTTTAGTCATTGTATTTACCGAGGCATATTGCAAGTAAAGCGTTTTATTTACTTAGTCTCTGCAATCTGGTCCTAACGACTCTAACCCTCTAGCGGCTGTGGTTATCTTTCGTATATTTAATAATTACATGATTTAACTATTGGAACTCTTTGTGATCTGCCTCCATTGATTATTTTTAATGATAACTTTTAGCAGCAAGACCTTAGTGCTGGTAAAAAAGCCTTTCCTTGATCTCTATGAGTCCCTACTAAATTACTTTCAATAGGCATAGTCAATAAAATTTCAATTATGAAAGTAAACAATGATAGTAAACTAGTGGTTCTGTGAGCTGTTAACCTCGCATGGCTTTCAACCGCTTTTCAAAAATATTTATATCAATATCGAACCTGCTCACAAAATTTCACGATAATCGGTTGAGAAATGCGATTTGTAAAGGGCAACATCCGGAGACATACGAAAGCATTTTTGCCCAAGCTGTAAAGGAAACGCTTCATTCGCTACGCGAAATTACTAAAATTGACAGTAACAAAATAGTTTTCGGTTGTTTACTTGACTGTATTAATTTTTTTTTTATAAATGCTCTATTTATGAAATGTAGCCCATCGTTAACGTTATGACAGCTAACAAAACGTTCATCTGAATGTAATTTCTAATGTGAAGGGAACGAAAGATTTTCGTAGCGCTACCCGCATATCCGATAAATAGGAAAACTTGCTACGAACAGAGCGCCCGCCTAAAAGCCCGGTCGCGAAGCATAGCGAAAAATGACGCACAGTACCTAAGCTTGTGCGAGAGTGTGAGCGCTTTATTACTGTGCGCGTGCGACAGATACAAATAGAAATAGGGCAATGCTCGTTTTTCGCTGTGCTTCGTGACCGGCCTTTAGCAAGTTCGTGGTAGTGAAAGTGTTAAGGTGATTATACTTCTCAATGTCGACCACTTAACAGACGTAATCAGTTACTACGAGCTAACAGACAATGATAAAATTTCTAGCCCTAACTTCGCTTGTCACGTCAACGTATGTCTCTCTCTCACTATGCCAAATAAAAAGAGATGAATCATATTTGTCGAGTGATATTTCTGGGGCTAGTTGTGAAAGAGATTCTGATAATATTGATGTAAAGAAAATAACGAAGAGAAGGCAAGGATAGATCAAGAGACGAAAAATCTGGCCTGACAAAGTAGCAATGTAAAGAAAATTCAGACGATAAGTAGCAATGTATGAAGAATTACGTACCTACGAGTACTCTAAATACATAATATCATTTCTCTTATTGTCGTGACAAACTGTCATATTCCAATCCCCAAATGTAACCAAAACAACATATTTTTGACTTTAAACAGTACTCACTGTTTAAAGTTAAAAATATAAAACATAGTTTAATATAATGAATTTATTGTTTTAAACGTTTTTTTTGGTTCTTGTGATACGATCGTACGATAGAAAGAATTATACACTTATATCCCATTGCTGCATTTGGCTGGCCAGAGACTGCGAGTTCCTAGCTAGCACCTGCGTCTCATAATATTTTATACTCTGACGAAGAAAAGAAAAATTAGGTACCTATACATTGTATATACTCACTAGGAAATCACTCCTAACATACAAATGGCCATGTCAACGTATACTGTATCACACAAATCTTATAATAGGAGTAAGTAGGTAAATAAATGTAGATAATCAGTTCATTGTTAAGCTGTTGTGAGATGGGATTTTCACATTTGATGTTGTTAAGGAGTTTGGGTGGTATGTTACTTGGTCAAATACTTAGCCCTGTCGGCCAGTTTTATGGGATTAGTACCACCTCTTACCACCAACTTGCTACGGCTGGTAGAGTAGAAATCATTTTTGTAGGCCGAGTCTACTTACTTTTGTAGCTGCCAAACAATGCATTATCTAACGACTAGTTAAGTCGCGTAGTGCTCCCATAAAATGAAACGCATAATAAATGCAAACACCTTTTAAAACAAATACGTCTTTTTATAGAAGGAAATATCACATTGAAACACAGGGCATATAGATTTAAGACACGCTGCATTTGAAATCACAGTGAAATTCACATGAAAGCCTAGATTAACGAAAACAATAACAAAGTGACCAACATATTCGCCCTTGTGTTTAAATGTAAACCTTCTGCTTTCGACTTGGACGCCTTTAGTGTGAAAGTTGTTTGCACTAATAATGCCTGTCATTTTAAAGTAGCCACAATTAACAATGCAGATAATGAAAGAAAGAAAGAAAATACATTTATTCGAGGCCATATTTAAATAGCAATACAAAAATAAATTACTTAACTAAATATGCCCCGAAATGGTCCCACGTCAGCATAATGCTGGCTCTAAAGCCAGCGCTGATCTTCCGGTGAGACCATAGGTAGGTATGGTAAAGGTAATGGGTATTGTTTGTCTGGTACAAAGCTAAGTGGAAACGGTCTCCAAAAAATATTACCACTATAACAGCTGGGATTTTTTGCTGGGCAACGTGCGCGTGTGCGTGGCGTGCGCGTTGTATCGTATGAAATGTCACAGTAGATGGCACACTACTTGCGTGGCGTGCACGTGTAGCGGTGTGTCATCTCTTATGGGTATTCATACTTTACAGCGCGCATGCCTACGTGCACGCCACGCACACGCATCCGGTGTGGCTTGGCCTTTAATGTCTACAATTCTTTACATGGAAGAACTCAATGATTCACAATGTTGTAAACGTAGTGCGTAAGTATATACTTGCCTCGACCTGTATGTAAAGGTATATTAATATCTTAGCATTATCAACAATAGGCTGATTGTTAACACATTCTTGATCATGACTGAGTATTTCGTAGCGCAACGCGCGTAGCCGATAACATGGGAAAATGGTATTTCATTTATATGACATAATTTCATTTCTACTAATCTTATGTGTTATAAAGATTTACTAAATTCCATATTTATTAAATTCCATAATTTTACTATACTACAATAATTTTTAGTGCCATAACGTTACGAATGCCATAAATAAGATTTTTTCTAATTTCAACTGCCATAACTAACACTTTCCATAAATACATATATTTCCTATATTCCATAATTTCATTTTTGCTAATCTGACTGTCCATAATACTACGTGCCATAATTCTTATATTACTTAAAGCTTTACTATTCATAATTATTTGAAATTTTAACCTACCTGGCGAGTGGTTTACTTTTTTTTTATCAGCCCTTCAATAATCTACTACAATAATCCGACTACACTCGACAACAAATAAATCGCCACCGGCTATTATCATGGCACTCTAATCCGATTTTCTGAAAAATTATAAAACTTACAACTATTAAAGTTGTACCGAAAGTGCGGTTCCATGAAGTTTACAATTAATGAAAACACATTGGGATTTATGAATTTATTATAGAGTTTAAAAAATCGCGTCGTTCCAAGGTGGGTGGGCCGTTTTATTTGCTGTCGAGTGTATTTCGTGGAACTGGTCTGCTCCGGCGCTGCGGGAACGGGGAATGGATGAATAAGATTCGTTATTGTCAGAAAAATCTTTTTTTTTCTGACAATAAGGAGGCCTATTCCTACCTATAAACAAAATTTCAAGATTTGTTTAAATTTTCATCCATTCCCCATCGCAGCCCCTCCGCCCTGGCTCAAGAAAGCGCGGCACCTACTTTCGGTGAACTCCCTCCGGGCTTTATACATTATAGGGGCAGACAAGACCACGTGGAGTCGCGGTTGACAGATTCGGTTGTGTTCTGTGACAGTATCGAACTCTATGACTCGGTGTAGAGCATATAATTGTGGTAAACAATAATGATGAATATGAAATTATGATAAAATAAATTATTCCATAAAATCGTTATGGCATCTAAAATTACTGAAAATGAAGTTAAGGAAATAGAGAAATGATAATTATGGATTTTACAAAATATGGTAAGGAGCGTTGGAGAAAGACGAAAGTGTGGGAAAGACTGTTTTTTTCCGAAAATGCTCGTAAAGGCGTTGAAATGAAGTTGACCTTTCGAACTTTCCCATACTTCCGTCTTACCTCAACGCACCCTAACTGAAATGTATGGTTCAAGCCATTATTGAATTTAATGTTATCAGAAACGTCAATTATAACATGTTTCTTTTATGGCATGCAATAGGGGAGGATGGGTAACAGTGGATCGGTGGGGGACAGTGGATCTTTGCCTATATTTCAGAGAAATAATAGATATTCACATTCGTCCTGAACTGAATTGAAAGAGCGCCTGATACGTATCAAAGTGCAAACAAGAGAGATATGTAAATCCATTATTTCTCTAAAATATGAGCAATGATCCATTGTTCCCCACTGACCCACTGTTCCCCTGCCTGACATGACATGTTTCCCCGTATGTAGAGGAAAGTGTGTAGCGCTACGAAAAACTTGTCAGCGAAAATTCTCAGCATTGAAACAACTATTTCATAATCCCAGTATCGATATTGACCGATATTTTGCTTCCATAATAGTTATGTAGCACTAGCAATTATTTTGTTATGAGCACATATTATTTTTTAAATACTTTGTAAATGAATGAGTTGAGATTATTTATTTTGTAATAGTTCCGTAATTATACATCTATTTACCTAATAATATGGGTGTGATCAATGAATAGGCACAATTTTGTACATTTGTATGTAATGTTTGGTGCTAAAGTGATTTTTGTGGTGTACTTCAATGAAATAAAATTGGAAAATAGTTCTGCGGTTTTATTTCCAGATAGCTATACACAACAACGTAGTTATTTTTTTTTCTACACTTATTACAGCCTGTACATACAGCACAGATCCGGCGGCCGAGTTGTTTACCGGTAAACATGGTACCTGGCTCAATTCCAGGCATGTTGCACATGAAAGCGGATAAACCTTTTGAACGCCACAGTCGGCCGTGGCTGACAAAGAAAAATCGTGGCCTAGGCGCCAATGTCGGCTATACCCGTCGAGTGTGTCAGTGAAACAACGACCTACGTGTATTCGTTTGAAGTCCACGTTCGACGTCAAGATGGCGTTGCGTCGGAGTTGACAACGTTTACATATGTGGATGTAGATAAACTAGTGTATACATACTTTTTGTTTTACAAATATCATGATAATAATCACAATTTTTGTAATTTATTAGTGGATCACTCCACTAGCGTTATTATTATAAACAAAGATCAGAAACAAATGAAAATTTTTTTCGACGATACTGGACTTGAACCAGTGCCTTGAGCCAGCCGGGGCAGCACGCTCTACCATCTGAGTGAGGTGGACGATTAGCTCAGATGGTAGAGCATGCTTCCCCGGTCTGGCTCAAGGCACTGGTTCAAGTCCAGTATCGTCGATTTTTTTTTTCATTTGTTTCTGATCTTTGTTTATAATAGTGTATACATAGTTATGCCTTAAACACACGAGTGTGATCTTACTATGAATCTCTCCTTTGGTTCCGTTCAGTGGCGTAGGTAACCGAGGACCCCATGTAAGTGTAGGGCACCGCGTCTAACCTTTCGGTAGCTACGCTACTGGTTAGGGTCCGGGGTCCCCTAAGCTTGGAGCCGCCGGTTCACGGCCCCGTCTAGCCCTTGGGTAGCTACGCCACTGGTTCCGTTTCATAGGCATAGTCGTGTTAAGCCCTCATTATGTATCAGTTGTATAAACTACTAAAGATAACTATCTAATCTCCATTGGAGAGGTCAAACAAAAGAGTTGTGGAGAAAAAAAACAATACAAGAAATGTCAATAATTTAATAGAATTGCATTATAAATCATAATTATTTATAACCGGATGGTTAAATATTCACAATCAACTATTTCTTTCTGAAAATACTGCTAAATCTTCTGCTTCGAGGCGTCCCCTGAAAAATAAAGCGAATTTATAATACTGATCGACAGTTGACTTAGTTACACTTTTACGGAACACAGTTTTTGCTTATAAAGTTAAGAAATATAGTGCTTTCAGTTTTAACTTCAATAGGGAATATACATGAAATTTAATTTTTGCTTTATTTAAAGCTCATTCATGTAACAATTAAAACAATTAAACATTTTTTCGAATAACTATAAATTATCCAAGATTACCATCAAACATTTCATTCTATCTGTTTCTAGCAAAACAGAATTTAATATGGAGTTTATATGGCCGGAGTGCACCATGACGCAACAGTGGATATCGGACCTCTCTGTCTAATTAGTAGTTTCAAATGCCTATTACTTGGCCGATTTAAATTTTAATTTCACATTTTGAAATAGTTTTGACGGCATTTTGATATTTAGTTACGAAAAGCGATAAAAAATTAAATTCAAGACTACAATTTAATTTTAAATTACAACATTCGCTAAGACAAGAAAAGTTAAAATTTAGATTACGGTTAAATTTTTGTGGTTTGGATCCTTCTCGAGAGCGAGAGGGACGACACTAGACGAACTTCGGAGTAACTTCCAGTTTACCCAAACTCTAATTATCCCTAACAAAAAAGTAAGATTACTTATAATTATAAACAAAGATCAGAAACAAATGAAAAAACTTTCAAAATTAAAAAAGTAACTTCACAGTTCTGCACTAGGCGGCGCTAAACGGCTAAAGAGTCGGATGCACCATATAGAGATCCAAGAACAGATGACAAAATTCGTCGACTACTGGTGGTATTGACGATTAGCTCAGTTGGTTAGAGCGTGCTAACCTGGTCTGGCTCAAGGCACTGGTTCAAATCCAGTATCGTCGAATTTTTTTTTTCATTTGTTTCTGATCTTTGTTTATAATAATAACGCTAGTGAAGTGATCCACTAATAAATTGCAAATATTGTGATTATTATCATGATATTTGTAAAACAAAAAGTAAGATTACTTATTATTACCACGAATTATAAATATCTTAGAACTACTCTTGCAGGAAATATTACTATCATTTTATGGTTTTCCGGTGTGACCTACACGGGTAGTCTCGGAGGAACCGTGAGAGTAGAGCAATAAAACTGTTTAAAATAAGCCATTTATTTCAAATGGTTTGGTTTATTTCAACCTAAACGCAGCTCTCAGCTATGATAAATCATTTATAATGAATATAATGATGATACTTGACATTGAACTTTCGTGCAAACTATTAGCTTGTCACATATGCAAGATAACATACGGTTTTTTAGAATGCCTTAACTAATCAGCTTATCTCCTTAGCTCTTTACCCTTAGCATAAGGCTGCCAACTTCCCGTAAAACTATTGCGGACACTCATACGGTAGAGTCAGAAAAGAAAAAATCGTGTTTTACATTTTTTGAGATCACTTTAGGTCATTTTCGGGACATTTTTAAGCAACATTCAAATACGGGACTGAAATATGAAAACCGGGACTGTCCCGCAGAATCCGGGACGGTTGGCCGCCTTACCTTAGCAGATTGATCTAAGTATATTTAGAGAAGTAATACGAATTTGTCAGCCATACCACATCCATTTCGGATCTGTTTGAGCGGAAGAGCGAGCGGATCCGCGACGGGGTGCTAGTCTTGCGGCCCGCTTGGGGGTCCGCCTCCACGCGCAGCGACTCGCGAAGCTCAGAGTCCTAGAAACAATGTAATGTAGTAGGTACATTCCACCAGAATGTCGGGTATGCGACGCCATTCTTTTCATACTTCTAAGAAAGTCAATTTTTGGTATGTCAATATTTTATAACTTGGCTTTTGTATTGGTAATGAATTCTTGGACTTTTTATATGTTTTTAAGGTAGCTGTCATAGCCGTCATGTACCCGACAAAGTAGACGTTCTGGTGGAATGCACCAGTAAACACATCCAGTATAGTAACTCCAGGTTTTAGTAAATGTAAGCAGCATGAAACATCACCCGATAAATCGCTAGATATCGTGAGTGTAATGTGTCGGTCTAGTGACCTTAGTGTTCAACCTAATAATCATCACCACGAGCGAGTAGATCGAAAAACTGGCGCGGCCAGATGTTGATACCCGCCTCTCCGGTTCCTTCGTGACTATGGACGTAACGCGATGGCCGAAACGTCGAACAATTACCAACAAAAGGTAATTAAATAAATCATATTTACACGCGATTACATTCCGTTTTTTTGTGCTGTTATAATGAGTGAAAGTCGTGTAAGATAAATCAATTTAATATAACAAAAACTAAGTATGTACTTGGATATTGGAGAAAAATGATCTCCTATGCCTTATGTTTTTATCTCGTCATTTTAACTAATAGATGTCGCAAATTGCCACTATACTTGTAAATTACACTTTAAACAAATTACTGAAGAAACGCTTATGCGATTATGAAAGCTGTGTTATCACAGCTTTCACTCTTCGAGTCAAATATATAAGGGGTTTTTCAGAAACGACTCTAACCTTGGATGAAAATTAACATATTCACTTTCCCTGTACAAAATGATTTAACAATGTCATACGTCCAAATGCGCATACGGTATGGAGAAGTGACTCCACGGTGGAGGCATGGAGTCCTGAGAAGCAATTGGGGACCACCATTGGGGGCACTTGGAGTGGGTGCGAGTTAATATTAAGGCCCAGTTTTTTTATTTAAGTTTTATCTTTAAAAAATTGTGCATTCACTGAGCAAAGCTCAATCAATAAGAAGTCATACCGTAGCGGAGAGCCTGCCAGCCTGCTTGCTGGGCGTGGGTGGGCCGGGTTTCTTATACGCCGTAATGCCCACTTCCTTGCGCTGCGGGCGACCCAGCGATAAGCTTGTACCGGCACACTATGAACCATCAAGTAACAAATTAACATTCTTGACAACACATCAGAGACGGTTAAAACAATGAGGGTTTTCTAAAATGGAAATATCACCAGTTGGTGTAACCATGACGTAAGGTCTAACTGACAAGAAGTGTCAACATCCACCAACAGCACAAGATTTTGATACTTCTTGTCAATTAGACCTTACGTCACGGTGGCGCCAACTGATGATATTATCATTTTAGAAAACCCTCATTGGTGAACCGATGAAAACCGCCGTCTAGAAAAAAGCTGAACTCAAACGGCTGAACTGTATGTCTTGAACTATAGCTAAGAACACTTTCAATGAAGTCATCATTCAGCAAAAACCGGCCAAGTGCGAGCCGGATTCGCGCACCGAGAATTCCGTACAAAATATACGCTACAAACGGCCGTATCTATGAAAATCCAGCGTTAGCAGATCCCTACTCCTATTGTGAATTGGCTTCATGTTACTATTTGTAAAACCAATTTCTTTTTGCACGACGGTAAATAGGGTTTTCAGCAAAGGGAAACACAGTTTATTTCGTGGGTGAAGAGAAACCATGCAATTGGCCTAACTCTATTTCCATTGACACATATGTCCGTTTTCAGTATCACATTTACGTATCTCTTACCCCGGTGTTTCCCTTACCCCATCTGACCGTACTTGTTTTCACACAGTACAAAATTCATGAATTTTATGCCTTATGGCAACGGCACATTCATCGAAGTTGTCGATACATTTTTTTTTGGGACTTTTTTATTAGTGGCGGAAATAACAGTTTTTTAATATGTACACCAATTAATTAACTTACAGAAAAAAAAAGTTTAACCCAAAAAGTAGCCAATTAATTTCAAAACATTTTTATCGGAATGCTATCTTTCGTTCTTCTTCTGATGTAAATGTTTAATCGTGTTCAAAATTATTGTTCTTGTATCGCAATGGAATTATTTTGGCATTATTACGGTAAGCCAAAATTATAAGTCAATAAGCCACATTTTGCAAAATGCTGCTGGTAAATTATTCAAAATAAAATAATTAAGCCTTTCTGGCACATGTGTAACTGTCTGTACAGATTAGGCTCATCTGGCATGTACACCTTTATTTGTTTTCTCAGAGTGAGTTTGCAGAAATTGTAAATTTGACAGAGAAAAATATATCTTTTCTCAGTCAACCCGTGAACAAGGAACGCTGAAAAGCTTCCGAAACGTCGGGAACTCAAATGAGAATTATTACGGTATTTTTTTGTACAACGGCGAAATATTTAGTCTTGCTTTCTCTTTATTTACATCGGTGACATTCAATTATTTTCATCGTCTACATATTGTCAAATACACTCTTACCACTAAAAAAAAAATAGTACTACTGAAAATCCGCAACATGGCGAGTGTCCTACATCAACTTGTCGGGCTATAAATGCGTGGACGTTATTGGTCAACGCACGGGCAAGTTACGCTTAAGAAGTACCAGGAGGTCAGAAGTTCACAGCAGTTCTTTAATTCACTCGCGTCTTCTGCATTTCTTACCTTAATATCCTCCTCGTCTAATGTGGGCGCGAACTGCATCTCAGCCGGATAAGAGCTCTTCAGATGCGGTGGAACTAGGGAGTTACGACGTTTCAGTTCTGAGATCCGTTGCCCGGGCGCTAAGGAGGCGCGCGGCGTCGCTGCTAACTCCTTTAGGAAACGGTTATCGAATACTTCGCCCTCTTCATCTGACATGTGCATCCCTCGGGCCTCTGTGGAATATAGGTAAGATTAGAAATTACTCGTGACTAGAGTGAATATAGTATGTCCAGAGGACGGAAAATCAGGCAATAAATAAGCCAAACTAATAATATTTTGGCTTACGAAACCAAGCACCCGCGAGTTTAGATATAAGTTGGGAAATTCCCATTGCCGCTAAAATTACTTGTGCTTTTCTCAAAAAAGACGAGGCAGTATGGAAAAAATAATAACATTGCAGTATTAAAACGGTATTCCAATTTGCTTTAAAGTGGTAACTTACAATAAAATCTCAAAATACGAACAGCCATTGTTGCTTTTTAGAAACTTCAAGCTCTTGTTTTCAATTAAATCGGTCCACATGATAATGTTAGCAACATACCTGACTTCTTATTATGCATAGGAAGAGATCGCAATGAATGAGTGTCCGATGGTCGTCCAATCGTTTCTTGTGCTGGATGCAGGCCTGACTGTAAAGTACCACAAAATATGTACAAATTAATCCACATGTTCACAGCGTACTTTCGTGGGTAAAAAAATCTAATTAATTCGTCAGTCAGATTATCAAAAAAAATTGGACACATTTTTTTTGTCAATCATACAAAAAAAGACAAAGATAAAGCGCGTCAGCTTGGGAGTGGGGGCGCATGACGGCTCGCCGTGCGTGACGGCGTGACGTCACGGGGAACTATAACGGGCTATATCTTCATCAGTTTTTGTTTAATAGACAAAAGAAAAAGTGTCACAATATTTCGATATTCTAACTGACGGAGTAATTATACTTCTTTAGGACATAAGACTATTGATACCATGAGATATAAAGTTCACGATAGATACGCCGTCAGAAAGTTTAAAATATTTTTCT
This sequence comes from Hedya salicella, assembly GCA_905404275.2. Classification (NCBI taxonomy): domain Eukaryota; kingdom Metazoa; phylum Arthropoda; class Insecta; order Lepidoptera; family Tortricidae; genus Hedya; species Hedya salicella. Next base: position 16,115,018 of record FR990112.1, on the reverse strand, counting down.
AAATATAATAAGTTTGTCATAAAATTTACTTTTCAGACAAGCGTTTATTGCCGACTGTACTTTTCCTTCAACACTTTCCACCAACTATTCATTGAGATGATTCTAAAGAGCCCAAACAGTAGGATTGCGTAACTTTGCTACAAAATTTTCTATGACCATCTTGCGGTTCCATCATCAGATTAACTCGATGGTATGGCATCGTCATCGAACTTACATAAGTATGCCAAATTTTAGCTCAATCAGAAACCGGGAAGTTGGTCTTTACACTTGCAAGATTTGCACAAAAAACAAACATCAACAACAAACAGGGCAAGATAAATAAAAGCTCGTAAAATGAAGACCACTTAATTTCAACTATATGGAAACAAGTTTGAGACATATCGACGACAAAGAGTAAACATGATGTACCACTAACTGATTAATTTGGTAAACTCATAAAAAATATTGTTAAATTGAATTGATGCTGGTATATCAATTAGAGTAAAAATATTTTTTAAATGAACGAACCCTCCACTGAGTTGACCCTACATTTGGATGGATATTTCATAGGTTGGTTAGTTTAACACATTCACTGACACCGACGCATATATGCGTTCACCTCGATACAAGTTTGTTCCTAAGCCACGCCCCCTGGCATTGAATGCCTTATTATTGGTTTTACTCTAAGTGTATATTTACCGAATGGATGTGTTGTAGGGACATCAAAGATCCTGACTGTTTTTTTCTCAGCCAATCTGCCTCCTCCTGTTTAACCAGGAACTTTTCGCCCACGGTCCACAGCTCCGTGGTCAATGCCCGTATGTGTTCTTCGTATGCACGACTCGACTCCATCATCTTCTCTCTACTCTTTGTCAATTCCCTCTCGAGAATAGCTATCTCATCCGCTTGCTTCTGTTTTAGTCTACCCATCTCTTCATGGAACAACTCCTTCTGCAAAATTAAAAATGCATTATGGTATGTATGATTTAGGGCTAAACAGAGCATGCAACAAGCCATGCATCAAAGAAAGAACATTACCTTGTGTCCGCTTCAAAAGCAACTATATACTACAAACACTCAAGTAAAAAAAAATAAAACAAGACATTCAACCAATAATTTATTCACAATAACAAGCAAAAACAAAAAGCTCACGAATCCATATGGAGATAGAACCACCACACTACCTGATAGCCTAATATCAACAACAATACGGGGGCGATACTGACCATTTTAGCCTTCATTCTGTTGAGTTTGTCTTCGTACTCGGCGCGCACTTCCATTAAAGTGACCTCCTGAGGGGTTCTGGCGCCCTCGCCTTTCTGCGCGCGATCGATCTCTGCTAGAAGCTTCTGGAAGGAATTTTCTAGCTCACTCAACTGGACTTCCACGGCTGCATTCTGGTAGTTGCATGTGGAGAGGGAAGCCTGTTCCAGGTTACTAGTAAACGCCTGCTTGATTTTTTCTGGGGACAATAATCTGCCGACGCTGCGATCTACCCAGCGTTCTAAATTCATAGCGCACTCAGAAAGGTCTTGCATGACAGCGGCGTACCCGCGCTCCAGTTTGTACATAGTAGCTTCCGTTATTCGCCCGTCTAGACTCAATATTTCCCGCCTCACGGTCCTTTGTAAAGACACGATCTTCGATAACTTCTGCGTATAGACTTCTTTCACCGTGGTAAATGTTCTGAAACTAACTGACATCTCCGTAAGGAACTTCTTCATGTTAATAATCTCAGACTCGTTTATCCTGTTCACTTCGGACAGGCGGTCGCGATCCTTCTGCAGCGCTATCTGCTTCTCCGAACACCGTTTTATATGTCTGTCGGTGGTTTCCAGGAAGTTTTCTAAATCTTCCATGGTCACGGAGCCGGCGAAGCTTCGCCGCAACTCAGCGTCATTGGAATTCTGGTTACCGAAATTGGTCAGTTCCTTTAGGACAGCGCTGGATTTGATTTCTGCAATCCTCTTAAGAATCATGGCCTGGTATTTGGCGGAGACCTTGATGATTTGACTGGCGCGGTTTTCCGTAACGCTCATCTTGGCGACTTGCCGTTTTAGCTCAGCGATTTCTTCATTCTTCTGTTGCACTATTTTCTTCAGCTGAGAGGAGAGTTCGTGGCATGTGTCTTTACTAACCTCTAGCTCCTTAGTAACGTCGATAAGCTTGATTCCAGACTCTGCCATCATGGACTTAATGTAGGAGATCTCAGTTTGCATAGCAGTTATCTTTCGGTTTTTATCCTGGACTATCTTTTCTAAGTCTGATATGGTTTTAAGACTTTCCATGGAAGAGTGGGCGAGATCGGATGTTGTGGTATCTACCTGGTGGTGCAGGCCTTGCATTTCTTTCTCCCAGCTGGTATGTTTGGGCCCAAGTATCTTATCCTGCGATGCCGCATCCACTGGAACAAAAACACGTCTATGATAAGGATTATTTAAAACTTAATTTTTTGACCCAAAAGTATGAAGCACCCGAGCACCCGACCAACTTAAGTTATAACGTGCTTTCAACAATACTCCTAAAAATACAACTTACGCCTTTCCGTTTGCGCTGCCTTGAGTGCTTCTACTTCCTTTAACAGAATCACCTTTTCTTCTACCAGTTTCTCTACCCTAAGAGCGTTAGCCCGAATTTGTTCCTTCATTTCAGTCTCCTGTTTCTCCAACATAAGAATCTTTCCTTCGTGATTTTTCTTCAAACCTGTAATACATAAAAAGTTACAGACTACAGAAGGAAAAGAAATCGACTAGGCCTTTCAAGTGTATTGAATGCCGAGCTAAATAAAATTCAAACTCCATATTTTACTACCCTTACACCTTATTAAACTGTATGCATATTTATGTTTTTTTTATGATTATGCATATTTACGATTATCTGTACTGTATGCTATTATTATTCTTGTATCCGAGCATCAAATCATAAGCTACTAATGAAATAACAGTTTACGGAGACTCCAAATGAAATGACTGCATACATGTAAAAAATAAAACTTACAAATTTCCTCCTCCATTTCGGCTGCCATAAGTTCTCCTACCTTCTTCAAAACCATTGCTTTTTCTTCTTCAAGATCCTTCAACTTAAGGTCCTTGGCTCGAAGTTGGTCATACATTTCAGTCTTCTCTTTTTCCCACAAAAGAGCTTTCTCTTCATGATCTTTTGTCTTTGTCCTTTCGGCGGCCTTAAGTTCTTCCAACTCTTGCAATAAGATCGCTTTCTCCTCATCGAGTTTCTTTACGTTAAGATCGTTAGCGTCTATTTGTCCTTTCATTTCTTTCATCTGGTCCTTTGTCTCACCCTCTTGGGCAGTTTTAAGTCCTTCCATCTCCCTCAGTGACCTCACCTCATTTTCAAGTTTCACTAACTTAAATAAATTAGTCTGTATTTGCTCTTCCATTTCAATCTTCTGTTTTTCCCAAATAAGTACATTTTCTTCATGAGCTTTCGTCTCTTCACTTTGAGCAGTTTTAATTATTTCTATCTCTTTTATTAAGGTCGTCTTCTCTTCTTCAAGTTTCTCCAACTTCTGAATATTGGCATTTATTTGCTCTTCCATTTCAACCTTTTGTTTTTCCCAAATAAGTACACTTTCTTCATGAGCTTTCATCTCTTCACTTTGAACATCCTTCATTGTTTCTATCTCCTTAATTAAGATTGTCTTCTCTTCTTCTAGTTTCTGCAACTTCAGAATATTGGCCTTTATTTGCTCTTCCATTTCAACTTTTTGTTTTTCCCACACAAGTGCACTTTCTTCATGAGCTTTTGTTTCTTCATTTTGCGCGACTCTAATTGCTTCCATCTCCTTCATGAACTTCGTCTTCTCATCTTCAAGCGTCTCCACCTTAAGAACATAGACCTTTATTTGCTCCTCCATTTTAATCTTTTGTTTCTCCCACATACGTGTATTCTCTTCATGAGCTTTTGTCTCCTCAGTTTGGGCAGATTTTAGTGCTTCTATCTTCTGCGTCAATATTGTCTTCTCATCTTCAAGCTTCTTGACCTTTAGAACATCGACCTGTATTCGCTTTTCCATTTCAATATTTTGTTTCTCCCACCTGAGCGCGTTTTCTTCGTAATCTTGCGACTCTTTCAACTGCAGGGCCTTAAGTTCTTCCACATCGTTTAACAGCATCGTCTTTTCATCTTTGAGTTTCTCGATCATAAGAACGTTGCTTTGTATTTGCTCCCTCATTTCATTCGTGTGTTTCTCCCATAAAGCAGTATTTTCGTCATGAGTTTTCGTGTCTTCCTTTCGGGTAATTCTAAGTGTTTCCATCTCCTTCATCAACATTGTCTTCTCATCAGCTAATTTTTCCAGCGTAAGCATCTTTTCTTTATGATCCCGTATAAGTTTGCTTTGCGCGTCTTTAAGTACTTCCATCTCTTTCAACAAAATAGCTTTTTCATCTTCAAGCTTTTCCACTTTTAGTACACTGGCCTGCATTTGCTCGTAAATTTCAATCTTTTGTTTCTCCCACGCAAGCGTCTTTGCTTCGTGATGATTTACCTCCTGAATTTGGGTCGCCTTTAGTGCTTCCATCTCTTTCAATAACATCGCCTTATCCTCTTCAAGCTCCTCCACTTTACGAATATAGACCTGTACTTCTTCATTTATTTTAATATTTTGTTTTTCCAAAGTAAGTCTTTTTGCTTCAATATCGTTTACTACCTCTCCCTGAGCAGCCTTTAGTGATTCCACTTCTTTCGCCAAACATACCCTTTCATCTTCAAGTTTCGACACCTTATGAATGTTGGCCTGTATTTGGTCATTCCTTTCTATATTTTGTTTCTCCAACGCAAGTATTTTTTCTTCGTGATCTTTTATTAAACCTGAAACAGATTTAGAATTTATAAACGAATACTTACGTAAAATCACTTAAAGTAATAGATAAAAAAGAAAGTTACGAGATTTTGCATGCTTAAAATTGCTTCAACCCCAATTAAATCGTTTTACTATAAATGTATGTTCATAATAAAGTACTTAATACATTTTAGCAAATAATCATATAATTAGACTTACTTTTTGCTGCATCAATTTTTTCGATTAACGAAGTTTTGGATGTCTGTAATTCTGAGAGTTCACGTTGCAACTGTACTTTATACTCTATTTCATTTTGCAATTGCATTTGTAAAGATTTTATAGCCGCATTACGCTCGTCAATTTTGTGATTGAGCTTTTCTTGTTCTTTCTGGAATATATCGTTAAGAAATTCAATCTCTTTTTGTTTTTCTTTAATAATACTTTCACGGTGTCGACCTTTTTCTTCCAAGCTTGATATAGTAGCTCTGAGATTTTCCTTTTCTTTTTTTAATTTGCTAATAAACATTTCTGTTCCTTGCAATTCTTTCTGTAACTCTGTATTTTCATGCAGTTTTTGCTGCAAATTCATTTCAATTGCATTTTTCTGTTCATTCAATGAAACAAGTTGATCATTACAAGAATTGGATAACTCATCCCTCAATTCCTTTTCATGTCTTAGATCTGATTGCAAAACTTCAATCAACTCACTCTTCTGTATAATATTATTTTGTAACTCTACTAATTCATTATTTCTGTTTAGCACTTTTTCATTTAATTTCATAAAACGATTATCAAAATCGTCTTTCAACTTCAACTGAGCATATTTTTCGGCTTCAAGCTCTATCTTAAGATTTTTGATGATATTTTCTGATTTTCCACTATCAGCGGCAAATTGCTGATGTAGTGTCTCCATTTCTTGAATCTTTTCTTCTTGTGCATGCTTTGAAAGTTCCTGTAGGTCTTTAATTGTTTGAGACATTTCGACAATTTTATCATTTAATCTGACAATTTCTTGGTTAAGGGTCTCAACCTCTTTTTGGTTTTCTTTCACTAATTTTTGACATTTTTCTTCTAAGCTTAACACATAAACTTTTAAATTTTTAACTTCCTTCTCGAATTTGTCAATAAACAATTCCTTTTCTTGCAATTGCTTTTGTAACTCTACAAAGCCAGTTTCAAGAGATACTTTCTGTTCATTACATTTTGTCATTTGCTGATTGCATGTATCCAACAATTCATTATTTAATTGTTTCTCTTTAATTAGATCTGACTGTATTATTTCAATCATTTCACTTTTCTGTGTAATTACGTTATTTAAATCTGTCAATTCCTTATTCTGATTTAACACTTTTTCGTTTAATGTATTAATACGACTGTCGAAATCTTCTTTTAATTTCAACACTGTATGTTTTTCAGCTTCGAGCTCTTTATTAAGGTTTTCAATCGTATATTCCGATTTCTTAGTTTCATCAGCTAATTGCTTCTGTAGTAATTGGTTTTCTTGAACCTTTACGCCCAGAGCTAATTTTGAACTTTCCTCGGCATTCTTTATTGTTTCTGTCATTTCTACAATTCTATTGGTTAATTCAACCATTTCTTGCTCGCAGTGATTCTTTAGTTTCATTTGTTCCGCAATCTGCTCTTTAAAGTACAGTTGCAGCGACTGAACTTCTTGTATCTTTTCTTCTACTGCAAGTTTTGAACTTTCCTCTACTTCCTGTATTTTTTGTGACATTGTCACTACTTTACTATTTAATGCGGTAATATTTTGTTCATAATGAGTTTTTAAATTCTTTTCTTGCTCTATGACCTTCTGAAGACTCTCAATCACATTGCTTGATTTTACAGTTTCATCAGAAAATTGTTGGCGCAGCGTCTGAATTTCATGTATTTTCTGTTCGAGCATATGTTTTGAATGTTCCTGTAGATTGTTTATTGTTTGCGACATTTCAATTATTTTATTGTTTAATAAAACGATTTCTTGATCGCATTGTTGCTTTAATTTATTTTGCTGTTCAATATTCTTTTCAAGATTTTTAATTATATTGTCGAAGTTCGCAGTTTCACTTGCATATTTATGTTGAAGCGTCTGCATTTCTTGAGCCTTTTGTTCTAAATCACGATTTGATGTTTTTTCTAATTCTTCCATTTTTTGTGACGTGTCAGCTATTGTTTTCTTTAATGTGACGATTTCTTGTTCACGTCGTGTTTTTAAGTTGTGCTGCTCATCAATCTCTTTCTGAAGCTTTTTAATAATATCACTAGATATCTTAGTTTCATCTCTGAATTGTTCCTGCAGCATGTGAATTTCTTGAACTCTTTCTTCTAATACACGTTTTGAAGTTTCCTCTACGTTTTTTATTTGGTTTGACATACTAGTTATTTTATTATTTAACGAGACGATCTCTTTTTCGCAATGTGTTTTTGCGTTTTGATGCCCTTCAATTTCTTCCTGGAGATTTTTAATCACGGTGCTAGATTTTTCAGTTTCATGTTTCAATTGCTGTCGAAGTGTCATTATTTCTTGTACTTTTTCTTTTAGAGCATATTTTGAATTTTCCTCTACTACATTGACCGTTTCTGACAATTCGGCTATTTTATTGTTTAGTTTTGCGATGTCTTGTTCACATTGTGTTTTTAAGTTAGCTTGTTCTTTTATTTCTGTCTGAAGATTTTCAATCAAACATTCCGATTTCTCAATTTCGCTTGCAAATTGCTGCTTCTGTGTCAGTATTTGTTGTTCCTTAGCTTCTAGCAGATGTTTTGCATTTAACTCTACGTCCCTTAATGTCTGTGACATATCAACTATTTTATTCTTTAATTCAACAATTTCATGTTCGCAGCGTGTTCTTAAGTTATTTTGTTCGTTTAATTCTTTCTGAAGATTTACAATCACATTAGTAGATTTCTCTGTTTCATTTGCAAATTGCTGTTCCATAGACCGCATCTCTTGTTCCTTCTCTGATAACGCTTGTATTGAACTTTCTTCTATTTGTTTTATAGTTTGTAACATCTCATCTATTTTATTGTTTAACCTGACTATTTCTTCCTCAAAATGTTTTTTCAATGTTCTTTCTTCCTCAATTTCTTTACGAAGGTTTTGAACCACTTTGCCTAATTTATCAGTTTCATCTGTAAAATTCTTATTTAACAACTGTATTTGTTGTACCTTCTCTGCTAATGCATTTTTTGAACTTTCCTCTACATCCTTAATCATTTGAGACATTTCAATTATAATTTTATTCAATTTATCTATTTCTTGTTCGGATTGAGTTTTTAAGTTATTTTTTTCCTCTATTTCTTCGTCGACGCGTTGTTTTAGACTAAACAGGTTGCTTTCTTTCTCAGTTATAACAGCTTCAAGAGACAACTTCTCAGATTCAAAGGTCTGGCTAGCATTGCAGAGTTGTTCCTGTTTAAGAAAAAAAAGTAAATTAATAGTATAAAACAAAACATAAAATTACCCTCCTATATAATTAACTTAGTTAAAAAAAACTTGCCTGCAAACTCTGAATTTGTTGCTTCAAGATTTCAATTTTAGCTTTCTCTTCTCCCAGCTGCACCTCTATAACATTTGCACAAGCTTCGTTGCATACAGCTGCAAAACAATCATAAAGACTATGTTATAATAGCTATATGATCTTGGTAGTTAAGTTATTTCACTTTCTTTCATAATGCCAATTGGAATACTGATTGACCCCAGTATCACTACATGGCAATTTACAAATTACTATACGACAGATTATGTATCTCGCTTTTTCAGTAACTGCCTATGTAAATAGCCCCTAGCTTATAAAGTAAATTCAAATAAATAATTGTCAGGAAATATATAATTCACACCAAGTCCCATTCCTTGGTGATCAATAGAATGATGAAACAGATCGTCAATACGACAGTGGATGTACTTTATTTTATACACGCAGATTTGAAGCGTACCTATCAAAATAATAAAAACTAACTCACATAAATTACTCAGAGACTGTATACTTGTGTCGGGGTCATCGCACTCAAGCATACTAGAATCCATTCCGTTGTTCCGGTTGTGCTGTCTCAGTTCAGAGACCAGGTCCCTGAGGGTAGCCACGGTGCGACGCTCGGTATCCAACTGGTCGGCCAGTTGGCCGGCCTTATCGGCTTCCTGCTGGCTGAGAGAAAACCACTTGTCCCGCTCTTGTTTCAAGTCGGCAACCTAGACAAAGATGGAGATATTGGATCAAGGATGCATTGCATATTGTTGGACTGTAGCTCCAAAAAACCAACAAAATCATCTTATCATATTCAGTTAGAATCAGTTAGGCCAGTGCAACTAGCCACTGTTGCAGGCGACACTACCTAAAGCGTATGCATCGGGCGCTTATCATGTTTCCCAAATTAAAACAATAAGATTTTACATGTTCCAGGAGTGTTACAACAGTTGTATTATAGGATCCATATCAGTTGTACTTTGTGCCTAAACTTATTCAAAGCTAACCTTCCTGTAGGTCCATTTCCCTCTGTATGTCCTCGTACATGCCCCCGCCAATCTTACAGACCGATATTACCCCTGACTCTCGTGAGCCAGTAATTACCGTGGAGCACCTGTGGAATTCACGGGAGTCGTATCTTCTCGTGCCTTCCAAGCTAGCTCAAGCAGTCCTATGAAATCCGATGGACTCATCCGCTCGCGCTTCCGCCCTGGTCAAACAAGTCAATGTTATATCAAACCTTCTGTTTATAAGAGTCCCGTTCGTGCTGAATGTCTTCCAACTGGCCCAGAGTGTCTTCCAACCTTCCTTCCAAGTCTTGTAGCTGTCGTTGGAGCCGCCCGATGAACTCGTCTGCGCGCGCCTCTCTGTGCGACTCTCGCTGTTCGCCACAACATAGGGATATCTTAGCTTTTAGGCTCAGGATGTCTAGCTTGTATTGCTCTTTGACTTTCGCTGGAATAAGAGAAATATTACCTATTAATAATACGTCGCCAATGTATATTGTATCAGCATCACATAATCCATTTTAAATGATTTAAAGAATTTAAGAGAAACCAATAACATTAACGCCGTTTCAGCGGGAAGTCGGGAAGATACAAGGCGAAGGCTAAATGTACAATAATAAGTGTTGGATTACATTCTATTCACACATTTACACAGGCAAGAATAAGACGTTCAACATTTTCAGCACTATAACGCGATTCTTATACTACAATGGTGAAATGAATTTATGTATCTATCAGCCACGGACGTCCACTGTTGAACATAGTCTGATGTACCATAAGCGGCGAACCTTAACTCGATGTAGTAAGGTATATTTTCATACGAGGTTAATGACATAGGATACCGGTAGATCGGTATGGCTACATTTGTCATGTCTGTTAACTGCATGGTAGCTCCGTGGGAAGGAGCCTGACTTGCGTTCACTAGGTCAGGCGTTCAAACCCCGGGTGGTGAGTTTGTGGTTTACAAATTTTAATTATTTCAAGTTTGGGCATTATATGACGACTCGAACAAAACGATTTGCTTCCACATTCCTCTTTAGAACGGCTAAGGAGTGGAACTCTCTTCCAACATATCTTTTCCCAGAACAATATAACTTGGATCTCTTCAAGACGAGAGTGGATAGACACTATCTAGGTAAGCATGCTCCATCGTCGGCTTCATCGTCGCTTAGCAACAGGGGAGATTGAAGTCAAATGCTTACCTATCTTACATAAAAAAAAGAAGCTTGGTAGAACATTCCAGCTCACGTCTTTAACGAGATAACACACGTCGCTCCAATGACTGTGACTTTAAATACCCACCGAAATCATAAAGCGATATATGCCCTGCCCATTGCCACTTCAGTTTGCTTACCCTGTTTGCTATGTCGGTGACCTTGGTTCGTCTACGAATCTCCTAATTTCTGATACGATTTGAGTAAACACTGCTACTCATAAAAGGACATTAATTACTGTGATTACATGATATACTCACTCAGCTTCTCCAGTTTTAGGTTGGTCCGTGCCAGCTCATCCTGAAGGTAGTTGCGGTCGAACCGTTCAGCGTCCAACGCGGCCTGCAGTCTTCGCACTTCGCCGTGTAGCGACCGGAGCGCCGGCGGCGTCTCTGCGACTTTGTTCGAGACATCGCCGCATGCCTCTGGAAACGGGTTGAAAGGACGGTGGATTAAAATTATCGACTTCATACAGGTCCGGATTTACCCTTGCCTGTCTGAATACCCTTGCACCATGAAAAATGCCGCCCATTTTTTACAGCAAAAAACACGCACTAATCCTTAAATTTCACCGCCTCTAAAAATTTGTCGCCCTTCGCTGCTAATGCTGTAAATCCCGGGTTAACTTTATTCAGAGTATTATTAATAGATCTGTTACGCGTATTAAATTACCACGCATGTGTAAATCAGCCTTTACAGCTCAGCGGCGGGAGGAGATAAGTAGTGGTATTTTCGACGTTAGGTTAAAAAACTATAACCTGGGTCTTGCTAATATCTTCGGGCCTCTGGCCCACCCCATAGGCTAAGGGTTAACGCTATTGAAGCACTGCGCTATCGCCAGCGCTGTTTTGACCCTTAAACTCGTAGCAACATCATCACATGAATCAAAAATCGTGCACCTTTTCGGACGTTCGACACTATGCATAACTGTCCACATATTTTAATCTGAGATTTACTACTAGTTAGTTCAAGTCCAGGGATCACCCTGGACTTGAACTCACAACAATTAATAACTCCAGAAAAAACATATGTTGTTATTGTTAAGGTATTATTACCAGTTGGTTGGAGATAAAGATGTAAATATAAGACTATAGCGATATTGCATGGATTGTCGAAATGATAAAAAAAATACGAACATACTTCATTTTTCTTGAATCTGAGAACGAATATATACACTACCGGTTATAAGTATTTAGGCACTTGTTTTATTTTTTATTGATGATCTTGTCGCGGAACCGAATATCATCGGAATAACGAAAGCGCATCGACTCTTGTTGGCTTGGTCATCTGGAATGGATGGGTGAGCTGTTATATAAGTGTATTGTCTGTTAATCCCTTTGTTATGTATGCTGAAACCCTAGCGGACGACTCGGGAGTTGGGACTAATGTTTCTATGTCTATCCATCTTTATCTAGTTATGTGTGTTGTAAGGCACTACAGTGCGCTGTAATTTCTCCTTGCCGGAACCACACTTCGCTATGCGTTATTTGTTAGGCGACTACGCTGTATTCGCTCAAATATTTGTTATGTGAGCCAACAACAAACACGGCATCCACACTTCGTGCCGGTGTGACAATTCATTCAATTCGTGTCTTTTGATGTGTCAAAAAACCGACAGGTGGATAGATAGGCGTATTTGCTATTCGCGCTTATGCGTTATGCGGGCAAATATAGCAAATATAGACGAATGAACCCTCCACACTTCGAATAACGCGCATAACAAATAACGCATAGCGAAGTGTGGTTCCGGCATCTGATGTAACACGAATATTTGGCGCATAAGGCGCAGTGTGTTGCGAGCCTCAGATACATTTTCAGTTCTTTGAGAGCGAATGGAGCGAGAATCTATTCGCCAGCCGGGTAAGACTGACCGGAACTAAGCGTGTCGCGCGAAATAGCATCAACCGTTTCCCAGGTAATGTATTGTATGTAAAGTGATTATCGCACGAAAGAAACGAATCAGGAATGAGGAGATTCTTAGACGAACCAAGGTCACCGACATAACAAACAGGGTAAGCAAACTGAAGTGGCAATGGGCAGGGCACATAGTTCAACGAATCGATGGCCGTTGGGGCAGAAAGGTTGTAGAGTGGAGACCGCGTACACAATATGATCGGACGACCTGGATAGGGTTGCGGGGACTCGCTGGATGCGAGTCGCCTGGCTCATGTGGAAGTCAATTGAAGAGGCCTGTGTCCTGCAGTGGACGTCCTATGGCTGAAATAATGATGATGAAGAAGAAACGAATGTCACAGTTGCGCTAGATGGTTCGCAAGTGCGACGCGATGTCAAACAAAGGGCGCGGAATGACCGTTTTGCCCTACCCTGCTGGGCAAGCGCAACTCAGCGACGTCACTTGTCTCCCGACATAGCCCGTCATTCTCACAATGTACTAAGAGGAAAGAGACAGGCAACTTTTGTATAGCCAAAAAGAGTCGCGTAGGTATCATACGCCGTTCCTGATCAAGGAATAGAGCCGACGTTGTTCCTTGCTGCAGTTAACTAGAACTCACAGGTTTCGGCAACCGACGATGAGTATGCATACGTCGTACGTATAAATATACATACAATTAAACGAATGGTAGTAAAAATCTCAGACAACCGGCCCAGCCCAGTCAACGGGGGCGTTTTAACTTCGCTACGAATAGATAGAAATGACGTCATAAGTGTAACCGGCACTTTTTTCAAACACAAATATGTGACATGAGGATTAAAACAAATTAAATTTGAACTCAACTCAACTAGCACGTTTAAGTCCCGTATTATGAAACTGGATGATAATGTCATAACGTGACCTTTGGAACCCTCAATTTGCCGACCTTCTACGACAAACTAGACGTACCTTACATGTGTTTAGAAGCAGATGGCAATGACCTAACAGCTGGCTCGGAAGCCCCACCTGCCATTTTGGCCACCCTTTTGTTATAAAAACGGAACATATGGCGATTTTTTTGCATCCGCGCACGCGCATGTCGTCGGCGGTAATTTTCGATTTTATTTTGAACGAAATAAAGATGAAAAGCGTTAAGAGATTAGTGAATTATAAATAGATCGGCCATTTTACGATGAATAAGCATGATAGTTTTTATTGTCATGGTATTAATGACCTATTTTGGTACATTCACGCGTTTATGTAAAACAGAATACGGGAGGGGTTTGTATAGTTCGAAATTGGTGTCAATGGTGATTTTGTAGTACCTAATTAGGCTAGCAATTATAAGAAGACCAAACACTAATGTTAGCCTTCTGTGATCTTTTTTTATCCTTTCTGGAGGATTGGTTGTCCTTGCAGTCAAATGACTTTTGCTATATTAATTTGTACTCGGGTATGCCACATTATAAGATATTTTCGTTCTTTTTTATTTTATTAGGCTATGATTCAACCATCACATGTACTTTTTTGAATACCTATGTTTAAACAGTACACATTTCATGAAAACAATCAAAATTCATAACTTACCATGTATATACAGAAAAGTAAGTCATATATTTACAAGTATTAAGTTAATTTTTAAGGTGATCTGGTACTAGCAAAAAATAGCATTCTAACTAGTCTGAGACTATTAAACACTAGATCATACCGGATTACTACATTGTATCAAAAAATAAGAAATAACATAAAGCATTTCATAAACAGAATACATAAATGTATAGTTCATGAATACATACATATTTTTACAGTGACATGTAACTTATTACTTGTAAAGTATCTTTTAGTTCAGGTCCTTTTTTCTACAACTTCTAGTCCTTGTTCAAGACCTTGAAGCGAGGGTGGATGGTGCCTATCGAACTATTTAAGTACCAGATTAGTATCCATAAGACAAGCATTATTGAGCTTGCCATGCGACTACTTCGATTTATGTAAATTGTCCTGTAATATTTGTTAGTAAAATTACTGTATAAATTTTTATGGTCAGTCAAAATATGAATAAACAAACCTGATATAGCTGCCTCGACATCTGTATACAGTATAGGAGAACAATCCATAAGACACTTGCTAAACTGCATTATAGTTTCCTGGTCACCCACACTAAGCTTGCTGCACATAACTCTCTTTATATCCGCATTTTTAGAGTTCACACAGATAAAAAATAACAAAAGAGAAGCTACTATGTAAACCTCTTCCTCGCATGTGGCTTCCAAACTTCCATTTTCAAATTTGAATTCCGGATACTTCTCAATAATGAAGTCTTGAATTGTGTTAGCTTCAAACTTGGAGGACTTTGAATCATCTAATCTAAAACTTTCATTTATGTGTGTGAATATGTTGAGTAGATTCTCAGGAGTTATATTATGTTCCCCTTTTTCACCTTCTGTAGTGTAACAATTAATCTGAAAATTTGAACATATTGACCTTATTTTATTGCTTTAGACATCTACTGGATATAAGGTACAACTTCGTCTGAAATATTAAGTTTGATAGAGTATGGAGTTTCGAGGCAAGAAAAAAAAAAGGGTTCTAACAATGCATTTAAATATTTTGAATACAAGTATTCCCATGCATTAGGTAATCTAGTTGAATATATTAAATAATGTTATTAAGATGCAAGTAATTTCTTGCTAAATAATTATTGTTGGCGAATGGGTATTTCAGCAAGATTAACATGTAAAAAATTAACGTAACAGAAATTATATATCCTTATTTAGGCTTTATGAGAAAGAAAACATTATAGATTTGTAACCGAAATCTGACTTACCCAATTCGTGAGGATAGTTTTCCATTTTAGAATCATGGTGGATACAAACTTAACTTCTATTTTAACATTAAACACTACATATATAACTTTACATGGACACGAGCTTCCCTCCGCGATAACTATAAACGATAACAACTAAACAAACAATTTCATAACATCCTAACAATCCACTCTCAAAATGTTGTTATTCACCGTTGGAATTTAAATTGGTCTTGTCTTGTTTTTTAACTGACAGTAGAAACCACAGATCTATATTCAAGCTGCATCCAATAAACCATACACAAAGTAGAGTTAACCTAAATGTCCCGTTTATCTAAGCCGATTTTTAAATATAAAGAAAAATATATAAATTTTGTAGTTTTTTTCTTGGTTCCCTCCTCCAGCAACGTTAACGTAATTTAATTTGTAATCTCATGACAGTGGAACTATAAAATTCATTAGACAGTTGTATTTTTGGAGACAGACCAACGTGATCAGAAATTTAAGCCATAAGTGTATGGCCCCCATTTTATGTAATAAATTATACTGGTTTTTTTTTTAAGTTGCTGCCTACTTACACAGATTTTTATAAATTAGAAGTAAATATTTAAAAGTATGGCATTGTTTTAATAGACACAAATGGATGAAACTGAAACCCTTTTCATTGACTTCGTAAATTAAGGAAAGGTAATATGTTATGAATATAGTTTATTAGTTTTTAAGCTTTAAAAAGGTTTTTTCTGAACGCAATATCAGATTTTATTTTTAAGGTTAGCAACATCGAGTAAAATATTAAGAAAAAAAATACATTCCAACTTTGATTCCAACATTTTGAACACAATCAGAAACAAACTCCTTGGGACTTGGAGCTTCAAAACGAGTGAACTACGTTACCCCATGAATCAAAGTAACCCTAATCGAAGCCTCGACTGCAACTTCTTGCGCGTAAGAGAAAAAAGCCATAACCCTGTTTTTTATTTCATTATAGTCGGGTAAAAAGTATCCTATAATCATGTGTGGATGCCCAGCTACCCAAGTACCAACAGTAGTGGACATTGAAATCGATTTCTGCGTGATGAAGCCGCAACGACATTACAAAAAAATCGATTCAGTGACCTTCATATAAACCGTATATGTATATAAAATATATATATATATATATATTTATATTAAATATTATTTTTTTTAAAGAAAAGAATCTTCAATATACAAACATTTTATTTTTACAACTTTATAATAGTATAGATCATACTGCTAAAATGTGTTATTAGTTTGTCTTTTTTTTCCCCCTGATATTTTTAATAAGAAAATATATGGACCGCAAGTGATTTATACTTCATTATTATCCTTGAAAAATTGAGGGGTTTAGAAAGAAAAACATTTGGCATGCCAGACATGGGAAAATATGAATATACCCAACTGTTATTTTGGTAATTAAATTAATGACTATTTTGTTTGTTTGAAAACCTTTAACTTATGTCATTATTTGTTCTTAGCAACTGTGGTCTTGATAATAAATGTATGTTTATACTACCATTAATCCATGAGTTCCTTTCTAACTGATAAATTAGTTATATCACTAACACACTGCTTTATATTTTAATATTTATAGTTACTTGATATAGGTTCAATGTGCGTCACTTATTATGCTCTTTCGAATTAATATTAAGAGCAGCATCAGCGGAAAAGTTATATATATAATTACGTTCCAAAAATAAATAGCTTATAGCAAACCGTGAATAATGTGAACTTAATTTTTAAACCTAAAATTGTTGTGACAGTAAGTATACAAAAATAATACAATTAATGATCAACCGCCAAGAGAAAGCAATAAAAATACCAGTTTTTATTTAACAAGTCCTAATGCTTATTACAGTAACTTTTTTGCATGTTCATTAAATTCTGTAAGGAGTTGTTTCATGTCATCATATCCGGATATTTCCTGAGCTTGTTCCAACGGCAGCCACTTCAATTCCTGATGTTCATCTGATAGTTTCACAGGTTGCTCTGGGTTTACTAACTTTGCTAGCCAATAAACCACCACTTTTGGTTTCCCTTTTACTTCATAGTTCAATGTCTTTGAAATGTCCTTATATATCTAAAATAAAAGAAATTTGTTAAATTTATTCAAGTTAAATACGATACCATGAATTTTACAATTAAGACATGTCACAAAAACATAATGTTACAATGAACTGAAATAAATTAGGCTAGCTACCATTTTTGCACTGTTCTGCCCTGTTTTATGGCTTCCGTCCATTAGAAAAAAATTGCCAGCATCAAGGTTTTAAAGCCAAGGTATGGTTTTAAAAAATAAATATTAAAATATAGAGTTGATCCACACCAACTCATGTCACCCATCCAAGATGGACAGTAAGAATCATTTTGCACTCATCCATATCTTAAACATTTGAGTTTACAAGTTGATGATGCACATATCTGTATAATTTTAAATTTGTCATGTAAATTAAGTACTTACAACTAGTTCATTTACAGATAGACCTGCTTCCTCCTGTGTCTCTCTTAAAGCAGTTACGAAATCAGATTCTCCAGGATCAACATGACCTGTTATTATATTAAGAAAATATTATGAGTAGTAGGTACAATAAAAATAAATAAAACAACTTCAAGTAGCACTTTTTAGGTAAGTAATAAAAGGCAGACATAAACCAATTAATTAACATTCAAGAGTTGTATGTATAACAATGGGTGAATATAATAAAATTTAATTAAAGTATTGCTAAGTGTACGTATGTACTTCAAGTTTTATAATACCTTTTGGTGGAGTCCAATGGTGCTGTCCATAAGATGTTTGTAACAAAAGGAATTGAACTCCTTGATTTATATTTCTGAAGATTACTAAACCAGCCGCTCGTGTAGGCGACATGGTTTATGGTTTTCAGCTTAATTATACTACTAGATTAACTAGAAGTAGAAGGATGAAGAACGTCAAGTCAAACTTTAACTTCACTGACATTGGAGAGGCATTATTCTCTGTTTAACTAAATCGAAATCGAGTGGAATTAACTATTCGATTAGGGTGTACACATACGATTCTATTTCTAAGCATTTACCTTGCATTTACAGGTTCTTTTTAAAATGGCAACATCTTGTGTCTTTCTATTCGCTCGTTTAATAGATTGTTGTTATAAAGTTGACATTCATTGGTCAAATCAAATCGAATTTGGTGTAGTATGACTTTTCATCGAAGTGTGTGGATATACTACTTTCAGTATATATAGTATCTCTTATTAGTCTGTGGTATATATATTGCGATCTTGAATTCTTCAGATTGTTGACCATCAATATGTGAATGTAAATAAAAACAGCTGACATTTAATGTATTCGTAGAAGTTAACAATCGCGATGGAGGCCTCTGCGCCCGGTACCAGTAAGTCGTCGTCGCCGGCGAGTCCAGATCTTAGTCTTTCTAGAGGTAGAATGACCAGAGGAAGAAAACGAAGACGGTAAGTAAGCTGTCCTGTGGCCAGATAACTACCACTATATTTGTTTTACATATTTTCGTTATTACAAAAGTGCACCAGTGAATCAACGAATTTAAGTTGTGTTTTGCGAAGTCTTACATTTAAAACACTTTGTTAAAAATGCAAAAAAAAATCATGATCAAAAATATCATTGATAGTATTTTTTTCCAAATTCCCAGTATATCAAGTGATAGCAGTTCTGACATTGATACGGTGCTCCCAGCGAATATTTTGGAAATGGAGAAGAATCTTCATGCTTCAGCTGTAAAGAATAATCTGGACGACGTCAGTGTCAAGAAGATTTTAAAGGTTAGTGTACAAATATGTCCATTCCTGGCAACTACAGTTAAAATGGAGCTGTGGCACAGCTTATCCCAGAATGTCCCTGTGTCGAAATTTGTAGGCTGGCCCTAGTACTATCCAAACTTTAGTTCTGTCCATGGTCACTGTAACTCAGGGGCCCTGTATTATTGATATGACACACATTGTAGGTAGCTAAACCCCTGATGTCAAATAAATGTGACTGTTAATGATCAAAACAGTAACTGTCCGTCACTAAAATAGTGACTATTCTTATTCAGTAATTGTATAGGTGTAATGCTTAACTGAGTCTGTTCCTGACGTAGATGCAGTATGGAAGTGGTGACAAGTGACTGGACATAACATATCTTAACTGTCTCGCTACACACATAGACATCACTTGTCACCCCTTCCGTACTGCACCCATACGTCAGGAACAGACAATGTGTGTGTTGGGCATGTAGTTACAAATTTTTGCATATTTGTTTTATAGTTAATGCAATGAAGAGTATTGCATAGTTCTTTCTACCATGCAAATAGAGGAATAATTTTTTTTAGAACCTGTATTTAAGCTTGATAGGTCTTCCTACCCCTTCTTACCAGTAATCAGATTCAGTGGGAGGAGCACAAAGCTACAAACGGGAATACCATCCATGGCCAACTTGAGTAAGCAAAAGCACAAGGATTGCGAAGGATAAAGTCTTTTTCATCCCTTTATTATGTTACTTTTTACATTAAAAACTAGAAGGTGCCCGCTCTTCTTTGTTTGCTGAGGAGAAAAAGCCATAACCACTCTTTTTTTCGACATCATAGTTGAGTAAAAAATATCCTCTAACCATCTGTGCATACCCACCTGTGTACCCTTGAACCAACTATTTAAGTTGAAATATGTGAAGGCGATTTGGCGTGATGAAGCCACAACATATATACAAATATACAAAAAAAAATTGTTTTGATTTACTGACCTCCAAATATTCCGTAATAATATATATATTTTTTCAATTATCTTCAATGTACAGGCATTTCATTTTTACAACTTTATAATAGTATAGATATCATTAATTAATTATTTGTTATGTAATATTTTCTTCTGTTTCCGCGATTATTACTCATTGAAATAAAACAATTTAACCGATTATATCGCGTATATTATCTCATTTTAGTTCCCGACGTTTCGGAAGCTTTCCAGCTTTCCATGGTCACGGGAGGACCATGGAAAGTCCTCCCGTGACCATGGAAAGCTGGACGTTAAATTGTTTTATTTGTTATGTTTCAGAAAGTGGTAACTAATGACCATGTATTGGCTCTGGTGAAGCTTCGAGAGGAAGAAGAGAATAAGGTTATTGAGGAGGAGAATATGCAGCCCAAACTCACCAGGTCTAAGGTTAAGTGAGTTGTTTCTTTTTTTACCTTATTGGCAGAGTGCAAAGCGGGTGGAGGGGGTAGCGTAAACGATCACAGCGCTCGCTACGGCTAAAATTGTCATTTTTGTCGCTGACTTGAGCTGTCAAATCCATATTGCAGTAAACAGTTTGTAATCGTTTTTGAGATAAAAATATGGTCCTGGTAAGATGTGTTGTTGTGAATTGTAATAACACCAAAACTAACACAAGATTTCATTAATATTTTTCACAATATTTACTTACTTCTTGTTTGACAGCGGTGACAATATTGTCCATAATGGCCGCCTATCACGTGGCGCTGTCGTCGCGCTCGGTCCCAATATTATAGCATCGGCATTGGATGCATCTCTACTACAGAGACGCCTGAAACGGTTACATGTATGGAACCTTGCAACAGAGAAATAAAAAATAAATAAAAAATAGAAAAAAGTAATAACTAAAGGTATCTCATCAGCGGCTGGGCTTACTTCACAATGCCATAATATTTCGATCATAAAAATTGCTCCATAGTCATATGGCCCGATCGCATGGTGCAAAAAAGTAAATCATAAAAAAATCCATACTATTATAAATGCGAAAGTGTGTATGTCTGTCTGCCTGTTACCTCTTCACGCTTAAACCGCTGAACCGATTTGATGAAATTTGGTATTGAGATAGTTTAAGTCCCGGGAAAGGACATAGGCTACTTTTTATCCCGGAAAAATACCCTTATCTGCGATAAACGAATTTAAGGCGGACGAAGTCGCGGGCAGAAGCTAGTATTATATAACTCGGAAAACTGTGCCCCAGACACCAAGGAATACAGTGGCAAATGACATTATGGCATCTGGAGCACAGATTTGAGTCTTGATGATTTGATGTATTTGACACTCAAAGGGTGCTTTATTATAATCTTAATTAATTTTATTATTTTTTTACAGCCTTATCTCAGATACATATTATCTATACTATTATAAAGTTGTAAAAATGAAATGTCTGTACATTGAAGATATTTTCAAAAAAATGATTGTAACGGATTATTTGGAGGTCACTAAATCGATTTTTTTTTTTGGATCTTTTGTATGTTTGTATATGTCGCTGCAGCTTCATCACGCCAAAACGGCAAAAGGGATTACAATTACTTTTGCTACACGGGTTGCTGGGTATCTGCAGATGGTTATAGGATACTTTTAACCGACTATGCTGTCGAAAAAGAGGGGTTATGATCTTTTCTCCTCCGCGAACAAGATTGCGGGCGCCCTTCTAGTATATGTATATACTAGCTTCTGCCCGCGACTTCGTCCGCCTTAATTCGTGTATCGCGAATGAGGGTATTTTTCCGGGATAAAAAGTAGCCTATGTCCTTCCCCAGGACTCAAACTATGTCCATACCAAATTTCATCCAAATCGGTTCAGCGGTCCAAGCGTGAAGAGGTAACAGACAGACAGACAGACAGACAGATAGATAGACACACTTTCGCATTTATAATATTAGTATGGATATATTTACATTTGAAATTAATTTCTTAATAAATCTGATATCAGACCTAAGGCTATGATTAGATTTATTGTAGGTCTTATTCCTTCCAGCAAAGGCCATCTATCACTCTTCTTTTCTAGAGATTGACAGTGTAAGTCCTGAATATTATGCGTTTTTAGTCGCGTTTGTTACTCCCACATGGTTAGTTGACGAGCCAGAGAGTTTGGATGGTATTTGAGGGATATCGGGCGTATTTCATATTAAACAATTAGGACTTGCAGATACATAATATATAAATAAATTTAATTTAATTTATTTTTTATTATGTATACCCTTTAGCAAAGGCCTCCTACACTTTCCGTCTTCTCACTTCCTTGCCAGTCTAGTCCAGGTCTAGAGAACCTTATACAACTCTGGAAAAAAAAATAGTTTATATTTTATATTAACATTGATCTGGAGAATTTGTACATCTCCTCTGCGTGTATCAATTATAAATTAGTTATAAAACAATTGTAAAGGTTTTAAGTATAATTAAGACAATATTGTAATACTTTTTGTTTTTTACAAATATCATGATAATAATCACAATTTTTGCAATTTATTAGTGGATCACTCCACTAGCGTTATTATTATAAACAAAGATCAGAAACAAATGAAAAAATTTTTCGACGATACTGGACTTGAACCAGTGCCTTGTGCCAGACCGGGGCAGCACGCTCTACCATCTGAGCTAATCGTCCACACCAGCAGTCGACGAATTTTGTCATCTGTTCTTGCTTATGGATCTCTGTATGGTGCATCCGACTCTTTAGCCGTTAGCGCCGCCTAGTGCAGAACTATGAAGAGTCGGATGCACCATACAGAGATCCATAAGCAAGAACAGATGACAAAATTCGTCGACTGCTGGTGTGGACGATTAGCTCAGATGGTAGAGCGTGCTGCCCCGGTCTGGCACAAGGCACTGGTTCAAGTCCAGTATCGTCGAAAAAAATTTTCATTTGTTTCTGATCTTTGTTTATAATATTGTAATAGTTAATTAGTACATTCATATTTTTTTTTTATATACTCTGACATTTAGAATTTTATTCTAGACACATTCTAGATTTTTTTCTTTTTTATTGACAATCCTTTTGGGATTTATCTGATTAACTATTTTAATTTTTAAAATAATGATTTTATCAATAATAAGTAAGTGTTATACTTAAGTTAAATGATCTGATTAGGTTTTTCTGGGTTTCCCTAATCCTTGCAACAAATGTTGGATCATATTGTATGTTTCCCAGCAAAGACTTCTCTCATTGTAACTGACAATTCGAAAGTGCTTGTATCTAAGCCTACTTGAATAAAGGATATTTTGATTGATTGATTGATTTGATTTTTAATTGTGAGAGGATTGATTTGTTGGTGCGTTTGAAGGTCCAGGGTATCCTCATCATGCGTCTCCAGCACCACATCTCCAAAGCATCTATCCTCTGCCTCTCTCGAGCCCGTATTGTCCACGCCTCAACTCCATATAGAAAAATGGGGTATACCACAGCGCGTATCAACCGCATTTTGGTGTTAATTGATATTCCCCGTTTCTTCCATATTTTGTTCAGGCGGGTCATAGCGTCCTTGGTCATACCGATGAGTCTCTTTATTTCCGGTACGCAGCTGCCGTTGTTGTCCACTTGGGCACCTAAATAGATGTAGTGATCTACTGTATCTATGCCCGGTATGATGTTCGTCGTGTTGGTCAAGAGTCCGGTGCGATCCACTACCATAACCTTGGTCTTACTCCTGTTCACGGCTAGACCCATTTTACAGCTTTCGGTCTCCAATCTCTGGAACAGTTCTTTCATATTTTCCACGGAGGTGGTAAGGAGCACAGTGTCATCCGCGTATCTTAGATTCGATATCTTTTTACTACCTATCGGGAACCCTTTTTCCCAGTCTTCTAGGGTCCTGCGGATAATGTTCTCTCCGTATGTGTTGAAGAGTGCTGGGGACAGAATACAACCTTGTCGAACTCCTATTTTAATTTCGAACACATTAGAACAGTCGGTGCTGATTTTGACGAAAGAGCGGTTATCGGTGTATAGATGTCGAATCAGATTGTGTAGATGTTCCGGAACCCATATCTCGTGTAACAACCCATAGCTTTTCCCATTGCACACAATCAAAAAGCTACGAAATTGTTGTCACTTATTTTTCAATTTGCTAATGAAAATATCACCATTTTTTCAGAGAACTTATGAAAGTGTCACCAAAGACAGCCTGGAACCTGGAGAACATGGAACTGACGCCCATCAAGCACATTCCGGTGAAGACTCGGCCGGAGGTGAAGGCTCTCATTGCGCAGGAGCTGCCGGATGACGAAGATGATGACGAGTACCAGCCTGCGCCTGATGATGTGCCGGTAAATATTGACCCAATAATAATAATATGTGCAATAGGCAACGGCATTTATACACGGCGTATGGCATATCATGTGCAAAACGACTAGGGTGGGTACTCATTAAAATTAAAATGTGTTGCCAGTAACTAGCCTATAGGGTTACTGGCAACACATTTTGGGTCAATTAACACACACACACACACACACACACACACACACACACACACACACACACACACACACACACACGCACGCACGCACGCACGCACGCACGCACACGCACGCACGCACGCACACACACACACACACACACACACACACACACACACACACACACACACACACACACTCACGCACACAATAGGGAATATGCGTGTATTTTAATTTGTGCTTTATTAATAGCTCAATTATGTAACAAACAGTAGACAAAAACATTTTTTCGAATGACTATAAAAATAACCAAGATATAAGCCATCAAACATTTCATTCTATCTCTTTCTAGCAAAACAGAATTTAATATGGAGTTTATATGGCCAGAGTGCACGATGACGTAACAGTGCATATCGGACCTCTCTGTCTAATTAGTAGTTTGAAATGCCTATATCTTGCGTATTTCTTGGTCGATTTAAATTTCACATTTTGAGATAGTTTTTACGGTATTTTGATATTAAGTTATGAAAAGCGACAAAAAAAATTCATGCATGTTCCCTATTCGAGTATAATCCAAAACGCATTATATTATACCACTCTATGAATTCTGATGACCTGTTTAGCTCAGCTGGAGTAGCGTTGCCTGCGAAGCTGAAGGTCCTGGGTCCAAATACCGGTAAGGGCAAATGTTTGTGTGATGAGCATAAATATTTGTTCCCGAGTCTTAGATGTTATCTATATATATATGTATACATATATATTATATCTATTAAATATATCGCTGTCTAATTCTCATAACTAATGGGCGGTCAGTGGATGCAATAAATAAATAAATAAATAACATAATAAAGTGACGAAAGCATAAGATGGAATAGAATAGAATAGAATCATTTATTGCATATCACATTTCAAACAGAAGGTGTTAAAAGTAAGACGTATACATATGACGCCCTGCAAGGGCATAGCAATGTCAGAAGGCATAAATTATTACTATTTTGCACATTTACATTATTTAAAATAAAAAATAATTACTCGCTCACTTTAACTAATCATTTGCTATAAAACATCGTTAAAATATTCATTTAGACTGTAAAAGCATTTGTTTACTAAGAACAGCTTTAACTGTTTGTTGAATAGTTCGTTTTGCGAACATCGTGGGTTTTCCAGATTTTTTATTAAATTCGGAAGGTGGTTATAATTTTTTTAGCCATGTGGTGGTGTGGATGGAAAAGACTTATTATATTTCGAGTAACATTTATGTATGCAGGGTTGCTAGTCATATCCATATTACGTATATCGTTTGACATGATTTTGACGTATATGGCATCCACTGTCCCTTTGCTCATAACACCAAGCTTATTGAGCTTACCATGACACTTGTTCGATTTGTGTAAAAAATATGTCCCGTAGTGTCTTTATGAATGTACCTCTACAGAGCGACGATGACCACACACTGGAGTCCTGCAGCGACGTGGACTCGCAGCCCCGGACTCCGGCCACGCCGAGCACTGCCAGCCCTAGAGTCCTCAAGGACGGACCCTTCAAAGTGCCACAGGTATGGTTATATTTTAAAAAACACTTCGCTCAGTAAACAATAACTTATCATTAATCAATAGAGATGAGCCAATTTTTTACAAGGTATGGTCATTCAAAAACCATTTCGAAGAATAGGTTAAATGTCCGCTTGCAAGTATCAGATTTCGAAAATATGATTTTGGGGTTAAGATTCGTGTTTCGAATTTTAACTTTTATTTGTCCTTGCCAAACCCTAGTACAGACGTCAGTCAATAGTGACGTCACTCGAAACATCTAGGCAATAAAAACATTAAACGGTCACCCCTCCCGTACCGCTCCCGTACCTCAAGAACAAACTCAATTAAGCGTTAAACCTGTAACATAACTGCCCGAGAGTGTGCGCCCACGTTGCGGACTCTCGGTATTATCTTTATTGCCTCCTTCATATAGTCCCTTACCATACATATTTTTTAAATATCTTCAATGTTAATTTGTACAACTTAATAATAGTATAGATGACTTGTGCCAGAACGTCACCCCCCGCCGCAAACTCGACATGGACGAAGACGCAACCATCGCGCTCCGAACGCGCTCCAAACTCAGCCTGTCCTCTATCCCCATCGACCACATCGAGAGCTCCTTCGTGCCGCCAGACGAACTGCCGATGCCGGTGGCTGACGACGTGTGGACGGAGTTCCTCCAGGAGTGCCTGAATCCGGAGACTGAGAAGGAAGTAGATGACGACGATGACCCGGAGTATAACGTGGCCGCGGATCCTGACTCTCGTGAGTATTGTGGTGGAACTAGTTATTTTTCCTGTAGCAATTACAATTTACTTTTTTTCTAATCCCAATGTGTCTCAATCAATCCAACTTGTCTCATTCATTCTCAATATATATAGCTTTTTGTCTCTTTCTTTCAATTTGGTGTATTCAATTCTCTCTGTCTCTCGATCAATTTATTTCACTCCAGCTCTTTTTCTGTCAATCGCTTTCGTGTTTTGCTTCACGTGTTCTTTCTGTCTGTATCGCGATCTCTTTTCGTCTCTCTTTCCCATTTCATCTTGTTTCTATCTCCCTTCCTCCGTATACCTATCTATGTCTGCCTGCGTCCCTCGTCTATCCTCCATCCCCATCGATCACATTGAGAGCTCCTCCGTCACCGGACGAACTGCCTATGCCGGCGTCTGACGACATGTGGACGGAGTTCCTGCAGGAGTGTCTCAATCCGGAGACTGAGAAGGAAGTAGATGATGACGAAAACCCGGAGTATAACGTGGCCGCGGATCCTGACTCCTGAGTATTGTAGTGGACCCAGTTATTTTTCCTCTAGCAATCCCAATTTACTTTCTTTCTGATTCCAATGTGTCTCAATCAATCCAACTTGTCTCATTCATTCTCAATGTTAAATGTATAGCTTTCTGTCTCTTTTTTTTACTTTGGTCTATGTATTCAATTCTCTCTGTCTCTCGATCAATTTCTTTCACTCCAGCTCTTTTTCTGTCAATCGCTTTCGTGTTTTGCTTCACGTGTTCTTTCCGTCTGTATCGCGTTCCTTTCTTCTTACCCTCCCATTTCATTGTGTTTCCATCTCTCTTCCTCTTTATACCTACCATGTCTCTGCTTGCCTCGCTCGCCTATCCTCCGTTCCCCTCGACCACATTTAGAGCTCCTTCGTGCCACCCGACGAACCGCCTATGCCGGCGGTTGACTCGTGTTTATTGTGGTAGACATTTTCAGTTAGTTTCCCCGCAATTTACTTTCTTGTCTAACTTTCTGTCTCTTTCTTTCACTTTTGTGTATTCAGTTCTCTCTGTCTCGCAATAATTTTTTTTCACTACAGCTCTTTTTTGTCAATATCATTTATGTTTGCTCCACTCTTTCTGTATCGCGTTCTCTTTTCGACTCTCTTTCTTTCCCATTTCATCTTGTTTCTATCTCTCTTCCTCCGTATACCTATATCTATGTCTCTGCCTGCCTCCCTTGCCTTTTCTCCATTCCCATCGACCAGATGTGTGAGTGACTTCGAATTCATGCATTCCTGGAGGATGCATGAATTCGAAGACTAAAAAGAAAGTTGATGATGATGATGATCCCCGGAGTATAATGTAGCCGCGGACCCTGATGCACGTGAGCATTGATGCAGCTGTCATTGATCTTGTAGCATCCACTCTTATCATTATCTCTCCCTCCCTCTTTGGCTTGATGTCATTCTTTCTCTCTCTCTCTCTCTGATTCCATAATGTTGCCTTCCCTTATTTTCACTCTCTGTCGTTTGTATCTCCTCTTTTACTTGTAGCTTTTCACTTACTAACGCTTGTTCTTCTTCGTTCTTTGTCTTTTTCTCTGTAGGATTCTTCTATATTACTCTAACTTCGTCTCTATCTGTATCGCCTTATTTATTTTTTCTCGATGCCACGCCAGCTGATATTGAATGGACTCTTACACAACATGATATGCAATAAATTAATGTAATGTCCACACAGATGACGAAGACGAGGAAGGCCTCGAGAACATAATAGAGATTTCCAAGAAGGAGCTCAACGACTTGGTCACGGAGCTGTTCAACGTGATGCCCGAAGACTTGGGAGACGAGGTCCTGAGCGGGAAACTAGCCAGCGAGGTGCCACAGGATAACGGCGTCAATGGCCAAATTGTAAGTGGCTCATGTTGCCATGGTTTCGTCTGCTGGGTCACTCTTTAAAACTACGATTTTAAACCCTATAAAGGCAACAAAAAATAAACTTTATCCAATATACATGGGTCCATTTTCCAACGACTTTACTAGCCTAAATTATTAGCTATTTTTTAAGAGCTCTCCCATCCCATTTTTTTCCACTACTTAAATTTTAAAGTAAATTGTTTTGTATTTAGTTGACCTTGGGTGTATTTTCGTTTACTTTCATTAGACTAGAGTAAATGTGAGGTTTTCGTAAGCCCAATGTTTGCCAAAATGCACACTATCACAATAATGCGTACAGATAAATGTTCAAGCTGATTGGTCAACGTTTCTTGTGCAAAACGAAGTAAAAAAGTTGCTAATGTAATTAAAACCATATGCCTATGGTATAATATCCGAATTCGAGCATAAGGTTTAGGACTTACGACTTATCAGATTCGGTTATTATCACTTGAGTGAAAGACCCACGCTGCCCTACCAGGCAAAATAACCATATGTGTCATACACGTTGTATGGCACATATGCTTTTTCGGTTATTAGGGCAGAACGCCACGTGGCGTCGAATAATTGCAAGAGATCTTTTTAACGACATCTAGCGTCGAGTAGCTAAACTAAGAAGTATTTATGGATGTGCAATGCTTTTTTGTAACATCTATATCGGTAAAACTGGCCTGGCTGCATATGGACAATGCGTTGTGTAAGATTATAGGTAAGTAAATAGGGTGGACATTTTTAATGCCACCTGAAGGGAAAGTACTATAAATAATGGAGATAGCAAATATCGCTAAAAGGAAACATTCCTTTAGATTTGAAAAGAAAATAAACTGCATTCAAAGTTTAAAAAAATATTATATTAAGAGGATCGTGGCTCGCTTGTTAAAAACACGGTTTTTCATAAAGAAGGTGTTAATGTTTTTCACCTTATAATCAAAGACGAATTTGCATGAATTTTGAGTGTTGTACGTAGGGTGGAAAACTAGGTTACCGTGTTGGATTGTTGACAGCAAAAAATATTATTATTCAAGTGTTTGTATGAAACTTGCATCTGCTATCTGTTTATAACTTTTACCGTCAATTTTTTTTTGTAAAATCAAAACATTGAAACCTAGTTTTATACCAAACCTACATTTCCAAAACTCATGCAAATCGGTCTACGTTTATAGGGTGTCAAACTTTACTACGTACTCTGATGCTTACACGTAAGGTAAAGATTGTAAAAATATTTTCAAAATGTGCTTTAACACACAAAATCATTTTTTTTATTTTAAATAAAAAATCATAACAGAATTAGAATTCTTTTTAATCATTAAATAAAAAAATATTATATACAAAAAAGACAGTACAACAAATATTTCACTGGCCCTGAACCAACACATATTTATTTAGTAACTGCCCTTTGGAAATTCTCAACTTTAACTTTAGTAAATGATGTATGCGCACATGGAGGTAACGCACAATAACAGCTTCATCTCTGTCCTCGTGGTCAGCAATGCGCATGAGTGTTGCTTCTGGTGTTACAGGTGTTCTAAGACGTCGATAATCACTAAAAAACTGGTTCAAAGCCTGCTTGTTGTGTGGTATAAATAATTATTGTATCACTATTAAAGTATCACTTACCGATGATAGGAAATGCCACCATTAGCTAGATTTTTCATCCGGCTAGCATTCCTGCACTCCAGAATGGAGCAATACGGCATATTTGTCCTTGTTTTTTAAGCTTATCGAAAATTGCTTGTGCGTCTGTCACGCATAAGCTGCGGCGGCGTACTGAGCGTGGTTGAGCACTGCAGTGCCTATCGTTGGCACACGTGCCACGCCTACTTTAGGCTTCTACTGTTTTTTCTGTTCTGTGACATAGGGCATATTATGTCAAAAGTTTCTCTAACATCCAAATCAACCGTAACTCACGGCTAGCTCGTGTCGAATTCGTAGCCAAGAGGCACTGGGTATGAAAATCAAAATTCTAATTAGGCAGTCAGTTAGATAATAAAAAAATATTGGAAACGTTTTTTTTTTAAATAATGAAATATTACTCTGATAAATCGCATTAAAGTTTAGGAGTGGAGGCTCGTGACGTCACTCCTAAGTATAATTTGTACCTATGAGTGACGTCATGCCAAATTTTGACTCAATGTATGCCTTTATTTATTGATTACGTAAAAAAAGAAAAAATACGTGGCCAATATTTTTTATTAATCTGCATTACGGACTAATTATTAAAATTTAGTCATCATCCATATTGCATTTGTGTTTTCAGACCAGTTGTTGGGAAGGCAAACAAGAAGTATTATCTGATAACGAGGGCCCAACAATCGCGGAGGCAGTTCAAGCGAGGGAGAAGAGGATGTCCATAGGAAAGAGTGAGCCGGTGAGCGATGACGAAGGTGAAGACGAGAAGGAGAATCAGGAGAACGCAAGCACCTCGTAAGTGTCAATTTGGTCGACTTTATTTGAAGGTCGCTGAATCGATTTTTAGGGTTCCGTACCCAAAGGGTAAAACGGGATCCTATTACTAAGACTCCGCTGTTCGTCCGTCTGTCTGTCTGTCTGTCACCAGACTGTATTTCATGAACCATGATAGTTAGACCCTTGAAATTTTCACAGATGATGTATTTCTATTGCCGCTATAACAATAAATACTAAAAAAAGAATAATTTTACGTCTGTCTGTCTATGTCAGCAACCAATATAAAATGACCGAACACCGCCTACATTTTGCTTAGGAGTAGGGTTTGTAGCGTATATTTTGTACGGCACCCTTGGTGCGCGAGGCGCCGACTCGACTTGGCCTCTTTTTATATGTTTGTATGTATCCTTCTGGCTTCATCACGTCAAAACGGCTAAACCGATTTCAACTATTTTTGGTACACGGGTAGCTAAGCATCCACAGAGGGTTATATGATACGTTTACCCCGACTACGCTGAAGTAAAATAGGATTGTGTCTTTTTCTCTTCCGCGAACGAAGTTGCGGCACCTAATAAATAGTAATATATAAAGTTCTGTCAATTTTTTTGACAAGCTTTTTTTGGGGTATCGGGGTTCAACCTCACGTACAAAAATTGCCAAAATTCGTGACAGAACTAATATTTTCAAAATGGGAGGTACATTAACGTAAATACTAGCTATAGGAGCGTGCGGCGAGTGGAAGCTTGCATCAAATGTTTTTCTTATTTTTATTTGTTGCTGGGCGGTAAACTAATGACTTACCGCCCCTGCGACCTCGCTCACCCCGCAAGCTCCCTAGCTTTAACAAACACTATACAGAACCGAATTTGCGTCGCTCACACTTTTATTGTCGACCGAACATCTATTAACTGCATCTAGTTGCATCGCTTATATTTCCAGGGCCCAATCGTACTCAGTGACGATGTCAGTAGTCGAAGGCGGCGTGAGCGCCGTACCTCCGCCCAGCAATGTACCAGCACCGCGGCCGCTCCAGAACTTGCTGATCACACAGTCCACGCTCACCGTGCAGGTGGAACAGGGGGCCAAGGTAGACCACAGCCAAGTTCCATGTTAGTAGTAAGGCAGCGAGCGCCCTCCCTCCACCCAGCAATGTACCAGCACCGCGGCCGCTCCAGAACTTGCTGATCACACAGTCCACGCTCACCGTGCAGGTGGAACAGGGGGCCAAGGTAGACCACAGCCAAGTTCCATGTTAGTAGTAAGGCAGCGAGCGCCCTCCCTCCACCCAGGAATGTACCAGCACCGCGGCCGCTCCAGAACTTGCTGATCACACAGTCCACGCTCACCGTGCAGGTGGAACAGGGGGCCAAGGTAGACCACAGCCAAGTTCCATGTTAGTAGTATGGCAGCGAGCGCCCTCCCTCCACCCAGGAATGTACCAGCACCGCGGCCGCTCCAGAACTTGCTGATCACACAGTCCACGCTCACCGTGCAGGTGGAACAGGGGGCCAAGGTAGACCACAGCCAAGTTCCATGTTAGTAGTAAGGCAGCGAGCGCCCTCCCTCCACCCAGCAATGTACCAGCACCGCGGCCGCTCCAGAACTTGCTGATCACACAGTCCACGCTCACCGTGCAGGTGGAACAGGGGGCCAAGGTAGACCACAGCCAAGTTCCATGTTAGTAGTAAGGCAGCGAGCGCCCTCCCTCCACCCAGGAATGTACCAGCACCGCGGCCGCTCCAGAACTTGCTGATCACACAGTCCACGCTCACCGTGCAGGTGGAACAGGGGGCCAAGGTAGACCACAGCCAAGTTCCATGTTAGTAGTAAGGCAGCGAGCGCCCTCCCTCCACCCAGGAATGTACCAGCACCGCGGCCGCTCCAGAACTTGCTGATCACACAGTCCACGCTCACCGTGCAGGTGGAACAGGGGGCCAAGGTAGACCACAGCCAAGTTCCATGTTAGTAGTATGGCAGCGAGCGCCCTCCCTCCACCCAGGAATGTACCAGCACCGCGGCCGCTCCAGAACTTGCTGATCACACAGTCCACGCTCACCGTGCAGGTGGAACAGGGGGCCAAGGTAGACCACAGCCAAGTTCCATGTTAGTAGTAAGGCAGCGAGCGCCCTCCCTCCACCCAGCAATGTACCAGCACCGCGGCCGCTCCAGAACTTGCTGATCACACAGTCCACGCTCACCGTGCAGGTGGAACAGGGGGCCAAGGTAGACCACAGCCAAGTTCCATGTTAGTAGTAAGGCAGCGAGCGCCCTCCCTCCACCCAGGAATGTACCAGCACCGCGGCCGCTCCAGAACTTGCTGATCACACAGTCCACGCTCACCGTGCAGGTGGAACAGGGGGCCAAGGTAGACCACAGCCAAGTTCCATGTTAGTAGTAAGGCAGCGAGCGCCCTCCCTCCACCCAGGAATGTACCAGCACCGCGGCCGCTCCAGAATCTGCTAATCACACAGTCCACGCTCACCGTGTAGGTGGAACAGGGGGCCAAGGTAGACCACAGCCAGGTTCCATGTCAGTAGTAAGGCAGCGAGCGCCTTCCCTCCGCTTGCCGTGCGACACAATCAGCTGTCTTTCTCATACTGTAGTGCAGGGAAAGGGATAAACGATTTGTTCCCCATCAAAGAGTCGCTAGTACCAATAGCGATGATGATTAAATTTTATTAATTAGTCCGTCGTGTAGATTAATAAAAAATATTGGACACGTATTTTTTCTTTTTTCACATAATCCAAAAATTAAGGCGATACATTGAGTCAAAATGTCGCGTGACGTCACACCTAAATACAAATTTTACTTAGGGGTGACGTCACGAGCCCCCACTCCTAAACTTTAATGCGATTTATCTCGGTTTTTTTTAATAGTTTCAAAATGCAAAAAATACGTGTCCAATATTTTTTTATTATCTAGCTGGCGGACTAATTAGCTTTTTTTTCATACTTTACATATTTACATTTTTCATTATCAGTCATCATGCCTATTGTGCTAGAAGTATTGTATAATGTACCTTTAAACTGACGAAGCTTAAGACTACAGCTTTGTCTTCACTAGATCTAAATCGTCAAATAGCTTGGCTTGTTTGTCTATTGAATCCGCCCGGCAGACTTGGAGAAACTGGCCTCCAAGTCTTGGAGTCTTCTTCAGTTGTGTGACCCTTCATAATTTCCCTTCCAGGTGCTACCAGAGCAGATCGCAATACTCCAACAACAGCTGAGACAGCACATACAACTCTCCGCCTCCAATTTCCTGCAATTATTCGTCCATCCGATACATTGGTCGCTAGCGCCCTCTTACAAGGAGTACTTGGTGAGTACGCCACTTGAAAACCTTGTCAAGGTCGCTGGAAACTGTTGGATCTGGACAGTCGTTGAGGCGATCTTCGGAGAGTGGAGAGGCCTTTCTCCAGCAATATTAAGCTCATTAGAACCGCCCAAGTGTCAGCGCAACCACGATTAGTTAGCGTGGAAAACATAAGCACCGAATAATCGACTTTTTTTGTGTCTATTTGATAGTAGGATTTTCCCGCGGCTGTGCCATCGTGGCCTTGTTAATTCTTCAAGGGTAATAAGTATCCTATGTCCTTTCTAGAGCCTCAAACTATCTCCATTCAAAATTCCAAATTGGTTCTGCGGTTTAACCCTTAGATGCAGGACATATGATGCGTTTGATTTCTGAAATGGCTTAATAAGAGATTCATGTCAGTTTGAGAATTTGTGAGGATATGAAAAAGTCTCAAATTGACGTTGATTTTTACTTGTGTCATTCCAATAGCACCTACTGACAGCATTTATGCATGGTTATGCATTTAAGGGTTAAGCGTTAAGAGGTAACAGACAGTCAGAGTTACTTTCGCTTTTGTAATATTAGTATAAAACGAAACGATGAATGAGAATAACACTGCTCATATCTGTTGAGTATTCCTGAAACTCTGTCATATTGTTATTAACAATATGCAACCCTTTAACTTTTAACTAACCTTTAACTTCAACCAAAGGGTTGAAGTTCAAGGTTTATTATTCTTGCAACTTGTGCAAGTTTTGATAGTGTCGTATTTACTTATTTAAAGTCGGTTACAAAGGCAATAAAACTGAAAAACCAGTGTATTGTTACCAGGAAACGCTGACTAAGATATCGAAAGAAAACCCGAAGTCTGTTACCAACGTTTGCAACCTCAAACCAGCATTAGAGCTCGTCACAAGCTGGGAGAAGTCTGTCTCCGCGGACACCGAGGAAAACACCAAGATGGTCGAGTAAGTCCACATTCCTTAAGATAATACTAGTCTACCCAAAGTCGAAGCCAACGAGCGTAACCCCAAACAAAAGTAGGCTTTAAATTGATGTACGGTAATAATATAAAAAATACCGATTTCATTTGCAAAAACCTAGTAACAGAACTTATTAACCAACTAAGTACAGTGAAATGTTTGATTGATTATTTTTATAGTTATTCGAGAAATTATTGTTCCCTACTGTTTGTTACTTGAGAGTTTTTAATGAAACAAAAACAAAAAATCATGCATATTCCCTATTGTCGATGTTTGTGTGCTTCTAATTGAGATTGCATTATTTTGCCTCTTAATGAATACAAACATAACGAATATTCAGGTTAAATATAACCCACTGTCAGGCGTAGAGTTGTTTCTAATGTTGGATTTATTTTTATTTCAGATTCATCCAGAAGGAGGTAGAAAGAAGGTAAATAAAATTCTCTTACTTTTTTTAAAATCACAACAATATTATTAAATTGTATTAAAGCAGAAACGTCTGCTAACGAAATCTAAATGTAAATTAAAGCGTAAAATTGAAAAAAAAGAAGGTCATTAATTTTGTTTGAAATATCATTATGCACCTCACGCCGCGCCGCACCCAAGACGTGAGACTATGGGGCCTTATTATGAAGGAACACGACGTCAATATTTTATTATTATTATTTATTAGCAGGCAGGCAGTTGCAACATCTGATGACGCCTATATCCAATTTATCTATAGCCTAAATTCGCTGTTCAGTGGTATGCTTGTCCAATTTGTTTTATTTGTTGTTTTATTAAATGTTTAAGATTTTTTTTTTTTTTAATGGTGAGTGTAATAGAGTTGTTTCTGCCAAATGTTTCTTACATTACTACAGTACTTATATAACAGTTATATTAAGCCGCAATTTTATGGTAACACCTTTGTAACTGAATTCCACGAAACAGGCCTTGCCTAGTGTGGAAATAACTGTTCTTACTTTGTGATTTGTAACTTATGGTAAATAAAGTACTGCGAAAGAGGGGATTGCCGGCCGAGTAGTTATAGATGGCCGAGTGTTAACTAGGCTGTCTAGAGATACAAGGTCGACAATCCCTGTTTGAGCCGATGCTTGTATAGCGCTTTTCTCAAACATGATTGAAACAATGAAATAAAAAACTAATATTTTTTTATACAGGGTGGCACATTCAGATCGGCCAGTATGGGAAAGTCTGAAAGTATAAGATATACGAGAATCTCTTCTTAGGAACCATGTCATCGATTTTGGTAATAAGAGAAACTGCATTCATACATCATCATCATCACCGTCTTCATCATCGTTATCCTAATATTCATAGTTATTCGTTCGCTTGCGACGCTCGGAGCGAATGGAAACAAAAGAAGGTCGCTTTGCAGGCCATCGCCCGCAATTTCGTATGAAATTATCATTATGTGGCCCCTAAACGCGCCGCACCCGAAATGTGAGACTTCGAGTTCTTTTAGAAGGAACGCAACGTCAATATTTCATTGCATGTTTGGGAAAAGTACTTTTGACCCGAATATATCAATTTTACTTATATTCCAGCCGCCGCCGCGCCGCCCAGAACAACCTGTACGTAGGCGACTTCCACACCACGTTTCTTAACGTGGTGGCCAACAGCCCCGTGTTCCTGTACCCGCATCTCCTTCCGCCGTTGCCGTACCGCTCCGACAGCAACAGGAGGTTCAGTTATCTGCGAAGCGAGGACGAGTGAGTACTAATGGTTTATACTTAAGAGGATTTATACCTGCTTAATTGGCAACGTCGCATATTTTTTAGTTTTTCTTGATTATTTTTAGAAATATGAATGTAACTTGAAAATGTTTTCAATACATTCATTACGTTTTCGGTAGTTAAGCTGGCACAACGCAAAATTTCATGATATTGCCAAAAATAAAGCTCTAAAAATGAATTCAAGTCTATATCTTGTTTTGTAAGAAAATAAAGGCAAAAACGATTAATAGGTGAATTAAACGCATCATAAATCGTGAAGATGCAGGGTATGTATTGAACATACCTTTAAGTTTCATTCAGATGCCACAAAATAATGAAGCAAAATGAAAAAATATGTGACGTTGCCAGTTAAGCAGGTATAAACGCTCTTAAACGAAATGTTGAAAAAAAGGAATGTTGCCTGATCACAAAATAAAAAAAATAAAAAGAGATCCTGATAAAACAAGCAAAATTAGGAACTACGTTAAAATTTTAAGTACGATATCTTACGTGTAGATTTTTTATGTGTCCTTCAAGTTGGGTTAAGTCCATTTTTAAAGTATGAAAATATTAATAACTAGTAATACCATTGAATAACCCATAAAATGTATGGTATCTTTTGTTATGTAACCGTATCGATAAACGCAAGTTTTAACACAGATGCAGAACAAAGTTCTTAAATTCCCCATACAAGGTACTAACCGTGTGACGTCACTAAGCTACTAGGCTTTACTTTTAGTGTGAAGTGTTTTTGGGAAAGTCCAAAAATTTGATTGAATCATTCTTGTATCTCGGGGAGTGTTTATGAAATTGAAGTAGTTTTTTCACCTATAAGGTGTCTCGTGAGGAACCCTAATAATTTTACCAGAGTATACCTGAGGTCATTAGGGCCAAATAATGTTATATGAACCCAAGTCAAATTCAACAATATATTTTTTTCTTTTTTCTATGAAATTTATTCCTATTACAACAACAACAACAACAACAACAATTCTTTATTGCACACCAACAACAGAAACAGAACAATAGAGCCTTAACATAAAATAGGTAAACAATAGGCGGTCTTATCGCTAAAGAGCGATCTCACCCAGACAACCTTTAGCGGAAATGACATAAAATAGCTAGAAATGAGTAAGGTGGTGAGATAAGATTACATATAATACAAAAATAAATAAAAACAAACATACATATTATACATATACTAAACATACACACTACTATAAATATATATACAAAGTAAGAAAGAAAACTATGATACAGTTGACATCAAAGTGATTAGAAAACCAGAAGCAGAATTAAAAATAGAAATTATGGGAGAGATAAATAATGATCCTTTAACTTAGTTTTAAAAATAGGCAATGACTTCGCTTGCCTTAAATCGAGTGGAAGAGAGTTCCACAACAAAGTAGCCCGGAATGTAAAAGAATTTGTATAAAATTTTGACTTTGATGATGGAACAGCTAGAAGAAAGTTTTGAGCGGACCTTGCTGATAGAAGATCAGTTCAAATATATTTATTTCTCTAAGATTACAAATCACTTAAGCGAGAAACAAACAATATTTTAGTAAGTATAGAAACATTAATTAAAAGTACATAATTCATTTATATGAGTATAACTTTTTGCATAACAAAAAGGATTATACGAGTATAGAATTCAATTTGTATGGCTCGGTACACTCGCGAGGGCGCGTGATTTGGTTCTTATTTTCATTCTGTTAAAGTTTACGCTTGGCAAATCTAATCAGTGAGATTTCGCAAGTGGATCGATCCATATCAACTACTTAGGTTAGAAACCTGTTAGAGTACAGCATAGCCGATGACGCACTGCAACATGCATTGAACCAGTGCTCGCTGCTGATATAAGGCGGCATGCATACTGGATAACATGTATTTACAATTTCTATTACCATTATATTATTATTTTAGACAGAATCGATTTCTGTGATCTTAATGTTACAAATAATTTCTATTAGCAGTAAATTTTACAATTATATTCATTTTAATATAGATAATAGAAATATATTTTAATTAAAATTACTATTTTATGGTTAGCTTAAGATGCTATAAATAGCTACCCAAAATGCATGTTATTTATTTATATTTGATTTTAAGCTTTAGAAACGATTATTAAATGTATACATTTGTACAATTATAGTTTTAATTTTAGTTTATTATTATTTTGTTATTTATTATATAACGCTTTTGAGATCTTATGCTAAATGGGGCCGTTTAGGATGTGGCACTTAAGTTTCTTTTTGAAAATAGACAATGACTTGGTATTCACTACATCCCTTGGCAAAGTATTATAAAATTTAGCACCTTCATAAACAATACGTTTCTTACCATAGTTTGATGTTCTTGGCATTCTTAGACAAATATGGTGGGCTCGTCTCAGTAGTAGTTTAGATATGTTTTTATTGTTGGCTTTAACTTTAAAATTAA
Organism: Hedya salicella; assembly: GCA_905404275.2. Lineage (NCBI taxonomy): Eukaryota > Metazoa > Arthropoda > Insecta > Lepidoptera > Tortricidae > Hedya > Hedya salicella. The sequence continues at coordinate 16,075,668 of FR990112.1, read as the reverse complement.
TTTGTGTGTGGATGCATGTGGAAAGTATTTTTCGTACAAGGACACATGTGTTATATTGGTAACTTTGATACTCATAATTTTTGTTTCCTTATATATTTTATCTGTAGATGTTAAGAAGTTGTAGTTAAACAGTAGTTTTATAAGCTTGTTTAGTGCTATTTGTACTGTTTTAAGGTTTGTTTTTGCAGCTGTTCCCCAGAGTTCAACTAGGTAGTCAATGTGAGGTTTTACTAAGCAGTTATATATTGTGTAGCGCACTTTTAAAGGGAAACACCTGACTATAGATCTTAAGGACCCCATGAGGCTTGATATTTTTGAGACAATTTACTCTAGGTGCGGTTTCCATGACAGCCGCTTGTCAAGTATAAGGCCAAGATACTTAATCTCGTCCACTTCGTTTAGTGTTTCACCATTTAAAACTAGGGGGGTGTGTTCCAATATTTTCTTATTTTTGGGAGCAAATATTATATAATCTGTCTTTGTCGCATTTATAGTTAGCAGATAACATTGGAACCACTTCTATAATAAGACTAAGTCCTCCTGTGCTTGCTTGACTACCATATCAATCGAGCTACCAAAGTAAAATAGGCAAGTGTCGTCAGCATATAAGGTGATGTGCCCTTGTAGGCGTATTTCATGGATGTTGTTAATGTAAATTAGGAAGAGCAGGGGTCCCAATCACGACCCCTGTGGCACGCCGCAAATAATGGTTTCTGGTTTACTGACATTGTGTTCTAGTTTGACAACCTGGCTACGATTAGATAGGTAAGATTTTAGCATTTGCAAAGCTATATCGGTTACCCCAATAGCAGCCAGCTTAGCAATTAGTAACGGGTGACTAACCGTATCGAACGCTTTTTTAAGGTCGATGTAAACGCCCAAGGCTATTTGTTTTTGATCTATTTTATTTTTAATTTCGGTAACAAGATCAATTGTTGCAGAGAAAGTATTAGATTTTGGTCTGAAACCATACTGTCTTTCAAAGAGAAAGTGTATATCGTTTAAATATTGTGTTAGGCGGGAATGTAAGATTTTTTCAAGTATTTTGGACAGCGTTGGGAGTACAGATATTGGACTGTAATTACTAGTGTCATGTTTATTGCCTGTTTTGTAAACCGGAGTCACTTTCGCAACTTTAAGTGTTTCTGGAAAGCATCCTTCCCTTAGGCATCGATTGATACATTTTGTCAGTGGCTCAGCTATCACATTTTTAATAAATTTAATTATCTTTGCGCTTATACCATCTATTCCGGCACTTGAATTTATTTTAAGGTTATTAATTATTTTTATGACTTCATTAGTACTAGTAGGCTTAAATTCGAGCAAACCAATATTATTTTTAGTTTGATTATCATTTATATTAATAGTACAATACGTTTATGGAATTTGGTTTGCCAAGTATACTCCTATGTTGGAAAAATATTGATTAAAGCCTCACAGATTTCTTGTCCGTCAGTGATATATTCTGTACCTATAAGTAGCCTTGAAGGGATCATACTGTCGTTTCGTCTATTATTATTTAAGTTGTTTATTAATTGCCACATTTTTTTGGGCTTGCCCTTGCACCCCTGAAATTCCTTGTGGTAGTAGTTGCTTTTCGTATTTTGGATTACTTCAAACACTTTGTTCCTTTCCCTCTTTAATGATTCTCTTAGCTCCTCGTTGTTTGGTTGAAGTTTGTGCTGCGTCCATAGTTCGTTTTTTTTGTTTACTTTAGCTATTATCGTTTTGTTGATCCAGTCCTTCCTGGAGGGGTTTAATATTTTGGTTTTAGTCCTTCTACTTTGTTTTAAGTAATCTCCAATGCAATCACAATCTATATATTTTATCTTATCGTAGAACTGGTCATATTCTATTGCTTCATATTTAATTTTCTCGGGAGGTAGTGGTTGGTATTGTTTAGCTTCTAGATATATTTGCTTGTGATCTGATAAGGCCGATTCTATGATGGCTAGATGGAAATTATGTTCTTTCAGGTTAGTAATGACGTGGTCTAATAGTGTTCTTGTGGTAGATGTCTCTCGGGTGCAGTACTCTGCCTGTATTTTATTTAATAAATCATATCCAATTTCAAGAAGCGTGCGTCTGTAATCTTTTGTAGGTTTTTCTTTACTAATTAAATCAAAATTAAAATCTCCAAAGATGATTGTGCGTTTTCTTTTTTGAATTATTTCCGAGAATGATTCGAGGAAGTTCTCTGTATTAGTTCGCTCCGGTTTATAGATAGCACCAATGTCCACAGACTGCTTGATTAGGTGAACCCATAAAAAATGAAGTCGTTTTCACATTTTTCCTCAACATATCGATGTCTCACATTGTTGTGCACATGATAGCTAAAACGTTCTTTGAGATAGCGGGGAGTCGCAGGATGAAAGAGTGTATTATAGTGAAATGGTTACGATTATTTTTCCATAAAAGGACAACTTTAGTGAGTGGTAGCTGTCAATTTGAAGTCTGTCAATAGCGACGCGACATTTGGATACATACGTGGCACTTTAGTAATCATAATAAAAAAAATACATGAAAATTAATGATGATATCTTTCAAACTAAGTTAGATTTACCTGGGGTTCATATAACATTACTTGGTCCTAATGACCTCAGATATACGCCGGCAAAATTATTTGGGTTCCTCACGAGATGCCCTGTATTTTTATTATTGAGAAGTTTTTGGCCAAGTTTCTCTGTGCCTATATGGAGCCATGGTCGTTCAGGGCTTCAGGGTAGACAGCTTCTCTGTACCTATATAGCACTGGAAGACTTTCGGCTGAATTTTAGACTATCAATTCAAATCAAATCATTTATTTGTTAAACATAGGTAAAACATAGGTCTAACAATTTTTTGGTATCACTATGCTGGGCCGTTAGGCATACAAATTTCACAAGTACCTAATTAATAAGGTGCAGGGAGGTTGTGCTCCATTAATTATAATGTAACAAAAAAAAACACTTATTTTATAGTACGCTTTTTCGTTTAATTAAATAATTTCCTTTTGAACTCGGCCATATTTTCAACATTTACAATATCTTCCGGACTGAGTAGACTAAGAATCTTTTTTACAAGCTTTTATTTAGTTCCATCTGTACTGTGTGTCTGTGTGTAATTAAACCTTTTAGTCATTTTCTCAACGAATCCAAAAAATCCTTAACACCCCCCCCCCCCCCCCCCCCCCGTCCATTACTGGAGCCGTTACGTTACTATGCGCCAACACAGTTACCTTATCATTTGTTACTCTTATTTACTAGTGGCTTAGTGAGCTGTAGACCTCGCTTAGTTTCGAAACGTTGAAAAATTTTAATAATTTTTGGGCCAAGCCAATACGGAGACGCTTCGCTCGCTCGGTCAATTACAATATGTATAAAGTTTACGAAAAGTTAGTAAACTATATTGACAAAAAGGTACTGATATAAACAAATAAGAGAATCAATTTCTGTTGGAAATGTAAAAAACTTTATATGACCGCCTTGAACACTTCTAATCTTACAGCTCCGAATGGAACAACCAACCATTTTTGAATAAGTATATAGTAGTCAAAAACTAATACATACATAATGTTTATAAAATTATTGAAAACCTTACAAACTTTATTACGCGTTTGAAGTTTTACTATCACAGCGGTCAGTGGTATAGATTGAGAGCGAAATAGGTACCTATCGATATACATGAGAGTAAAAATTTCGGGTCGGTAAAATACAATCATATTTCCTAAAATAGTGCAGGGTTGTAATTCTTTTTTAATCCTGTCACGATCTTTATTTAATATTACACCTGAATTGCAAAAATTACAGTAAATAAAATCACGTTTTCAGATTTAAATCGGATACGTAAAAACACAACACAAAAAAGACTAGAACAGAGATGACATTATTACACATTATTTTTTCTAGATTAATAGCCCTCGGCATCGACGAGTTCTGGCAGTACGCGGAACAGAACCCCGACATGTACAAAGTGCGGACCCAAACCACGCCCTACCGCTGGGGCCTGATCACCGCCGTACAGCTGGTCTGCAAACACATGCTGCCCTGGATGATGCCCAAGGCGCTGTTGAGTCACATACAGCACATCCGGAAGAGCAATGATGCCGATAACCCTATCAAAGTAAGTATAGCGCAGAAACTGGTCTGCAACCACATGCAACCCTGGATGCTGCTCACTAAGCCACATACAGCACATACGGAAGACCAAGGATGCTGACAACCCTATCAATGTAAGTATAGCGCAGGAACTGGTCTGCAACCAAATGCTACCCTGGATGCTGCCCACTGAGCCACATACAGCGCATCCGGAAGACCAAGGATGCTGACAACCCTATCAATGTAAGTATAGCGCAGGAACTGGTCTGCAACCACATGCTACCCTGGATGTTGCTCACTAAGCCACACACAGCACATCCGGAAGACCAAGGATGCCGATTACTTACGATAGATAGGTCTATTGATGCAAGCAATCGGTTGACCGATACCTCTAGAAAACTGCTGATCACTTTTTAAACAGTTGAACCGATTTTCTTGAACCGTAGATAAAAACATTCTCGATGAGGTCACCTTCCAAGCACTGAACGACATCAAAATTATCCGTTCAAGCGCTACGGTGCAGCAGACACATAGATACACGCGTCCAACTTATAACCCTCCTCTTTTTTCGTCGAGGGCTAAAAGTACCACCAAAGACATTTACAGTGTTCACAATACGTGAAGTTTTTTCTGTTAAAAAGTAAATGGACCTCGTGAAAGTCCTTAGAACTCGACCCTTAAAGTTCAACTCCAACAATGCTACTTCAAAACTTTTTTTTTTTTAGAAATTCTTCGAAAATCGCGAAGTGACACCAGTGAAGCACGTTCTGATGCCGTTCAACCCAAAACTGACGCTCTACGAGCAGCCCGAACACGAGATGCCGAGGATCTGGGTGCGGTATCTTGCGAAGAGCAGCAAGCGATTCCGGGTAAGCTTGACATTTCCATAAATTGTCATCATCAGTCGAAAGTTTTTGGATATAGGCCTCTTACAAAGAGCCATCTTGATTGACATTCCCTGCAGCAGACTTACATGACTTTCACCAGTTCATCAGTTCTCCTTAAGGGGGACACATCAATCTTTAGAATATGGTCTCACCGAAAGATCAGCGCTGGCTTTGGAACCAGCATTATGCTGAGGTGGAACCAATAGGGTAGTTTCCTGGGTACGACAGTTCGTCAGCTAGATTATCAAAAAATATTGGACACGTATTTTTTTTTGTCAATAAAAAAAGACAAAGATAAAACGCGTGAAAGTTTGGGAGTAGAGGCGCATGGCGTCATGGCGTGCGAAAAACGGTCGCCCGGCGTGACGTCACGGAGAACTTTAACGGGCTATATCTTCATATTTTCTTGTTTAATTGACAAAATAAAAAATACTTGGCAAATATTTTCTGATAATCTAACTGGTGGACTAATTATATTTTTATAGGACACGCCTATTCGGGGCATACTTAGTTGTAGTAAGTTATTTTTGTATTGCTTTAATTATGTATGCCCTCGAATAAATGTATTTTTTTTCTTTCTAATATCAACCTAAAGACATCTACTGCTGGACAAACATCCTATTCCAAGGACCTCTACAACGGCCGTCCATACACTGACCTCATGCAACGCTTTTCCGCGATCATGACCAGATCGTTGGTACATCTTGTTTGTGGCCTTCAACGCTGCATGTTCCTGTACAATCGCGACTCAATAACCTTTCTACCCCAACGGCTATGGGTTCTATAAGCAATGTGCCCCGCCCACTGCCACTTAAGTCTAGCAACTCTCTGAGCTATATCGACGACCTTGGTCCTTCTTAAGATATCAGTCTTTTTCCAAATTAGTGACATTTGGACAAGTGGCAATATATCGGGAAAACTCGTAAACCTAATAAATTATAAATACTAGAGAGACAACTGCCAAAAATGAGAGACCAATATAAAACTTAGCTATTTATTCGCATTTTCTTTCAGACCCACTACTACCGTCGCACGGGCCTGAACAAAATAACCGGGAACCCGCCGGCGGGCGTGCCTGTCACCCTAGGCGACGCCGTTCAACCCCCAACCAAGAATCCACTCCCCATCGATTTCAAGGACCCCCCCAATCGCCCCAAAAGTGCCTCACAAGACATCGCTCCCAAACCCACCCAAGACAAATATGACTTAGAAGTCATACCCACCACTACAACCACAGAAACTACGAATGTTCTGTATAGTGTTATACAAACCCCCGCAGGAGCGTACTTGATACCTCTATCCATGCTCACGAACACCGTCGACACTACCTCAACGCCGATATGCTCTTCGCAAATCCAAGAAACAGTAGCCAGCAACACGCCTGAACAAACCGCGCGTAACTTCACTGTGACCATACCGATTGCGCCAGTAAATCCTGTGGTCAATAGTGAATCAGTGCCAATGAACGCGGAAGATGGTGTGTTACTGATCGCACCAAGCGCACCAAACAGTGAACCGATCGTTGCACCAATTGTCACTTTCGACCATTGCGAGTGCTGTGTCAGGCTTAGGCGAATTATCAAACGACAGAGCTTAATAACGGAATACTTTTCAACACCAAAGCAGAAGAGCTGTCCGTGCAAAGAGAAAAGAAATGTAAAATATCCGAGAATTACAAAGAGATTCAGGCTGTTAGCGGAATATTATAAAAGCAAAACGGTTTATCCTTGGAGAAAACTGGTGGAACGGATGCACACTTTGGGAACCCATTTAAAGGCAGGGTGCCAATTTAAGGGGAATGATGTCTTGGTTGAGAATGTGAAATATGATGCAGACGATATAGGTATGTGTTTCACATATTTATTGAGTTTCATTTTATTGAATTGTTGTCCCGATTTCGTACGCTCCAATAAGTTGATGCAATGATTTGTTAAGTTTGATAGGTGTCAAGAAAAAAAAATCTTGAATCGTGAGTATGATAATAATTTAATTGAGACAATTTTGATAATGGCCTGTCGAACATTACTATTAATAGTACTTCCAAACTTATTGTAATTTAATATTTCGTAATTGAAATCTTAAAGTGGATAGGGATGCATGGCGGAAAAGAGGGGAGGCCTAAGCATAAAAAAAAAAACGAAATCTGCAAATATGTCTAATTTTATGATTTTAAGTTGAACTTCTATACTATTCTAAAGTAAATTTAAAGTTGTAAAAATGAAGTGTTTGTATGTGTCGTTGTGGCTTCATCACGCTAAATCCGCTAAACGTTCACGGAGGAGAAAAGTCAGAACCCTTGTTTTTTCCTTAGCGAAGTTGGATAAAAAGTATCCTATAACCATCTGTGGATGCACAGCTACCCGTGTACCAAAAATAGTAGTAATCCGTTCAGCCAATTTGGCGTGAGGAAGCCACAACGACACATACAAACACAAAAAATCTAAAAATAACATGTTTCGAGTGACCTCCAAATAGTCCGTTACAACAGTTTTTTTGAAAATTATCTTTAATGTACAGATTGTACGGTCAAGGAATTTAATTTGTCTACCCTTTCGTACCTTGTCATAGTGACAATGATATGGAATCTCTATCGGCTTTCATATTGATTTTGACTGTGACAAGGTATGGAATGGGATATAAATTAAATTCTTTGACTGTACAGACATTTCATATTTACAACTTTATAATAGTATTTGGTGTTCTTTAAATATTTTAAGTCACTTTCCTCCATTTCTATATTTAACCATTCGGATTGATTTGAAATTGAGTGTACACTGTACAGTCACCAGCATCAATATCTGCCATAACAAAGCGGGTGAAAATATCTGAAACGATCTAACGCCCCTAGAAATAGAGTCGTGTCAGATATTTATGTGCGCTTTGTTGTGGCAGATATTAATGCTATGATTTTATACATATATATTCAATGACAAAATACAATACCGTCGACAAAATGGCTGTTTTAACTCTAACGATAATGATACCAATATTGACTTATTTTACAGCCGCAGTAACATCATTCCAACTCAAACTAACAATCCGAACAATGGTAGTAAAGAACAGCTGGATGAAAAAAAAGCTCCACACGTGCCTAACTAGGTTCGACCCAGACAACGACAGCCCTTACAAAACCTTGTCCCAACTGGAGAGAATTCTAGAAACCGAGTGTTATGATATGTATAAAGAGTTCCTGGGCTTTATGACCATGGAGCAGGCTGATAAGATGGGGAAGTATTTGGATTATTTCAAGCAGGAGCATCTCAGGGATTTGATGAGGAAAGTTGAGGTAAGATATGAATGGAAACTCAAATACATCGAAATATAAATAAACTAGAAGGCGGCCGCAACTTCGTTCGCGGAGGAGAAAGAGTCATAACGCCCCTTTTTTTCTTCAGCGTAGTCGGGTAAAAAGTATCCTATAATCATCTAGAGGTTTGGGAGCAACTTTTGCTTATCAGGAACCCGTACTACACTTGCCTTAGAAGGCAAGGGGGCCTGGTTAGCTGAATGAAATTAAAATATGCCCGTACTAATGTAATATACGTTTTTAAAACATGTGAATCAGTTAGCGAGAATGAAAATAATTAACTAATCCGGGAAATCCGCATTCAATAAAAATAAATAATAATATATAACCACTCTTAATTAATAGCGCAAAGAAAAATACGATTGCTCTCGCACGTGTTCACACCAGGACTCGAACCCGGTACCTCTCGATTACGCGTCGATCGTGTCAACCCCTCCACGAGCGAGCACTGTGCCAAACGCCTCGAATTTATCCACCCGCTTTGACCCATGTACCTATTTTTTTTAAAGGTATTATACCCTTAGCGCCATCTATCAGAACAAGTATTACACCTGTTCTCATTCCGACTGTCCTTCCTTTACAGCAGTGTCAAGTCGAATGAAGAGATGGGCGCTATAGAAACACTCGTAATTAAGTTCTCCCGAGAAGTTTAGGTGAAATTGGCACTAACCATTCCGAGTTCTGATTATATTATATGCATATAATAAATAGGCATGATGAAGGGGTATGAAAATAAAAATTCTAATTAGTTAAAATAAAACAATTTAACGGATTATATCGCGTATATTATCTCATTAGTTCAAGCCTCAAGCCAGACGTGCCCCTCGTCTGATCTGGCCTAAACACGGAAGCGCGTCTTTTTGTGGCAGTTTTAGTTATTCTGCCACGAAATGTTGGAACAACATCCCACCCCCAATCCAAAATGCTTCCTCGGTTTTTGTATTTAAAAAACGTTTAAAAAACTATTTGTTAGACCAACAAATCAATCCAACATAGAATTTTCGTGTCCCGGGGTAGATCAGAATGAACCATAGGTTATGATTACTATTAGTTTGCTTCTATCTAAATTTGTTATTATTATAAGCGCAACCAAGCAGAGTACGTACCTACTATGTAAATTGTAGTTGTTAAGTTTATTTTGTTAATTGTGACCATAACGTGCAGTCCTGTTGCGCTTACTTTTCTGGATACACGTAATGCCAGCGTCAAATCACTCTTGGTGGTTTGGCATTTTGCTGAGTGGACTCCTTTTTCGCGCAACGCATTTTTTTTTCTCTTGTATGTGACGTATATTATCGCTGCGAAATAAATTATCTTTCTTTCTTTCTTAGTTTGTCAGTTAGATAACTAAAAAAATAAAAAAAAATACTAAGATAAATCGCATTAAAATTTTGGAGTGACGTGACGCAACATTTTGACTCAAGTGTACCGCGTTTATTTTTTCATTACGTGAGTAAAAAAAATACTTCCAATATTTTTTATTAATCTACATGACGGAATAATTATGAAATTGTTGTCGTCATTTTGTTACTACATATTTATATTCAATATATTATTAGATGGCCTAACCCAACTGTAAATAATGCTTGACGTCTTTGTAAACTAGAACCTGCTTAATTTTCACCTTTTTATAATAATCTGTAGAATACTATACATTCCAAAATTTACATTTTCATCCAATTTCATAATTTATTATTCACTACTGAAAGTAGCTGGCTGGTTTAGTAATAGCATTTTCACTCCTGCCTTGAAGATACCCAAATGATATTTTCAGGAATACACATATATCTGCGACCATAGTCACTTACCGCTAGGTGATACCAGAGACACTCGCTGGTCGGTTTACGAATAAAAAAAATTGTACCCTATTGGTAAAACTGTCCCAAGTAACACCACAAGCTGTATTAGAGCTTATACAGCTCTTATAACGTAAAACTGGCTGTATAATAGCTGTATAAGCCCTTATACAGCTTGTGTGCTACTTGGGTGTGGATATACTATGACAGAATTTTAAACTCCCACTCATTTCAGGAGCTAGTCCCACGCAAGGAGATCAGGCTCCACATCCTGACTCGCGTGCACCACACTCTCAAGACTCCCGACCTAAGCCCCTGTCAGATCTGCGCGAACATCTTAAACGCCGTAGCCCGGTACCCCGCGCTGGCTGAATACGTGTTCTCCCTGTTCCCGCACAGAAGGAACCCACGGTGAGTACCAGGCTATTACGTTTATACACTCGATACAAACGCATGGTGCTGCTTACATTTCCCGCACTAACTACTCATGGTTATCTATACTATTATAAAGTTGTAAAAATGAAATGTCTGTACAATGAAGATATTTTCAAAAAAAATATTGTAACGGACTATTTAGAGGTCACGAAAAAATATTTCATTTTTATTTTTTGTATGTTCGTAGTGGCTTCATCACGCAATATCGGCTAAATAGATTTCAACTATTTTTGGTACTTAGGTAGCTGAGTATCTCCAGATGGTTATAGCATGGACCAAATAAATATGGACTGACATTCTCCATACTAAAAAACGTTCACCGGAGCAAAGCCAAAATCCTGTATTATTTCTAGATGGCGCTAAAACTTGTCCTGGCTTATATCTAGATGGCGCTCATCCTGTCCTGATGACTAAAATAATATTGCTTACGGCGCCTCGTTGTCCCATAGAGGGTGTTGCCGAAACCACGCTGTGTAGCGTAGCGATTTTAATTTAAGTCACGAGATGGCGGTGTGGCCGCTGTACACCTACGTCACAGAATAAAAGTACACCGCGCGGTTTGTATGTGTGCGCGCCGTGTACGTACGCGGTCGGCCCGCATCACATGCAAACGACGACGAATGAATAAACATGACATGAATCGCCTGGGGCACGCTGTTGCCGTGTTTGGTTTGGAGTTCGGAGCCGCGATAAACATTGCCGCTCAGAAAAAACCGACCAAGTGCGAGTCGGGCTCGCGCACCGAGTGTTCCGTACAATCTTTCACTTACCTTCACATTTTATTACCCGGTTCCGGTAAAAATACTTTTACTGTTATGATAAGAAAGAACCAAGATGATTATGAATGGAGATCATTATGATGAAAAACTGTAGGACATTTTCGGACTCCGAATAACCGAATTTGCAATTTTATATGAACTTTGGCGCAGTCCGCGAAATAGCTGAAAACTCCTTCTTGAGTTTGAAAATTATTATATTTAAGTACTTATAGTTTTGTTTTAATTTTTTTTTCAATTACGTATATGAACCCTAATTTATAATACAATATCCTACGATGAATTCCAAAATTGTCGTTAACATTATAAAGTAATAAGTAGGTTGGTAGGTACATAAATTGTTAAAGTCGTGGTCTATCTGGCTGAAATTCATAGTAAAGTGTAGGGGCGGATCGTGAATTTGTGGGGCCTTAGGCACAGAATAGATAATGGCACAAGTACAGAAGGCTCACTACTTTGACCTTTACAAAAGCCGCTTTTTTCTTAGCAAAAACATTATGATTTATGGCCCTCTGACGTCGTTGACTTCCGCGCAAGCCAAACGGACACAACCTTAACGTTGGTTGTGTACGAACGGTGAAAATGAATTGGCTCACTCGCCGCGTCGCCGATAGTGAGGGCTGCCAACGACAAAAAATAAAATAATAATGTATTGCCCATTTATTTTTTGTATTCAATGTAGCGCAATAAATGTATATTCTTCATAAATTATTTCATTATTTATCTCTAAAATAATAAAAAGACAACAGACAGACAGACGCGACAGGGGACTTCGTTTTATAATATTTAGTGATTTGAACAGAAAGGTTGCATAAACATAGAAATAAAATACATGCTAAAGCTTTCATGAAGAATTAAGCTGCACGTTAGTAAAAACCGCATTAAAATCGGGCGTGTAGTTTCCAAGTTTATCGCAAACATACATACAGACAGACAGACGCGACGAGAGACTTTGTTTTATAATATTTAGTGATTTGAGCTTTTCGAGCAAGCAACGTATCATGAATATTTCGAATATACTATGAATAAGTCGTCTATAGGTTTACTATAGCGTGCATTAAAAATAATATTTAGTTTGTGTGATCAAAAACGATAAATTATTTATATAAAAATGAACAATAAATTATTTTATATCCTTCTGATGTGTCGAGAGAAAGAAAAAAGAGTGATTCGCATTTCTGTCATTCCTCCTGTAACCCGCTGAGATACAATATTTTTAGCTTTATTTTTAATCATTTAAGCACCAGTTATCTCATAATCTTCCCAAATAGTCCGTCTTTACACATTGAATGTGGCACGTTCACTTGCAACGTAAATCCAGAAAGCGAGAGCGTCTAGCGTGCGCGAGCGTTCCGAGGCAGAGCGTGGCAGCCACTGAATAGGCCCCTCAGGAGGGGCCGCCGGCATGTACTTGTAGCGACGAACGTAAATCGCGGAGTGAGCCGCGCCTGCCCTGGGCTAATACTGCTTAGTAAGTAAGTGGGCCCCACTTAATTGATTGAACTACTCTATTGTTCTTTTTAGTTCAATTGTCTTCAATGGGGGCTGGGGGCCCTTTGTATACTGGGGCCCTGGGCTGCAGCCCAAATAGCCTGTAAGTAGATCCGCCCCTGGTTAAGTGCCGCGCGGCACGCGCTACCTACCTGAAGTCAAAGAAAACGGTGTCCCGTTCCCGTGACGTATGGATATATACAGCGCGCGCGTGCCGCCACATTATCAATGGAATGTGCGAAAGAGGTAGGTACCTACACTCCAATCAACCAAGTGTAGTTCGCACAGTGTGGAATTTTGGTCGAATTTGGATCATCTTTTTTTATAGTTTTATAGATAACTCGTATAATAATAACTCCGAGGACAATTCCCTTAAAATATCTTGAATAGTTTTTGAGATATTTAGTTCTACGAAAAAATCATAGAAAAAGCTAATTTTTTTTAGGGTTCTTATATTTCATATCAAAATTGTTATGATACGATAAAAAACATACAATATTTCCTTACTGCTTATCAAATAAGTAGAAAACGATAAAAACGGATTTTTAACATTTTTTTTTATTCAATTATATCTCAAAAGCTAACCAAGATAGACATACGATACGAGATTTGTACTCGGAGCTTTAATATTTAACAGAGTCTTCTATAGAAACGCTATAAATGGATGATCCAAGCTCGGCCAAAATTCTTCCAAATAGATTTTTCTCAAACTAACATGCCATGAAATATGAACATTGTGTTCCGTATAATAGGCTCCGAAGTCTCACGTTTCGTTTGCGGCAAGACGGAGGTGCATAATGAGATTTTCTTTTGTTCAAATATTAATTTGTGACACTACATCTTGGCGCTCAGCAACAAAACAACCTTTACTTCAGTTGCATATGTTATGATTATAACATACTGCCACTACTAGGGCTCGCGATATCCGTGTTACACGCCCTCACGGACGCCAGTGTTCTTAATACCGCCGAGTTTAAGAAACCGAACGGAACGAACCCGGCGGATCGTTTACCCGCCTATACGTACTACACACAGCAACGTATCTTAATTACACGCGTTTCTTACCCGTCTCTGACGCTGACGGTTCGTGGCACAACGTACGGGCTATTGTTATTATTTATAAGGCCTCGTACGTTTTGAATGATATCGAGATTGTTTGAGATTTTAATTCATTTAAATAAAACTATTAGAAGTGCATATCTCATAAATATTTTATTTTTGTATCTGAATGTTTCTGTAACTAGATAAAATCCATATAAATTAATATATTTCGAGAATTTACGTAGTCATGGACGTTACAAACCAAAGACAATATGCGGTTTTAATTTTTAGGGTTCCGTAGCCAAAATGACAAAAACGGAACTCTTATAGTTCCGTCATGTCCGTCCGTATGTCACAGGCATTTTACTCAAAATCTACATGCCGTATATTGATGAAATTTGGAATATAGGTGTCATTGCCTTGCCTCAAAGTTGTCGACGAATACGTCTATCTAGGACAAACAATCCAGTTAGGCACGTCCAACTTTGAGAAAGAGATAAATTGACGGATCCAACTCGGATGGGCAGCGTTTGGGAAACTGCGAGCGTCTTCTCATCAGAGCTTGAAGATGAAAGTTTTCAACCAGTACATATATACTAGTGATGACCTACGGACCCGAGACGTGGTCTCTAACTATGGGCCTCTTAAGGAAGCTCAGAGTCACTCAACGAGCTATGGAAAGGACTATGCTCGGGATCTCTCTACGAAATCAAATCCGAAATGCGGAGATTCCTAGACAAACTAAGGTCACAGACATAGCAAACAGGGTATACAAACAAATATCAATGCGTGGCACATATTTCGATAATTATATTAAAAGTTATTTGAGGTTTTTAAAAAACATTTTTGATTAAAAGTCACCAGTGAGCTCGGTTCTCCATGCAAACGTAGTTACGCTCTCATTTTCAAACGACTAGCTAGTTTGCTCTGAAACTTTGCACTTAGAATAAGTTTAGGTATATGCAGGCCTGTAATTAGTTTATGTAGCTTCAGATACCATAGTAAAAAAAATACAGCGAATTTAAGTTTTTCATACAAAACTTGTTTTTGTTGTATTTCGTTTGTTTTATAAACTGCAGCCATATAAACTAGTTTCAGGCCTAGATATTCCTCATGTTATTGTGTATGTAGTCTCGTTACAATCCAACACGTAGTTTGAAATTAAGAAAGAAACCTTGTTTGTATGGGAAGGTGAAATTCGGCCGGGCTTACTGGGGACTCTTAAGTGAATATTCGTTGAAAGTATTTCTTAAGCTATATTTTTGTGATTATTTTCATATTTTTCGGACATACCATTTAGAAAATAAAGGGTGGAAGTCCCCACTTTATGCTACTTATGGAGCGATTATTTTCTCTTTTTTCTCCGAAAAACGAGATAGTGTCACACCCAGTAAATACATGAAACAGAGGCAGTACTTGCGCCCTTTGTGGCCCTCAAAACAAATTAGAAAAGCATACTGTAACCAAGACTATATTCTATACGATACAACTTTTATGCGCTTACCCAATGCATTTGAAATAGCATGAAATGAAAGGATCTGGGGATATTTTCCAGTTCCAATACGCACCCATAATTCGGCTAATTATGGCAATTGTGACACACATGCTACGGCAAGCACAACAACATCGGTATAAACCATTCGTATTATTATTTTAGTATGTTCTTGAGCTACATCACATATTGGAACTGCAAAAAATCGCCAGTTCCTTTCATGTCATGCTATTGCAAATGCATTGCAAAGTTGTCTCGTATAGGATATATAGTCTTCATTACAGTATGTTTTTCTAATTTATTTTCGGGACCGAACACGCGGAAACGGATCTTAAATACACGGACCTTAATTATCAGAAACCCGTGTCCGTACTACACGTACCTGGATACATGAACCGTCTACACGACACCCGTCGTAGACCTAGGGCACTAGCCACTACAACACTACAGCCCTAAAAAAACAGTACTTAAGCAGTGTTTGCGTTCAGTTCGTCCACATTCCCATTTTGTTCAAATCTTCATTTCATCGATGATTGGTATGGGGATGGGTTGGGATTGTCGACGAGATGGGAAGGTGCACAAGGATGAAAATGTGGACAAGTTGGGAACTACGAGATAGGAAATTGACAATTTGGGATTACTATGTGGACGTGTGGACATTATGGACGAATTGGAAACTGGACCAGTTGGATACTTGGACGAGATAGCAAATGGACAATTGCCTTCCAATTATCGATTGAAATGTGGACGAGTTGGGAACTTTGACGAGATAGGATGTAGACAGGTTGGGATGTGCACGAGTTGGGAACAGACAAGATATGAAATTGACAATTTGGTATAGGTATGTTGGCGGGTTGGAAACTGTACTATTTGGGGACGTAGACGAGATAGAAAGTAGACAATTTGGGATTGGTATGTATGAGGATTGTGGACGAGTTGGGAATATGGACAATTGGGGCTTAGTTTGTGGACGAGTTGGTAATGGGGACGAGATAGGAAGTAGGCAGTTTGGGATGCACACGAGTTGGGAATGTGGACATTTGGGACTTAGTATGTGTATGAGTTGTGAATGCGGACGAGATAGGATGTGGACAATTTTGGGATTGCTATGTGGACGAGTTCAAAAATGTGGAAATATTTGTTAGTTAGTATATTGCAAGCGGACTTATGATGATTGCGTTTGTCACGCGATACATAAATGATATTGATAAAGCATCAGTCTCTTTCGTACTCACATACTTGTCAGAAGGTGGCGGGTGCTTTGTCAATCTATCGCGTGATAAAGTCGACCATCATCTGGTAATATACAAACTTACAAACATAATAAATTAAGTTACTAATGAAACTAATTAAATTACCGCATAATTTATTATTTATTTTTCAATATTCTCAACTTTGCTAATGAGACATTATTTCTTTTTTTATTTTTACAATAAAAGAAAATTTTTGTAACAATCATTTGTTTTATAATATATTGTATGTGACCATCACATGAGAAATTGTATAATAAATCCCTTGCCTCACACTCCAAAAACTTAATTATCGCTGTATAAAGCCGTGACTTTAGCGCAGTACTATGGCATATACTATCAAAATGCGTGTTAAAACATTCAATTGACAAGTTAAGTAGTGTAACCAGGTTTTCACTAGGCATTTTAAGCTTGATGGACTTATCGCAGGAGTATGATTTAGAAAGAATCAACATTTGGTTTTCGTCTTCTAAATCTACATCTGTAATCAATTTTTCGCTACATATGTGACAGTTATTAAATTTGTTTAGGCACGATTTGGCGAGATAGCCAGCAAAATAGTTTAAAGAACATTGTTCTAAAGTGATGGGTGTTGTTGGTTCAGCGGAAGTGGAAGCCACAGCCATCTCGCTAACCTCATAGCTGTAAGACCCAGCGAGCGTGCTGCTGCAACTGGGTAAAACATCGTCTTCGCTACGAGTAAGTAGCGCGCTTGCTTGTTCTTCTGGTACATGAATGGGAGATGAAGGTTGATCAACGCATAAATCTACGAATTCATCGCCCTCTTCTTGGCAATTACTAGTTGCTGGGAGTTTTATTAGCGAGTTTATTAAATTGCTCCTAAATATTGTCCTTAGGAGCTTTGCTGTAGGGTTTCTGTTAGAACCACCTTTTTGTCGAAATCGAGAGAATAAATTTTCTATGACGTCTTGATTTAATTTGTTGGTCATTATATAAGTTATATATTTTTCCGTGCTTTCTTCATCAAATAATTGTAAAATTGCCTCGCAAGATTGGACAACCCCATCAAAACATGGAGGTCGGGTAAGTGTTCTCTTACATTGACCTGCTTTGTTCGTTTTATATGTAATTTTTTGTAGTGTTTGGAATGTAGTTTTACCATCAACTATTGCGCGTCTCACACATGTAGCGTATTTAGATAATGCATGCTTTTGTGGGTTTTTACTAAATTTGCTTCCACTATTCAGTCCATCAAACATATCATTTACGACTTTGATAAAGTTGGCAGTATTAACAGCGGTATCACTTTTTAACTCGCCAGTATGTTGTGCAGTTTTCATAGCAGCACACACAGAGTTACTAAAAATTTGAGTTGCGAGGCTCACTGTCATTTTTTGGAAGGCATTTGGGTTTAAATGACGGTCCGTAATTTTCGTAAGAGCCCGACTTTTTTGGGATTTTTTATCAATCTCATATGTGTGAATTACATCTTTAAATGACACTTCCCCTTCATTATTCAGAAAATTATTATTTAAAAAAATATTTCTGACATTCTTAATTAAATGTGGGACATCAAATATTGCGAATATTTTTCGACCATTTACATAAAAATACGGGTTAGTACTAGATGACCCTAAACTTTTAAATATTTTTTGGTTTGTGGACATTTGGTCGCACACCACAGCTTTAGGTAACAATCCATGATCGAATAATTTATTTATCGTGGCATTTAAAAGCATTTGTAAATTTTCTGCCTTTACATTTGTGGGGGATAAAAAATAAGCCAAGGGCAATTTCCATTTTTTGTATAAGCCCCTTGCGACAAATACTAAAGCGTATTTAGCTAATTTACTGGTCCGGCGACCGCCACCCAAATCTTCAAAACCTTCAATTAAGTCTTTTTTTTTTGAATATTCCAAATCTGTCATAATAGACATTTCGTCAAAACAAACTACGCAAGCTTTATCTTTAAAACTCAAATTTTCGATTTTTTTCGCAATTTGTCGAAAAACTTCATGATTGAGTCCAGGGGCACAACTTGACTTTGAAAGCCAAGATCTGATGGTTGACGGTGCCGCAAGTACTACACCTTGCCTCCTTAAAAAATAATATGCTGAAGGCGACTTATAAAACAAGGATAAACACAAGTTTTTCTCTTCTTTCGTCCATTTTTTCTTTTCATTTTTTTTCCTTAATTGCATCAATGATAGCGTCTTTGACACCTCACTTTGAAAAACTCCTTCTTTACTATGCAGTCGCTTGGATTTCGCCAGAAGTCTTCGTATATGGGCTCGTTGCGCCGTATTTTTTTTTAATAGTTTGGAGGCTACACGTTTTAAATATGTCCTTTTTGGTGTATCTTCAACATTTTCCTCAAATAAACATTTTCTCGAGAGCCTTTTCATAGGTCCTTCATACAAGCACTTCCTTGATAGTCGAGTTGGTGTTGCCTTTAAAAATGGTACCTCGAACGAACAAGAAGGGGTAGGTGACGGTGTTGGATTTCTGTCTCCTGATACCGTTTCCACTCGTCTTCTATAGAATATTGTTGGTGTTTTAACTTTTAAAACTTCCGGAGACATATTATTCACATCTGAAATACAAAGAACTGAATGTAGAGTAATCAAAAGCATTTATCAACCGTAATATACATATTTCGAAGTTACATATAAGGAGTTATATTACAGTTCACCTGTAAATTGTTTATTTCTAGTTTATGTTACAACTTTTATAAACATGATGTCTTATAGAGATATCTAGAATTCTATTATGTAAAGTAATGATTTAGTCTATTTTCATGATATTGCTTAAATTAAAGACAGACCTTTTTTATGATTAATTTATTATAATTAATAAAAAGAAAACATCTTAATTATTCTAAAGTGACATCTGGTGAGTTGAAATGTTTTGCGCTCATACAAATGGCATGTAAACAAATTTTAAACTTTACTTTTCCTATATCATAATATTCTTAAGATTTTAATAACAGGTTACTGGTATAGAGAAAACATCTTAATTGAAAGCGGCAAAGTCGGACCTTCTGTCTGGGAATAAGGAATGACACATATTATCATTATCATATTGATTCCATACATTCACGGTATCATAAAAAGTATCCTATGTTCATTCCTGGTATACAGATTACAGATTTATTATATATATATATAAATTATATATTATATAAATTAGCTTGGTGACAACGTGTTGATGCGGTGACAGGTTGCCCGTATCTTCGTACGTGAGGGTGTGCGGGGAGGGTATCGTATCACGGGTCTTTAACAGGCTATATCTTCATCATGTTTTGTTTGATTGACAAAAGAATATGTGTCCAATATTTTCTGATAATCTAACTGACAGACTAAGGATATTCTTTTAGGACACAAGCCTATTTTAACAAGTGACAGTACGGTACTCTTTTTGGTGGTTGTAATTTTTCAAAATTTAACTTGGTTGTTTGTATTGATATTTATGACCTTCTATTTGTCTATGTAAATTTGGTAAATGGTAGGACAGATATTTATGTGCCGCTATGTTTCCAAATATTTGAAAAACAAAACATTTTGCAGATATTTATATGCTGCCACTTGTTTAAATGTTTGTTGTTAGGATGTAGAAAAATGAGATGGACACAAGACTACTTTTCATTCCGATGGAACAAGTAGTTTACTTTCCCCATGTGCAAGGTGATAAAGAAATGTTAATAAGTAAAATGCTATGCTGGCTAATACAGACATACAATATGATCATGATCATAATACTTATTACTGTAAATGTGTTCAAAATGATTTATTATATGCAAAACAGCAGTACAGCTTATATAGGAGTTTGAAAATACCGTAGCCAAAATGAAGAAGAAAGATTTCTTAAATACCTGTTTCCATTTCCTCATGAGCACTTGCAGTGGCAGAAGTTGTCTCTTGAATACAAGCACATTCAAAATGAATTGGAATGGCAGGACCAATTAATCTATTCCTTACTCCTCGATGGATACTGGTTTCATGAAAATGTGCAGAGCATATGTACCGGCGGGCCAGCTCATTATCTGTTAATGAGTCTAAGGAAATGTTTCCTACAAAGAAAAATACATGCATTTATAACATAATACAATATTTGCAAGCTTATTTACTACATATTCAGTGATTATCATAGTTATCTTAAAGAAAAACTTGTTCTCCAGGGCTCGAAAAACATTATTCCCTTCATACAAAATAACCACTTGGTCCATGCTATTAGTTTATTTTATTAAAATCCTAGCACTTGTTACCAAACATATTTGCCTTCTCCTAAATACAGTTTTAAAACATTCCAGAAATAGTGTGTATTTTAGAAGATTTATAAATACTGGCTCCAAGGCCTGTCATTCTCTTCTATGCTGAGACACAAAATATTGTTTCTTATTTTTATCTTTACTGGTACTGGTCTATGGCAATAGCGATGATAATAGTATGTTTAATGTGCCTGAATCGCAATCTGAATGGGGGAAACTAACCAAATCTATATTAGGTAAATAATATACTGCCAACATCAAAGTATGATCCAGCCCTGCTGTTACATAATATGCCATGGGCTTGGGACAATTCAAATAAGACATTATAAACAAAACAATCTGAACAGTCAATCGGTATCATTTCTGGAAAAAATATTAGCATGGTGTTTGTTTTCTACTTGTAAAAATAACTGGCGTTAAGAACATACCTGAATTTCGAATCCAAAGTATTAGGCGGGCCTTGTCTTGTACAGGAAAGCGAAACATTGAAACGTCGAAACTTGTATTATCACAATTGTGATAAGCACATTTAGTGCACGACATCTTACACAGTAATCCAAACACAAGCTTTTTCGGAATCCAAATTCGGTCGGGGGTCACAGGTAATGCGTTATCAAAGTCCGGTAGGCAAAAGGTGTCGTTATAAAATCTGATAAAACCACGAATAAGGACAAAAGGTGTCGTTATAAAATCTGATAAAACCAAGAAAAGTTACTGTTAACGGTAAAGCAAACGAACTTCAAACTCAAACAATAAAATAAATACGTAAAGGTCGTCAAGAAAACAAAAATAATTTCCATTTCACGTGTGCTTGTTACTTATTCTACTATGCTTATCTGATATTAGCGATCTAGTACACTAAAATATTAATCATTAAAAAAATATTTCAAAGAAATAAGTTAAGATAGTATTATATCTCGTTATACCATTATAACTCATTTTTATTCGTAATCACAAATAATATCATTCAACATAAGGTGACTCGAGTTTTTGCGCAAATTGGGACGTCAAAAGACTAGAGTCTGTCGAGATTTATAACGCCACCTAGACTTTACATTCTACAACACTACGTAAGCTACTAAACTCACGAAGAAGCCTAAGGAGTTGAACATTATTACCACCAAACTACATTGGGCCTATGTCGCCACTGAAATTCGTTTCGATTGTGTATTGATACGTTTAGTGACATCTAGTTACCCTTGCCGTACCAAACCACGGCGAACGCTTCTTTGTTGGAAATTGTCAGTCCATATTTATTTGGTCCATGGTTATAGCATACTTCTTACCCGACTACGCTGAAGAAAAAAAAGAGGGGTTATGACTTTCTCTCCTCCGCGAACGAAGTTTTTATGTAACTAAAAGGCGCCAGCAACTTCGTTCGCGGTGGAGGCAAATATCATTACACTCTTTTATTGCTTCAGCATAATCAGATCAAAATATCCTATAACCATCCGTGGATACCTAGCTACCCGTGTACCAAAAATATTTGAAAAACGACACATACAAACATTCAAAAAATCCAAAAAAAAATTTTTTCGATTGTGTGTCCATCAAATAGTCCGTTACCATATTTTTTTAGATATATCTGCAATGTACAGACATTTCATTTTACAACTTTATAATAGTATAGATTATTTTATCATAATTTGTATATTAGTCTGTACCTAAAAACAAATTTAATGACCGCAGGAAACAATTGGAAGGCTGGGCACAAGTGGTCGTCGTGGTCTTTAGGGAGGCCTTTGTCCATTACGTCCTTTGACTGATATGATGACAAATTCCACTTGGTCAACGATTGCTGTCCAATAGTTCAATTAAATATTCTCTCTCTTTGTGAACTCATTCGTTCAATAGGGATGACTAAATATTAAAAATTAGTTCAGCATGTAGATTAATAAAAAATATTGGATACGATTTTTTTCTTTTTTTACATTATCGGAAAATAAAGGCGATACATTGAGTCAAAATGACGTCACTCCTAAGTACAAATTTTACTACGCTGCCTAAATACGCAGATTGAGAGAAGCAATCAAAGCGGCGGGATGAGCTTCGAGCTGGTGTCCTGTTTCACCGGGACAACGCACCTCCTCACAGGGTCGGTGTTGCCATGGCTGCCACCCGTGATGCAGGGTTTGAATGAGGGTTTTCTAAAATGGAAATATCACTAGTTGGCGCCACCATGACGTAAGGCCTAACTGACAAGATGTGTCAACATCCACCAATCACAGCACAAGATTTTGACACTTCTTGTCAGTTAGACCTTACGTCACGGTAGCGCCAACTGATCATATTACCAGTGCCAACTGGCCATTATTTTTAGAAAAAGAAAACCCTCATTGCTGGAACACGACCCATATTCGGCAGATCTAGCCCCCAGCTTTTGTCTCTTTCCACCGCTGAGTAAGTTCTTAGAGGCAACAAATTTTCGGACGTTTGCGTTATATTGGCTGCTGTGGAGGCATTTTGAAAGGGTCAAGAAATAGTAGATTGTTTGACAAGGTGCTAAAATAAGCCATTATAACACGAAGTGATTATTTAGGCGAGCTCACGAAGTGAGCGAGGATAAATGTCTGAGTGTCATAATGGCTTTTAGCCACGTGTTAAACACTGCTTTTCACTTCGACTGCGAGAAAATAAAAAAAAGACTACATTAAAATTGTATATTTCATGAATAGCTAAAGTTTGAGCAATTGTATCAGAAAGTTTGGCCAATCTGATCAGGTTGGTTTGTTTGTTTTTAATTATTCGTAAGGAGTATGTAGCTGGCCGCAAGTTTTTTTTTTCAGTGTCATAGAAATTTGTATGGGATTATATGGCTTTCTTTTAAACTCTAGGGGCTAAATGTACTATTTTAGTCTCGCTTCGCGAAGCTAATATGACGGTACTTTTTGAGCAGGAGAAGAAAAAATATATTTTTAAAACGAAAACGTCTAACGAGAAGATTTCTTGCTAGATAGATATTTTTTCTTACATTTAATGTGTCTTTTATACTGATCATCATTACTTTTAGGTAACCCCTCATACCATACATAAAACGATCTATTTCAATGCAACTACTAATTTTATTTTTTGCAGAACAATGACATCCACGCCATTTGTTGAAATGCCAAAGGCAGTTACAGAGGGAATAGAAAAAACAATAGTGATGACCTCTGATGCGCCTGCCAAAGACAATAAAGAAGATCAGCGTACTGAAGCCACAGATAACATACAGGTCACTGCTGGCCAAACCGTAAATATTGAAGACCAGAGTGTCGAACCATTAGCTACTGATGACTTACAGAATGCGACCGTGGACAGGATAACCACAGAAAATATAGAGGACGAGTCTGTGATTGATGAAACGCAAGAAACAGTGGACTACGAAGCAGATCATTCAGCCAGGTACAGGTTAAAAGTCCCCGGCAAGCTTGTCGGAATTTCACCTTCCCACAAACGGAGTTCTGTTCTCATTTTAAAACTACGTGTTGGATTGTAATGACACTTTGCATATACAATGGCATGAGGTATATCTAGGCTTGTAATTAGTTTATATGGCTCCAATTTATAAAACAAACGAAATACAGGAAAAACAAGTTTTGTATGAAAAACTTAAATTCACTGTATAATTTTTACTATGGTATCTGAAGCTACATAAACTAATTACAAGCCTGCATATACCTTAACGTATTCTAAGTACAAAGTTTCAAAGTCGTGTTAAAATGAGAGCGTAACTACGTTTGTATGGAGAACCGAGCTTACTGGGAACTCTTAAAGGCCAATCTTTAGCGTTTTACGGCGTTTATTTTTTGTTATTGTCGTTTCAGCAAATATCTTTAAAATAAATGATATTCGGAATTAACTTTTTATGAAACCGAAAGACAGTCTCGAGGCTGAGCTTATTTTGGTTGAAGTTACCACGTCTTGTCTTTCCGTAGCGACGATAATCGCGAGACAACAATGACTATACAACGGCGCGATCAAAACATTCGGAGATTCGCCCTTAAATATTTTTGTCAAGTTTTTTTTTGCGATTAACTGTTATTGTTGACTGTACTATTTGGACATCCATCACTACTCGTCGAGACGATTCTAAAAAGCCCAAACTCGGTAGGATTGCGTGATAGCCCTTCGGCTCCATAATCAGATCAACTCGATGGAATCATAACATTGCAATGTCACCGAATTTGCATATTTTATTCCAAATTTTATCTCATATGTGCAAGATAAAATAATTAAAGCTTGTAAAAATATTAAAGGTAATGAGAATATGGATATTCACTATTATTAACTTTTTGGTCGCGTTTCTATCACGCATTTTCTATAATAGAACAAACTGCCACAGCTAAATGTGATTTTTGTATTAAAAAAAAACCTCTATCCCGGATAATGCAGGGCCCCGAGGGAAAAGCAAAATACAATTGCAACGCAGGCAAAGCCGTGGGTAAAACCCATGTTATTTTAATTTGATAACTGGTTTAGACATGCATAGCTTTCATACTTTATTAATTGTATGTTTTATTTCAGTGACGACGAAGAAAGTTCAAATAATTTAACAATTGTTGAAGAGCCTGAAGAAACAAACCAAATCAGAAACAGCAATGTCAAAAATGTAAGAATTTTTAAACTTCGGCATTTTATTTCTATTACGCAGACTAAAAATCATGACTACCAAAATGCACTAATTTCTTTTAACCTAATTTTTCCTATCTTGACTATTATGTTCTCGCGTCATGTCGTGTGTTGACACATTTAAACCTTTAAAATTATCAATTGAAAAGAAAAAAATATCTGGTAACACTAAACTTCTGTAACTCAATATTTGTTTTCAGGAGAATCCGGGATCAGAAAACGAGATGGAGACGTCTGACCTAATAATTATCACTAAGAGAGAAGTTGAGGACAATTATGAATCAGACATGTCGACAATGATTATGTCAGAGGATGATATAGTTAAGGCCGAACCCGCTGAATGGAACAGAAATGAAGACAAACTAGTACTAAAAGTATTACAGAACTGTTTGACTCCGGAGGAGATGAAGGATAAGACTATTCTAGAAATAATTGAACAAAAAAAGGTTCTTCAGTTAGCAGCAGAAAGCCTGCCTGATAAGTCTTTGGATGATGTTAGGGAACGAATGTTATATTTGTTAGAATTCCTGGTGAATGAACAATGACCGGTTGTTGCTAATTATAATGTTTAATTTTTTTGCATTGTTTTATTCTATTGGAGTGGCTGTTTGGTACGCGAATTAATTTCCCTTACTGTACATAGCTCTACTTTACACAAACGGGTCTAGTCGCCCCGTCCGAGAAAGGAATTAGGATATATATACATATATCCTAATTCCCATCCCATGAATGATCAATATCAGATTATCACTGAACCTAGCGATTATTACTTACACCTAAATACGGTAGTACCGATAAGAAGAGTTAAGATTTTAGCAGTCTTATGTAATTGATTAGTCTGTATGTTTCATCGTAGTGCTGAAACTGCTCATTTCATTCATAACGGGCATGCAGATACCCTTTGAAGTGAACCATACCCCTGAAAATAATCACAGTTTAATTTTGACTAGTGTTTATATTCTCTGTTGGCACCGGTTTGAGCTATCTGACGACTTAATATGCCAGGTTCAATGTTCTACGACGCTGATATATTCCCCATCGGCGTCTATAACCATAGGGTTACGTTATTTTATCGAAATTTTCCAGATGCAACTTTTTTTTTTAGTTTAATAACAGCGCCGGCAAATATCAACAGTCTTCATTTCTGAACGCATCCCAAATGTCAATGTCAATTGTCAAACTTATCGGATTTTCGCTCATATTATTCTGTGTACTGTACTCAGTATCAGTATCATCATTTCACGTCACTTCACCTGCGTATATATCGAGTATATTTTGTGGCAAATAAATATTAATTAAGCTTCGCCATGGCTCGCAACAGCAATGAAAATCAAGATGACGACATAGATCCATCTACCGTGGCTTCCAACGTGAAAAATTCCTTCAAACAGGTAGGTAATTGGCAAAATCCGATGAAGTGTAACATCTCGGTAAACTATCTGAAACTCGTTTTTCTTGCTGTTCCAGTATCTCATAGACGTTGAAAAACAAAAATATAATAGAAGATCTTGCCGTTTATTCAGAATTCAATGAATACAACTATTTTACTCGAGTATTATCAACAACTTTGTTATAAATATACACATACTATATTAGTACTAACGTATCGTAATTTTCTGAATATCACTTAAATTTTTCAGTCTTATTATTAGTAGCCAGTTGTTTACCTCTGATATTGTAACTCTCATGTATATTTGAGGTGTGGAATAAATAGTATTTGTATTGTATTTAACCTCCTAGATCAATATGACATTGACTAAATTTTTAATAATTTATAGGATGTAATAAAAGAGCTACTCAACAGCTCTTTTGAAGACAACAAGACAAAACTGGGCAATGATGCATTGTCTCTAGTGGTGGAGGTGGCCAAGTGCCTGGTGACAGAGACCTGTCTGCGAGCCTCCACTCAGGCGCTGCGAGAATCATGTGATAAAGTCGACATTGAGCATGTTGAAAAGTGCCTACCACAGTTGGTAAGAGTTCTATGATTCAGATGTATATCAATAAACCAGTTGTTCCAATAAAGAAGAACACTTAAATTGTTCTTAGTCAAATCAAAGCCCGTTTAGCTGACTGTTTCAAAAACAGTGGAATAAGATGTTCAAGTTAAATTAATTT
The DNA here is from genome assembly GCA_905404275.2 of Hedya salicella. Classification (NCBI taxonomy): domain Eukaryota; kingdom Metazoa; phylum Arthropoda; class Insecta; order Lepidoptera; family Tortricidae; genus Hedya; species Hedya salicella. The sequence continues at coordinate 16,048,160 of FR990112.1, read as the reverse complement.
GAGCTGGGCAAGCTGTTAGTGTTAATATTGCTCTACACATGGGACTGCAGTCAATCTGACTTTATTTCTTCATTTGATGATTCTTATTTTATCTCACATACAATAAATTTTGAAAAATTTAACTTTTTGTGACACATGTTTATTATTGCCAACTGTACTTTTCTTGGAACATCCATCAACTAGGTACTCACAGAGACAATTCTAAAGATTGTGCTCAGAGTCATTATCAGAGTTCCTGTGACCACCATCTGGCTCCATCATCAGATCAGCTTGATAGTATTAGCATTGTCACTGAACTTTCATAAGTGTGCCAAATTTGAGCTCAATCCAAATCCGGGAAGTAGATCAAATTTAACTTGCAAGATTTGTTTACATAGTTGCCTACATCCTTCCTGTCTTAGTTACAGGTGGACCTAATAAAAGCGTGGTAAAAGGATTCTTTGACTAGTGCAATTTCTAGACAATTTGAATGAGGTTCAAAACTTAGTGTCAATAGTTAATGTATATGACAAGCCAGTCGTTTTCATTTTATTGATGTCATATCGTTATTAGATATGTTGACGCTTGATAGGAGAAATGGAATAATAAACACTTTGGTGACAGTTATATATGCATGTAATAAGGTGTATAACTCAATGTCTCGGAAATGTTGCTAATCCAATTTCTCCTTTCAAAGATCAACATACAATTATACATGAATATATTTTGAGATTGATTTGTTTTATTACAGATGCTAGACTTTCCTTAAGCAACCAAATCCTCCAAAGAAACTCTTCAATGTAATCTTTAGCTGGACTTATTTCGAGGATTGAGGCCTTACCAAGATAATAATTTATGAACTGCAACTTTCTGATCTGCGGTTTGACTGAACCACTGAGAAGGGTATTTCCAAACATGCCCACATATTTTTAATATTTCTGCAATTTTATTGAGTATGAAACTTAGTCATGAAGCTCTCTTATGTGGAAGAGTGGATCTGTTAGTTTAAATTGGCAGTGAGACAGAAAAGTATTTAAGACATTCCTTGCCAATGCCTTGGTGTGTTCATGGACAGTATACAAGCTTGTATGTGGGCTAGTGAAAGTGACACAGAAAGGAGGATATAAAGCGTTACTCAAAAAGTCAATGCAATATGTATGCCAGATCTTGTCTAATATAATCGTAATTCCAAAACTGACTTCCAATCTCCATTTTAAATATGGCGTGTAATATTAAGTGTAAGTAGAACACTAAGTTTAGTTTACAAGCTATTTGTTTAAAATGTTTAACTGTCAGTAAGATAATATGCAGAAGTAATCTATGTCATTCCAAATAAAGTATGATTAAATATGTAATTGTTATTTATTTAAATAAATTTCTTCAATAAAGTATATATATTCCAAGTCATGTGTAGTGAGCTCGTTTGAGAATGTCAAGGTAATACCAAATATAGCTCTTATGGAATTTTAACAAGCAATAAATGTCATTTTCACTATTCTGTCTAATTATTTAACTAGGTGTTTCGTCAGGGAGGAGAAAAAAAAACAACTCTTTTTCTTTTAAGTGTTGTCTGCTACAAAGTATCCTTTAACCATCTGCGGATGACCCGAGTACCAAAAATGGTTGAAATCCGTTTTGACCTGATGAAGCCGTAAAGACTTACAAATATACCAAAAAAAAGTAAGTATTTAGTGATCTTCAAATGGTAGATGTCACTTTTTTATATTTTGAATGACAGACATTTAATTTTTACAATTTTTAATAGTAGAGATGATTCCACTGCTTCTACTTCTTATTCAGAAAAACAAGAAAAAATTATTCACCACACCAAGAAAAAAGCAGATTTGCTTCAAACAGTAACGTCCATAGTTACCACAGGGGCTCATCACGGGGGCCACGAGAATCTTAAACGACATTTATGATTTCAGTCAATCGAGGTCGAGCTCAAATAAAGAGGGAATTATTCCCCCCCCCCCCCCCCCCCCCTCATTCTTGAGTGCCCGAGGCCCCCCCATAATTGAGTGCACAAGGGCCCCAGTACGTATTAAAAAGAGAATAGCTAAGATCACTCGATCAAAAGCCTCATTCAGACATACAAAACGAAATCAGTTCATCCGTTTAGGAGCAACGATGCCATACGCCGGTATGTATCTGTGTCGGCCTGTTGCATCGTAGCTCTTAAAATGATACACCGATTTTGATTTAGTTTTATATTTGAAAGGCGACTCGATCAAATTCTTAACTCACTAAGAAATTTCGTTCATCCGTTTCAAAATTTACGAATTAACTAGTAGCGCTTCACCCCTCGTATTCGATGTCAAAAATATGCCAATCAAAATGAAATTTAACGTACAATTTAATTGCTTTGCATGGATCCGTGTCTAAGCATACGAGGGTTAAGGGCCTATACACACCGCGTTTGTTAAACGCACCGTTGACGCGCGTTTCTATCGATACGCACGCGAGTCAGTAAGCAGCTTTATGGAATGAAACGCGGTGCGCCTATACTCAACGCAAAACTGGCGACCGATATCATAATGTTATCTCTTTCACACCTGCTATGATCACGCAAGCGTGAAAAAGATAGCATTATGATCTCATCGCCAGTTTGTTTTGCGTTGAGTATAGACTAAGGGATAGGACTGAGTCACAATCATAATTTGAAAAAAAAAGGTGTCATTTTCTACAAAATTTATTATACAAAGTAGGTCTGTTCTATACATTTCCCTACTCATTACAATGTAAATAACATTGTATCCGCTCACATATCTCGACATATAACTAAGAGGAAAATGGTGCATAATTATTCTAATTACATACATAAATATCTATTTCGAGGCATTTGGAACTGCTACGTTATTGTCTAACGCTAAGTGAACTTCAATTAGTTTTCATTATAAAAAATAATTTTATAGGCGGATGTTGACATAACATTTGACCGTTGAATTTTGTAAATAACTCTTAAGGTGATCGTAGCCGCCCAGATGTAGCAGCAGCAAGCGACATATCGCCGCGACACCACTGGTTTCTGTGTATTTCCATGAAATATATTTCGTAGCCAACGCGTCCCTTCCATACATTGTCATAGACCAGAAATGTCGCGACCACTTCGTCTACCGCTGTTACATGTAGTCGGCTACGAAGCTGTACCTTTAGAGTTATTTCGTAAGAAAGAAGGAAGATAAGTAATTTTTCTGTTCAGCGCGTTTTCTATCATCACGTCATGCCCTCATCGCCAATGATAATAAATATTCCACGACCATAATCCGCGAGGAAATTCTAATACGCCTACTGATACTGAAAACCCACTTGTTTTTTATCATAAAACTTCGTTGACGAGAGGGCACTTCAAGTCATCATGTGACGACAATGGCAGTGAAAAGGTTGAAAAAATATATACATATATCTTTTTGGATTTATAATGTTTTTTCTTCCTTCTTTCTTTCTGATGTCTTTCACCTTAAGTTTCATTATTACACAACAACTGTGTCTTTAAAAACGGTGGCAGTGTAGCTTGCGTTTTAATATTAAAAGAATAGCATAACATTAATTTTCATGCGTGTTTAGATCGGCCAGTCCATTTACTGATTATTTATTTATTTTATCCATTTCTCGAACTATACATACAAATATCGTATAATATTTCTAAGTATTTATATCATTTCGATCAACTGGTCAACGATACAGCTTGAAATTATACATCAACTTTTTAACTGAACATCTTTTCAATACTTTACTAGGAATTTTAGAATACAATTATCAACAAATATTTGGCTTTAAAAGTCAATTCGTCGCCTCGTCAATTCCTAATTTTGAGATCAATATCAGTTATCAAATCAATCGATCATACATGTAGAAAGACACCATCAAGTCAAGTTATAAAAACCTAAAAAGGTTTATCTTTGTGTTTGTTACGTGTTGAACCTCTCCTTTGGTTTCATATAAGTTAAGGAAAAATTTCCCACAACAACACATGAGGTCAATCGGGACAAATGCGACTATGGGACAAATGCGTTTTTTAAAATTAATTAAATTAGAATTAGTTTATTTCAAGTTACCACAGACACACTTTTGACAATAATAACGCGTCATTTTACAACTATTCCTGCTCTCTTTTTATAGTTATACTGCCAAATTTTAGGAAGGGAGGGTATAGGTCGTTTCAGTGTTTGGGTTTTAAGAAATCGTTAAATGACGCATTTGCCCATAGTCGCAATGGCCCCGGTTGACCTAACAACCCTTCTTCTGTATCCAGTTTGATGTAATCCTAATTATAAATAACTACGGCCAGTTTTCCGTAGTCAAAGTATTAAAATCTTGCTAAGATTTAGCTACCATCATACTTGGTTATGGTTAAATTTTAACCAGGATTTATACAAAATTTTGCCACCCAATATCTCAGTAAACTACCAAAATATTCACGAAGACATTTTTCGAAGAGTAGTCAATAGTAACTTTACCTACTTTTATTCCAAAGTCCAAAAATCAATGCAAAAATATAGCACTCGAAAAAAAGAAATATTTAAAATTAAGGACTTGTACGAACCTTTTGACCGCCAAGTAGCAAAGCAATACGGCGTGATCCGGACGCCACAGCAATAAAAAAAATAGTGATTGCAGAATGAGGTAATGCAATTATATTTGGAGTTTTTGAAGCATGAAATGTGGTCGCCATTATGCCGACGCTGGCGTCCGTGGCACAATGTTTCGATGACGGGATTTGCCGACTGTGGTGCTCAAAAGGTTAAAAGTATGTATTATAGACAAAGATCGAAAACGACCATCACCCTTCCGTTTGCGTATGTCAGTTACCAATATGAAATGACCCCTCACTGCGTACATTTTGCTTAGGAGCAGGGCTCTGTTAACACTGAATGTTTATTTTAATTAATCCTTGTCTCTTTTTATTTTAAATTAAATTTAAACTTACACGATCTTCACTCACTACTAACGCTTAACTAGGTCTGTTCCTGAGGTATGGTTGCGGTACGGGGGGGACGGGGCGACCGGGGGACGACGTCGACGACATGAAGTGACGTGACATGACGTGTACTAACCGTCTCGCTATACACATATTGGGTCCGTGCACGAGTTCAGCTCCACTTAGCGTCCACATCTTTGTTGGCTCTGACGTCTTGACATTTAATCACGATGTTGTGACAAAATATTATTAAAATCCAAAATTATCTATTAATTTATTGCCAAAATTACTGTGATACCTTAATTTGGGTGGAGAAAGGGTTGTGAAATCAATTTTCGTCATTCAAATCCAATGGGGTAAGTAAAATTGATTCAGTGATTTTTTATTTTTATTTTGAGTATGTCAGGATTTGTTTCCTTAAATTTTTTGTTGTAGTTTTACTGTGAAACAATTAGCTAAAGCTACTTTAATAGTTTCATAAAATAATAATAAACATATATAATTGTTCCTGTACGGCTATTGATAAATTAAATATCGTTTTCAGATCGAAATGAGCATTATTTTAAGGACCGGGTTTATTCAAATTAGGTACTTAACAAAGTCTACACAGATTGATTACTTTGAGATGTGACAGATAACAGAGCCAATATTAGTTCTACTTTTGGCCACTATGCACGCTGCGATCGATTATATTACCCCCCACCTAGTACTTCGCACCCAGCGAATACACATATACGTCACTTGTCACCCCTTCCGTATCGCTCCCATACCTCACGATCAAACTCAGTTATACGTAAGGCCTATAGTTACTTTTATTTATTAAATACTAGAAGGCGCCCGTAACTTAGTTTGGGGAGGTGAAAAAGTCATAACCCCTCTTTTTTATTTAGCGTAGTCGGGTAAAAAGTATCCTATAACCATCTGGAGATACCCAGCTACCCGGGTACCAAAAATAGGTGAAATCCGTTAAGCCGATTTAGCGTGATGAAGCCACAACGACACATACGAAAACACAAAAAATCCAAAAAAAATTTTTCGTTTTAGTGACCTCCAAATAGTCCGTAACAATATTTTTTTTGCAAATCTCTTCAATGTACAGACATTTCAATTTTATAACTTTATAATTTGCACGATTAAACCCCGTTTTGTTGTGTTATTTTTAACCATATTAAATTTGATATAAATTACATTTCTTCAAGTAAACGGATGGGTAAACATCGTTTTATATTCGTATCTTCTACTATTATTCTCAAGGTACTGACCATATCCATATCGCAATGAGGACGCTACTATACATCATAAAATAAATGACGAGACGGGCACCAAGTTGCACATTCACCAATATCATCAATCAATCAAACAACCGAATATTTATCTTTCTATCACTCCGATTAAAGTGATAAAACTGTAAATTACCTTGGTTATTAAATCTGTTGAACGCCGAAGTTTATGTATAGTTGCGAACTGCGTTTAGTATGGAGGTATAGTTTTTGTTTTTTGAAGAGGTTACACCTAAGAAATATAAGACCATTGAGTAATGGCCGCAAATTAAGATAATGAGGACGTAATAAAAGTAGATTATAAGTGCCTTCGAAGATTAATAGAGTATCATGTATCGGCGAAAATTATTTACCTTTTTTTTTTACCCAAACTATTATACCCATATTTTTATTTGGGCGAAGTTTTATTTCCGAATTCAACGTTTCGCACAGATATTATTTCTCCAAATAATGATTTGATAAATTATTGGTACGCAAATTATTACCTGGGATTTGTTTAAGATGTCATTTATGTATTCGTCAAATGGCATTATAAAATCTAACCTAGTTCGTTAGAATGAAAGTTTCAAATTGCAGTATGATTGTGTTTCATTATGTGGGCAGGCTGATACACCGTATAGCTAAATAATGAGGGTTTTACTTTTGTTTACATACTTCGTTGCTCAGTGTAGCATCTCATGCTCGTTCCGCTATACATGGTCAGAATACAAAACTAACCTAACCTACAGTTTTTGGTTTTTGACCCATGTTCCATTTTGTCCCTTGTGTACATGCAAGCAAGCATTTTGGCGCTCCGCTATACATAGTCAGAATACCAATGTAACCCACAGGTTTCGGTTTTTAACCCATGTGCCATTTTGTCAATTGTGTACATGCGAGCATTTTGACGCTACGCTCGCTTCACTCGCTCCGCTATACATGGTCAGAATACAAACCTAACCTAACCAACAGTTTTCGGCTTTTGTCCCGTGTTCCATTTTGTCCATTGTGTTCTATTCTAGTCGTAGCGGTAATTCTGCAACTTTTATATTTGCCCGAATTACATTTGACGATTTGTTATTTGCGCTCTTCAAAATGTAAAAACGATAAAAGTGGTGCCTAGTTATTAATGGTTGATTTGCTTAAACGTTTGCCATTTACATGATTATTCCGCCGTTAAAAAGAAGATTGGTATTGGGAGTAACACTGTCTAAGAAAGATACAGAATAGATTTCTATCGTCTATAGAATATCTTTTCTTTTTTCGGTTAAAAAGCGGTATCAATAGATGGTGTCGTCGGTCATTTTCAATAGGCATTACGACTGGGTACGAGAATCAAAATTCTAATTAGTCCTAGTCCTCTAAATATGGGACACGTAAAAAAAAAGTACTCAGATAAATCGCATTTAAGTTTAGGAGTGCGGGCTCGTGACGTCACTCATGGGTCAATTCCAGAGCGTTTCAACCGCACTCATTAGTGTCACCGCAATAATGATGCCTTCTATTACAGATCCGAATGGCATTCATGGCTCATTCGAATCTGTAATAGAAGGCATCATTATTGCGGTGACACGAATGAGTGCGGTTGAAACGCTCTGAAATTGATCATAATAAGTAAATTTTGTACCTAGGAGTGACGTCACGCGACATTTTGAATGAATCTATCGCCTTTATTTTTCGACTATGAAAGAGAAAAAATACGTGTACAATATTTTTTATTACTCTACATAACGGAATTATTATTAAAATTTTGTCATCATCCCTATTCGGCTAATGTATATATACTGGCGACAGTAACGCCATCTATATATGGTTTTTCTAAAAGTTAGTGTTAGGTTTGTCAAGTTTGCCTGAATCATTTTTTTCATCATAGCTATTTGTTGAAAATACTACAGTGTAGTGCTGTTTTGGATGAAATTAACCACTTCGACCGTTTCGACGTTTCAACCACTTTCAGTCCGCTGGTCGCATTATTAATCATTTTACTGTAGGTTACATTAA